>CAUYUJ010014904.1:320448-402948 GCA_963575745.1 Prorocentrum cordatum
CAGGATGTCCAGCGTCGCAGAATGCATCCTTGTAGCGCCTCTTCTTCCAGGGCGACGTGGTCCTGAGTCGCCGCGGACGACTCGCCGCGGACGGTTCCATTCGATTCCACGGGCGATCGTGCGCATGTAGTTTGCCACGCGCCTGCGCGCGCGGAGAGGGCCTGGGCGCCCTGTCGCCTGCGGGCGACCGCGCGGGTTAGTCCCCGCAAAAGCCAAAGAGGGCATTTCCACACGCCGGGGAAAGCCTAAAAGGGCTTTCGTCTGCCTGATCCTCCCCCCCTCTTTCCTTCTCTTCTTTCATCGAAGTCAGAACCCCCGCCCCCTATGACGTCCTCCGCTGGCCTGGGTGGTCTACTCAGGTCGCGGAGGGGGATAGGGGGGGGGGTCGTTGCCACGGCTGGTGCCTCGATTTCACGACGGGGAGGGGGGGGTGCACCGTTCCCTCGGATGGGCACATCCCCCCCTCCAAGGGCCTCCGAGCCCTCCCTCTCCGTCCTTTTCTTCTCCCTTATCCTTCCCTCCCTCGCGGTTTTCGAAGCCTTTGGCGTCTCCGCCCACCACAGCGGGGATCTCGACCCCCCAATGGGATTCGTGGAGCGGGGGGGGCCTTGAGAAGCGAAACATTTCTTGGGGCGGGGCCACACAGCACACACATCACATCCATCGAGTCACGCACACATACAGCAACACGCTTTCTCGACTCCACAGGGGGGGTGCTTCGTGGAGGCATCACTTGTAACTTTGCAATTCTGTAATCATTGCCGTTCTGGTTCAAAGAACTTGGATTGCAGGAGTTCGCGGCAAAAGCGAGCCTTGTCCGCATCCGCTCAACCAGTCTCACCGTGCCGTGCACGGTGCTTCTCAGCCTGTGTCACTGTGCGCTCCACGGTGATCCTCCGGGTGAGCTACCATGGCTGCTGCTGCAGAACAGCCGACGTCTCCACTGGGTTTTCTCACGAAGAGCAGCGCCAAAACCCAAGACTTCCTTGTCCGAGTATACAAGCCCAGGGAGATCAAGTACTCGTACAAGAGCAGGAACAATGGCCAGCTAGTCCATGCAAACCGATTCACATGCATTCTGCTTGGCACAGACTCAGAGCACTATTGTGAGGCCATCCTCAAAGGAACTCCAGCAGAAGTCCAAGCTGCTCTGAAAAAGTTCCCTCCGATGACGGCGTGGAAACTCTCCAGCGTCGGCCTGGACAGTCGGCAGCAGGACGCTTTTGTGCATACGTCTGTTCGTGTCGTGGTCGACCTCAAGCGCACAACCTGCAGTCCAGTGCTCAAAAGCTCTCCGGAGGAGACCTCCTTGGCATCGGCGCCGGCTCCAGCGACTACAGTGGCAGACATGATGAACATCAAATCGCAGCGTTGCTTCGATGTCATGGCTGTGGTTCATTCTGTTTCAGAAACCCGCACTCCCGCTGGCCACCCTCCAGTGGCAAGTGTACATCTGGTCGACGGCACACAGACGAGTAACTCCAAGACAGCGGAGGCTGTGATTGCAGTCTGGGGATCCACCAACATAGAGCTTTGTCGCTCTCACAAAGGACAACCGCTGCTGTTTCTCAACGTGGCGGGCAAATTCGACGGCAAACTGGAGCTGAACTTGTCGCAAGATCGCGTGGTGGATTCCGCATGCTCTTGTCCCAGAATGACTCAACTACACGACTTAGCAGCCACTCAAGACTTCGCGATGGACCGGGAGCAGCTGACCACCGCTCATGCGGGTACTTGGGATCCAGACCAGGCTTCGCAGATTCTCACCGGAGAAGCACTCCTCTCCTGCTGTGCCTTTTTGGCTATGGCGTCGGATGATCCGAATGCAAACTTGCCACTCTTGTTGCAGGTCAATGGGATGAGGCTTGAGGAACCGGAGCCAGCCGACTCTGTGGTGGAGAACACAGGCGAGCGCGTGTTCTTTACGACTACTGCTCGTGATTTCAGTGGCTCGTGCAAAGTCGGCGTATCACAAGCGGCAGCCTTCGCCTTGACTGGCATTGACAGCATGCAAGAATTCAAAAAAGTTCACGACGAGAAAGCTATCTCCTTCCCTCCACTGAGCAATTGTCGCATCATACGACGCGTGCGCAATGTGGCTGCGAATGCACAGGATGACACACCTCAACGGACTTTCGTCAACACGACTGTGGTGGCCGTTTCACCGCTTCAGATATCGCACGCCCCGAATACGTCTTACAATGTCGTCTTGGAGATCCTGAAGCAGTGCCGCGAGAGCCAGGATGCAATGCTCGCGGCACAGCTCTCTGAGATACGGTCTTGCCCCTTCTACGGCATGCGCGTGCAGTACTCACCAGCGGGTGGAGGGGGTGACGCTTCTCAGCTTACCCGGAACTGCCACTTGGCAGTCGTTCTCGTTCGTACCACGCAGAAGTCTCGGTGCGTATCCACTGCGGCTGGCTTCGTCGTGTCCACACCAGGTGTCACGGACGCTTCTGACGGTGAGTCTTCCCACTCAGTGACGATTCACGGACACTGCTCAGTTGACAACTTGCTCTCGTTCAAAATGGATCCGCCCAACCGAGCGAAGCACAGAGTCTGCTTGTTGCTCATTACTGGCTGTTCAAAAGACGGCATGACGGTGCACAGCGTGACCCACATTGACGACTCCGTCGTGTCTGAGGCGCAGTACTTCATTAAAAAATTGAGAACACTGGGGATGCGCACAGAGCTTCAGCAATCAGGCGAGCATAAGCGGATGAATGAGTGGAGCACGACGCCGGAATCCGCCAAGAAGTGCCGCATTCTTGAAAGCCACCCCTCAGGAGAAAGCTTGAGGTGAGCTTTCTCCTGTCTTGTCAGCGATGCTTCTCAGCTTGCTGGACATGGCAAGCATCTTTGTCTTGCGCCTTGCGGGATGCCAACTAGGTTTGCCTCAAACATATCGTTTGGTAGTTTCGTTGTTTATGCGGTGCTTCTCAGCCTGCACTATTTACTGTTGTGGCGTCTGGTGCACGAATAGTGTTTGCGGCCTGCATTCCTCCTCAGCCTGCCCTGGCTCCCTTGAGAGTGCCTGCACAGAGTTTCGGTCTGTGCTCACGTTGCCCAACGGATTCATTCACCTTCGCCCGCGGTGCTTCTCAGCCTGCACTTCCTTTGCTACAAGCGCCTGTTCTGCAGTCGTTCACAGTGTCTCGTTTACAGAGAATTTCGGTGTTTGAAAAACAAAACAATTCTGCATGTGTTTCTGTGGAATCTAAATCAGGTCTTGGCCGTGCTTCATTGCAAGACAACCCCCATGTTCGTAGCAGTGTCGAAATCAGACGTCGTTGAGTTATAAAAGCGTTGATAGCAGTGTCTCGTTTTCAAACGCCTCATTGTATATCAACTCTGGCTGTGCCTCATTTCAAGACACCTTCCATGTGCGTAGCAGTGTCGGTATCAGAGGTTCCTCCACAACGAATTTCCCTCATCACCATCATCATGATCAAGTTCTCCCTAGCCATGTTGCCTCGAGCTATCCTTACAAAGGAACTTTCCAGCACCCACTGTACACAGTAATGCCGCGGCATGCTGGTAGCTCTCGGTCTGGGCGCCATGCTCCTGACGTTTCTGCACCCAACAGCGGTGCTCCTCAGCCTGCTGCAGTGAGCAGTGCCCCTCCTCAGCGTGCTGTGTTGAACGGTACTGTCCAAAGGATTGTTGACCTGGTGAAGGAGTTCGGTCGTATACCGAGGCGAAAGAAAGGAACGTCCGAGGAAGTACGAGCTGAAAACAAGTTGGCCAAACGTTTCTCCGACCACCGCGACAGCATTCCTAATGACGTTATGTTAGAGTTGCAAGCCCTCGAATGCGCCACGCCTTCAGAGTCAGCCGCTGTCAGCGCTGCCCTTCAGCGTTCTGATGCTCCTGACGTTTCTGCACCCAACAGCGGTGCTCCTCAGCCTGCTGCAGTGAGCAGTGCCCCTCCTCAGCGTGCTGTGTTGAACGGTACTGTCCAAAGGATTGTTGACCTGGTGAAGCAGTTCGGTCGTATACCGATGCGAAAGAAAGGAACGTCCGAGGAAGTACGAGCTGAAAACAAGTTGGCCAAACGTTTCTCCGACCACCGCGACAGCATTCCTAATGACGTTATGTTAGAGTTGCAAGCCCTCGAATGCGCCACGCCTTCAGAGTCAGCCGCTGTCAGCGCTGCCCTTCAGCGTTCTGCATTAAGCGGATCTCTGCAAACGCTCGTCGAGGACGTGAAGCAGTTCGGTCGTATACCGATCAGAAATCATGGAACGTCTGAGGAAGCACGAGCCGAAAACAACTTGGCCAAACGTTTCCTTGAACACCGCGAGAGCATTCCTGGTGACGTGATGTTGGAATTGCAAGACCTCGAGGAGTCACGCGCCGTCAGCGCTGCTGCTCAGCGTGCTGCAACCGAGGAGTTCAAGCGGAAGCAGAAGACCGATGAGCTCCTGCAGCAGGTGCGCGAATTCGGCAGCTGGCCGAAGGAGAGCGCTCAACGCCCGCTTGCAGAGCGGCAGTTGGCTTGGCACATCCGAAAAACACGGAAGGCCAAACATTTCTCACCGGAGCAGGAGGCCGAGCTTCAAACTCTGCAGCGGGCGGATACGAAGCCCGTCGGGCTCATGCAGCAGACGAAGATCGAGGAGGTCATGCAACAGGTGCGAGACCTCGGCCGCTTTCCGAAGGAGTCCGCCGGGCGTAGTGTTGCAGAGCGGCAACTAGGCTGGCTAGTTCGGAAAGCACGGAAGGCCAAGCAGTTCTCCCCGGAGCAGGAGGCCGAGCTCCAGGCCCTCCAGCAGTTGGAGACCGATGACACAACAGCGACTCGCATCGCGGAGGCGGAGGCCCTCCCAAACCCCATGGAAGGGTTCGCTGACGAGGCGCAGAACAGGATCGACCAGGACCTGCTGATGCTGGAGAGTGGCATCCGGACCAAGGCAATCCTGCGGCGCCTTGCCGTCTACAAGGAGCTGGTGTCCAGCCGCGGTGCTACTCAGCCCGCGCAGCTCAAAGAATTCGTACAGCGGTACGCGGAGCGGGTGCGCAGGGCGTCGGCCGCTTCCGCGGGGAAGACCTGCTACGTTCCCGGCGGTGAGGTGGAGGGGGGCCAGCTGCGCGTCTTCTCCGCCCGCCCCGTCATGACGGGGCCGCTCGTGTGCCAGCTCTGCGAGTGCGACTTTCTTACAGAGGAGGACTTTGCGCGGCACAAGCAGCAGGGCCACGCGGGCGAGGCGGAATACCGCAAACGGGTGCTGTTCCTGATGACAGAGGCCGGCTGCAGGCCGATAGCCGCCCAGGAGAAGAGGATCATGGTGCAGAATTTTGCTCACTTCCAGCAGTTCTGTCACCCGGGCAGCAAGGGCAACCGCTTCTCGGGCGGCGAGGCGGTGCCCCGATGCGAGGCAGCCTGCGTAGTCTGTGCGCAGAAAGACTACCTGGAGCACCGCCACAAACTGAGCCTGTTTGGGGCAGTGCCGGAGGAGCGTGTCTTTGAGCACTGCGCCGACTCAGCAAGCGATCGTGATGACCTATCCGATGGCGAGGCAGATGCTCCACCCAAGCGTGCTCTGGTGAAGCACCGCGGGGTGTACTACTTGCAGTCCCCGGAGCTCGTGCAGAAGCTCCTGGACGTGGACAGGTACAGGCAGCGGTGGCCACTGATCCCGTGTGAACAGCTGCACGCGTCCAGCGTTCAGCATCCGGAGCACCCAGAGTGGCGGTGGCTGCTGCACTCCCGCCGAGTCCCTGTGGTTGCACCACCAGAAGCAACGGCGGGAACCTGCGGTGCTTCTCAGCCTGCTGCCGACAAGTCCGGCGGAGCTTCTCAGCCTGCGGACGAGAGGCCTCCGTGCGCAGGGGTGGGAGATGCCAACGCGTTGGTGTGGGTTTGTTGGGATTGCCTCAATGACCTGTGCGCCAAGAAACCGAAGATGCCGTTAAACGCCCTGGTCAACGACAACTGGATCGGCCGGGAGCTCATGCTCGTCCGCAACGCTTCGAAAGCTACTAAGATGCTGGCGTCCCTTGGCCGATGCTGTTGGAAGCAAGTCCGCCTCGGCAAGGGCGCCCCGGATGTCCAGCAGAAAGGCATCTCGGGCAACACTATCCTCTTCGCCCAGCCCACGGCGCAAATCCCGACCATGGAGCTGCCCCCGGAGCAGGGCGCGCTTGTGGACTCTCTGAACATCGTTTTCTCGGGCGCCGCGCACAAACTCCACAAGGCGTACTGGGCAACAGTCAAGCGCGGCGAGTATATGCAGATCGTGAGGGAGCGCAAGCTGCAGTGCGCAACCTTTTCCGAGGTATCCGTCCGGGAGGATGTTGCCCCGACACGGTTGCCGGAGGACGGCGTGCCAGACCACATCGAAGCCTGTCTGCAACCAGTGGACGGTGTGGACAAAGCCCCGGTACGTCTGTTGGGGCCAGCATCCAGGGCGCCGGAAGTGGGCAGAGACGACGAGGCGGGAGACGAGTCTGACGAGGAGACAGAGACAGACAAAGACGGAGAAGCAGCAGAACAGCCTGACATGGCCTACCTGCATGAAAATGTGGCAGAGGTCACAGTTGCAGTGGATCCAGTGCATGACATCGCTCCAGTCCGAATGATGCAAGCGCTGCAAGGCACGCTGGTGGCGCTGCAGGAGCAGGCAGCACGCATCGCCAAGAACGAGGTGACACCGACAGTGGCAGACAGCAGCGGTGCTCTTCAGCCTGTTGCCGACGAGGGCGGCAGGCATACGATGCGCAGCATGGTTCTCGATGTACAGAGTGCTGCTCGTTCGTTCGACGAGCGAGCGCAGGTGGTGCTGGAGAAAGCGCAAGCAGGAGCAGACGCGTGCAGAGCTGTGGGCCCGCACTCCTTATCGGTGCCTACGCAGAAACCCTTGAGTTCTTTCGACAGCAGGTCTTGGCCGGCGTGCTACACAGAGTTCTGGTTCGGGGACGGCGCGCCGAACCTCGAGCGGGAGCGGCCCATGCTGTTCGAACAGGTCTTCCCCAGGAATACTACTTATGCTACCAGTGTTGATAGTGGAGTCGATCCATTGATAGCAGTGTGTCGTTTGGACCTACATGTGTTGATAGCAGTGTCTCGTGGAGGCCTACATCCATTGATCGCAGTGTCTTGTTTGTACCTACGTGCGTTGATAGCAGTGTCTCGTTTGGACCTACATGTGTTGATAACAGTGTCTCGTTTGGATCTACACCCACTGATACCACTGTCTCGTTTGGACTTACATGTGTCGATAGCAGTGTCTCGTTTGGACCTACACATGTTGATAGCAGTGTCTCGTTTGGACCTATATCTATTGATAGCATTGTTCCGTTTGGACCTACATGTGTTGATAGCAGTGCCCCGTTTGGACGTACATGCGTTGATCGCAGTGTCTCGTTTGGACCTACATGTGTTGATAGCAGTGTCTCGTTTGGACATACATCCGTTGAACGCAAAGTTGCGTTTGGACCTACATGTCTTCATAGCAGTGTCTCGTTTCTTCGTCCTTCGAGGTCGCACGGCGCCTCATCAACCTGGAGGAGCTCGAGTACTCTCTCGCGACCGACGAGGAGCCCTACGAGGCAGCTTGCCAGAGCCGCTTCAGCTCGCCAGAGCTGATTGCCGTCTTCGGCGACGTGATCCGCCGGCTGCGGCTCTTGAAAGGCACTCGGGCGGCGATTGGCAGGAAAGGCTTCGGCACTGACCTCCAGACCCTGTCAGAGGCGTCGGCGGAGGATTTCATGGAGGCGCTAAACATCGCTAAGCCGGCCGACTGCATCGGCTCCGCCATTTCACGCCCGGGCATGCCTGCCAAGGTCAAGACTGCCCTCAGGACGTTGCTACTTAGCACTTCCGATGTCCCTGGCACGGAGGGGCGGAAAACCGCACTCCGCTTCGACGGGCACGGCAACAACCTCAAGTTCGGCGCGGCCAGCTTCTTCGTCACACCGAACTTCGCAGACACGTACAGCCCGTTGGTCCTCCAACTCCACGAAGGGCCCGGAAAGCGGAGCCACTTAGACATTCGCGGGGGCGCGGTTGGCGCGGTGGCCAGAGCCGGCGGCGCTTCTCAGCCTGCTGGCCCTGACCTGCGGAGTCCAGCTCCGACCATGCCTTCTCTGGAGCGGATGCACCAGATAGTGGCAGCAGACCCGCGGGCGCAGGCCAAGTTCTTCCTGTTGATGACGGAGCTTCACTACCGCTACATCATCGGCTTAGAGCGCCTGTTTGTTGGCCGCACAACGCTAGCCCGACAGGCGGTGACAACGGAGGACGACGTGGCAGCGACTCTGCAGCCGTGCGTGGCCCCAGGCACCACTGATGTGCAAGCGCCTTTCGAAGCACAGGGTCGGGGCTTCACGCACGGCCACGGCAAAGGCCACAGCGTCATCGGGCCTACGATGGCGTGGCTGCGGTCGGCAGTGGTCGGAGGCCTGCGCACCGCCGCTCGGGAGCTGCGAACTGCGCTTCTTTCCACCGCGGAGACCGTGCAGTACGAAGCTGCCAACGAGCCCGCACGGCAGCTGGGGCTTCCTGACGTCGCGCCAGAGCCTTTCACAGCCAGGCAGCAACGACAGAGCCGCATGGACGGAGGGGAAGAGGAGGACGGCACCCTGCGCGACGAGGTGCCTCTCGGCCCGCCAGTGGAGCAGCCGCACCTGGTGGAGGAGCGAGCGCGGGCAGCCGCAGAGAACCGGATGCCTGCAATCGGCGCTGCAGCGTACCGGGGCCTCCCGCTCACAGGAGCCTTTCAGTCTACGTTTCCAAGCTACCGCCAACGAACTAGCTTCGGGCAGCTAGGTGGCGCTCCTCAGCCTGCCATGGCAGCCAGCCATGCTAGCCTCTTCCAGACGAACGAGGATGGAGCGATTCAGGAAGTCCTCAAGCCCGATGGCTCGCCGGCTTCGGTCGAGGAGATTACCGCAGATGCGGAGGCTTGGGCGGTAGCGTTTAGCCATGACTTCTTTTGCAACATCTGCTCCAACCACGAGCACGACTGCACCGAGACGTGCGTCAAGTACGTCAAGAAGAAGCTCGAGGCCAAAGAGAGTCTGCGCTCGAACAGAACCCCGTCGTGCCGCTTCTGGTTCTTTCGCATCCAGCAGCTATGTCTAGCAGGCCGCACCAAGCGAGTGCGTCGGCGCGGCAAGCCTTTGGTCCGGACTCCGTTCATCGACTTCTCTGATGACCGCAACCAGCGGTGCCGCTGCCAGGTCAAACGCGACCAGCCGTTCAGGAGCTCCAGCAACGACGTCTCTCAAGTGACCAGCCGGTGCAACGTGGATTTCCAGTTCTTGATGTGCGCGCCTGACGAGTCTGCCGAGGCAGCAAAAGTGCTTCAGCCTGGTGGTGCTCCTCAGCCTGCCCAGGACGGGCTGCCTGCGGCCGCCCCAGCTCAGCTGGCCAAGCGCAGAAGGCTTACCAAGAAAACGGCCAGCATGAAGAACCCAGAGTCGGCAATCGCATTGCGCTCATCCAAACAACTCGGCGGCCGCAAAAAGTGGCTCTACGGTTGTGGCTCCTTGCATCCGACAGATGCATCTGTCGTGGAGAGCTTCCAAGCTGCTTTCCAGAAAGCTTTCTCCATGGACTTCTACATCACGAAGTACCAGGGCAAGATGATGGAGTCCATGACGCCGCTCTTCCAGTCTATGCTCACCGGCATGCAGCGTCTGGAGCAGCAGGAGAGGGACGAGAAGGAGGAGGAAGCCCGGAAGGTGCTCAGTGAGGGCGGCGCTGATGGCGAGGACCAGACGCTGGCCAAACGGGGCCGGACGCGCGAGGATCTCGCTCGCCGCGCTCGGCGGGTCTGTATCCGCCTGGCGTCGATGGCGAACCGGTGCTTCTGGCTCTCCACGACGGAGGTGGCCGTGCATATCCTCACAGGCGGCGACTGCCTCCAGTCGCACCACAATGTGCGGCTCTTCACGAGACAACTACAGTGGGCCTGCCAGCAGTGCAAACGCTTGCTAAACCATGAAGGTTCGGGCGAGGAGACGCATAATGATCAGGTGCCAATACAAGCAGTCCGCATCCAGATCCCTGACGCCGACAACGAGGAGGAGGACGCAGCAGGTGACACCAGCGGTGCTCCTCAGCCTCCTGGAGACACTCCTGCTGGTGATGAGCAAGGTGGCGGTGCGGAGTGCGAGGACATGCACGTGTGCACCACCAGCACGAACACGGCCGACGACTACGCCCACAGAGGCCCTCGCCTGCAGACCATGCCGTACTACGTCTACAGGATGTACGTCCGGCGAGTCCTGAAGCCGAGCCGGGTCAAAGCTTCTGGACCGCGATTCTTCGCCTTCGAGAGCCACTACGTCTTGGCTCCGCGGTACATGCAGGAGGTCCGGTTGACGCGGAGTTCCGTGCCCACCATCGATGGCTTCCAGTGCCCGACATGGGCACAGGACCCCGAGCAGAACTCGCTCTTCAAGGCCCTCCTCTTCACGCCTTGGGCGTGCGAGTGTCCCCTCTCTTGTGGCTGCGTTACTCAGTACAGCCATATGCTGAGGAACTGCGACTGCCCCGCCGTGCGCCCATACTCGTTCGAGCGGGCGTGGCGGCTTCGGTGCGCGGAGATCCACGTGTTGGCAGCGCGCGCAGACTCCAGGAGCCGCCTGGCCCGCAAGAGGCTCGTGCTCGCGGACACGACCCTCTTCTCCGAGCTGAAAGAGCCCCGGGCGAACCTCGAGGAGGGCGAGCTGGTGCTCCTCAGCCTAGCGCACTTCGCAAGGTCCCAGCTGGCGCGGCGCATGCCAGCGGAGGCGGCACGGCGCATCCTTGCCTTCAGTGACCACCATTGCCGGTGGCACGAGGAACAGTGCACCCTGGCGGAGTTCTGCGCGACCGTGGCGCGAGACGTGCTGGCGCACGTGGACCTCGCGGCGGAGGCGCGGGTTAAGCCTCGGCCAGCAACAACTGCACACCTCGAGGCGGATGAAGACTCCGCGAGCGATGCCGAAGGGGTCAAGGGGCGAGTCCCGCTGGAGCTCGTTGACGTGGGTGGAGGCGGCGGCAGCGACGTAGAGGAGGACGTGGAGGACGCCGAGATTACCGAGATCTCCCGGTTTCCGCTGCGGGACCACGTCAGAGCAACCGAGCTGGCCCTACAGCAAGACCAACTGCAGCGCTTGGACCAGAAGGGCCGCCTCAGCTACGCCGATAAGCAGTTGAAGAACCTCGACCGAGCGTACAGCGGCATGCTGCAGCCCAGCTTTGCACTGCCAGCCAGCAGCGGCGCGCGGGAACATCAGGGCACGCGGCTGGACGAGACCTTTTCTGACATGCTCGCCCTACAGCGGCAAAGCATTGCGCTCCAAAAGAAGCAAGCGAGCCCGGATGGAGAGATCTTGCCCGATGCTGCGGACGACTGGCTCCCCAGCGGTGCTCCTCAGCCTGCTGCCGAGGACGCCCAACCAGAACTCGTTCCGCAGCTCTTGGCCATGCAGGGCCCGGCGGCTGTTGCGTGGAAGCTCGTCACTGATGCCCACTGCACGGAGGAGCAGATTGACGCGGTGGCGTTGTTTGCGTTGTCTCTGCAGAAACGATTTGACGGCAGACCAGACAAGACAACGCATCTCCTCCCCGTGGCGTCCGCGACAGGCAACCACAGAGCGATCTGGCTCGGTGGAGGCGGTGTCGGCAAGACGCGCACCCTCTCCAAAGTGGTGGAGCCGATGGCCATCACTTACTTCGGCGAGCAGGGGTACCTCGGCAAAGCGCAGTCCAACCACGCCGCACACAACCTCGGCCCGCGCGGCAGGACCATGCATTCCTCCAATGGCCTGCTCATGTCGGATTCCATGCAGACAGCCAGGCTGCGCCTGACCCCACAGACGCAGAAAAAGCTGGATCGCCTCACAGGCACACTCGGCGTCGACGTGATCGATGAGCTGGGTGCTGTGCCGGGGCCTTTGCTGCATGCAGATGCACTGCGCACGACCTACGGCAGGGCGTTGCGCTACAACCTGGACCCCACGAAGTACATGCGCCCGCAGGAGACGTGGGGACGCATGCCTGTGAAGATCTTGTGCGGAGACTTCTACCAGTTGCCGCCAGTCCCCGCCACCGCTTCCCTGCTGGCGCCTCACGCGGGCCAATCCTACGAACACCAACAGGGTAGGAAGTTGCTCGCCGACATCGAGTACGTCATCGATTTCGTGCAGATGCAGCGCTTTACAGACCCGTTGCAACTCGAGGTTCTCCACGCCATGAGAACTCCAGGCGGAAAAAAGATCTCTGACGAGAGCTGGCAGGCGATCGTCAAAACAGAGGTCGTTAGCTCTAGCGGTGCTGCTCAGCCTGCTGCCAGCAGCAGCCAAGCCGCTCAGCCACCTCAGTGGGACCCTCGGTTGCGTGCAGCACGAGGCTGGTACGAGTCGGCCTATGAGTGGCGCATCGTCTCTTACGCCATGCATGCACAGGCCAAGCTTGATGCGCACGATGCTGGCCAGCTGCTCTTTTACGTCCCAGCAATCGACAGACCAGCTGCGCGCCTCGCGAAGCCTGATTACGACGAGATGCGCGCGGAGCCCAACATCGGCGCTACCGCAAAAATGCCGGGGCTGCTGCCGCTCTTCGTTGGCATGGAGGTCATCCTGACAGAATCCGTCTTGCCGCCGAAGTATGTCCGTGGCGCGCCAGGCAAAGTGGTAGGCATAGAGCTGCACGCTCTGGAGCCTCCGGTGGAGGGCCGCCCGTCCATTGTCTCGGACGGCGTGGTCGTGCTCTACTACATGCCAAAGGCCGTCTATGTCAAGATCGATGACAGCGATGAACTTTTCTTGAAGGCCGCGCCGGTGACAGCTGGCAGTGCTTCTCAGCCTGCCGGCCCCGACCTGCGCGGAGTGCTCGCGATCACCCCGCAGGCGCGCCCCTGGAAGTTCAAAGCGAAGACAGGTGGCCCGGCCATCGCGGTGTCCAGGACGCAGTTGACCGTGCTGCCCAAAAAGCAGGGGACTCTGCATGGCGTCCAGGGCAAGACGACGGACCCAGGCTTCATCGTGCACTGGACGTTTCCGCCAGGACTCAAGAAGGAGTCCATTTGGCTTGCCTACTACGTCAGCCTGTCGCGCCCCAGAAGCTTCAACCAACTCTTGAGCCACGGCTTGCCTGACCGGAGCATCATCGAATCCGGCCCCCCGGAACAGATCGCCAAGGCCTTCGCCGAGCTCTTCACGGACAAGATTGCCGCGACGAAGATCGCTTGCGCGAAGGCCCGACAGCAACTGGGATGGCCTGCGCGAGCTTGAGGAGCCATGAGATGCAGGTTGCGTTGTGGCGGTGCTGTTCAGTCTGTCCGTCTGCATTCGCGTGGTGCTTCTCAGCCTGCATGCGCGTGGTGCTTCTCAGCCTGCGCTCGTGTGCAGCTGTGCGCGGTGAGCCTGCACGTGTCGCGGAATGCTTTTCAGCCTGCGCGTGTCTGCAATGCTTTTCAGCCTGCACGCTTTGCACGGGAAAAAATCAAACTGCGAGTGTTACCGCTGCTGCATGCCTCCAGCTATGCTACTACATATCGCTGTTAGGTTGCTTTGCCGGGATAATTTTTGACGAACAAAAATGGAATTTACAGTTACAGTGATTTGATATTTCGATTCTTTTGTATTTTCTGGTTTCGTACATCTGTATTTACCTAACAGCGAAGACTGATAGGTTTCTAGTTGACTCAAAAGAGCTCACAGATCACTCCACAGGGGGGTCCGGGCAGGTGTTGGGGAGTTGCCGGGCGGCAGGGTGCCGGGCTCGTTTTTCACCAACAGTCACACACTTCGTGCTCTTCGACTTCCCAGAACTCCATTCCCAGGCCACATTCTGAATACCCGGATGCAACAGTCACACACAAAGTGCTCTTCGAGATCCCAGAACGCCATTCCCGGGCCACATTTAGAATAACCGGATGCAACAGTCACACACTTCGTGCTCTTCGAGTTCCCAGAATTCCATTCCCGGGCCACATTTTGGATGCCCGGAGCCAACTGTAGGCCACTTCGTGCTCTTCGAGTTCCCAGAACTCCATTCCCGGGCCACATTTTGGATGCCCGGAGCCAACTGTAGGCCACTTCGTGCTCTTCGAGTTCCCAGAACTCCATTCCCGGGCCACATTTTGAATGCCCGTAGCCAACTGTAGGCAACTTCGTGCTCTTCGACTTCCCAGAACTCCCACTTCCTGGGCCACATTTTCAGCAGGGGCAAGAGCACGACGAGGAGGAGGACGAGCAAGACCAGGAGGACGAGGACGAGCAGGAGCAGGACGAGGAGCAGGAGGAGCAGGAGAAGAAGGACGAGCAGGAGGAGGAGGAGGACGAGCAGGAGGAGGAGGACGACCAGGAGGAGGAGGACGACCAGGAAGAGGAGGAGAAGGAGGAGGAGGGGAGGAGGAGGAAAGCTGGAGGAGGAGGAGGAGGAGAGAGGAGAGGACGAGGAGGAGGAGGAGGAGGGGGTGGAGAGTACCAGGTACCATGAGGAGGAGAACGAGGACCACCCAGGAGGAGGAGGAGGAGGAGGAGGAGGAGGAGGAGGAGGAGGAGAGAACACCAGGAGGAGGAGGACGAGCAAGACGAGGAGGACGAGAACGAGGACGACCAGGAAGAGGAGGAGGAAGAGGAGGAGGGGAGGGGGAGGACTACCAGGAGGAGGAGGAGGAGGAGGAGGAGGAGGAGGAAGAGGAGGAGGAGGACGAGGAGGAGGAGGAGGAGGACGAGGAGGAGGAGGGGGGGGGAGAGCACCAGGAGGAGGAGAATGAGGACCGCCAGGAGGAGGAGGAGGAGGAGGAGGAGGAGGAGGAGGAGAGAGCACCAGGAGGAGGAGGACGAGCAAGACGAGGAGGACGAGAACGAGGACGAACAGGAGGAAGAGGAGCAGGAGGAGGAGGAGGAGGAGGAGGAGGAGGAGGAGGAGCAGGAGAAAGAGGAGGAGGAGGAGGAGGCAGGCTGAGGCTGAGGCTGTGACTGCGACTGCCGTTTCCGCTGCGACTGTCATCGCGAATGCGACTACGACTGCGAGAACAGCAGAATTCGACAACTGGATTTTCATTTGAATCTTAAGGGGAATGCTTTCATATATTCTTCTACACATCGCTGTTAGGTTGCTTTGCCGGGATAATTTTAATACGTAAAGTGCCATCAGGTTATCGTTTATTCTGATTTCAGTTCATCATCGAAAATATTATGAGATGATATTTACCTAACAGCGAAGACTGATAGGTTTCTAGTTCACTCAAAAGAGCTCACAGATCACTCCACAGGGGGGTCCGGGCAGGTGTTGGGGAGTTGCCGGGCGGCAGGGTGCCGGGCTCGTTTTTCACCAACAGTCACACACTTCGTGCTCTTCGACTTCCCAGAACTCCATTCCCAGGCCACATTCTGAATACCCGGATGCAACAGTCACACATTTCGTGTTCTTCGAGATCCCAGAACGCCATTCCCGGGCCACATTTAGAATAACCAGATGCAACAGTCACACACTTCGTGCTCTTCGACATCCCAGAACGCCATTCCCGGGCCACATTCTGGAGGGCCGGATGCAACAGTCACACACTTCGTGCTCTTCGAGTTCTTCGAGTTCCCAGAACTACATTCCCGGGCCACATTTTGAATAGCCAGACGCTTCGTAGTCCTTCCGCCACAGCCGTGTTTGGTTCAGGAATTGCTAGTGACACTGCAGTCCACTGCATTCAATCGTGCCACTGCATTCACTCACTGCAGTCCACTCAGTTTCGATTGCAATGGCGTTTCCCTGGCCGTACCCCCATACCCAACGTTCATCCGCAGCCTCTGCTCCGCGAGGCTCGTCCGAAGTGTCGCCGCCTCGCGGTGCTTCTCAGCCTGCGCCGCCTCGCGGTGCTTCTCAGCCTGCGGAGGAAGGTGGACAGGCGCCTGGTTCTGGCGCTGTGCAGCCTGCGTCTTTCACGGTCGCCTCGTTCAATTTCGGGTTCGAGCAGGGCATGATGACTGGTAAGCAGGCGGCCACTCACTGCGCTAACTTCGGAAGGGTGTGCGCCACGATAGTGGAGACCGTTGATGCTGATATTGTCTGTGGCTGCGAGGTCGGCGCGTTCCGTGAAGGCTTTCGCCGAGCAGGGATCAACGTGACAGAGATCCTCAGTAAGCCTTTCGGTGATGGCATTCGCTTCTCGGAGGTCGACAACTACTTGACTCTCTGGGGTTTCCGCGGTGCTTCTCAGCCTGCGGAACTGACTCTGTGCGAAGACAGCAAAGTTTACAGGCCTCCTAGCGGCCGAGAGATTGATGCTGTTATTTCACATTTTGAGGTGAACAAACCAGGCCATGACAAGTTCCACGTGGTGATCGCCAACGTGCACATCGTGTGCGGCAAGAAACCGCCGACCATCCAGACTCGAAAGCGGACAGTTCGCAATCTCCGCTTGCACCTGGACTGCCTGGGAAAGATTCTTGAGAATCTGAGCCAGGCAGTCGTTCTGCTTGTAGTCGGCGACGACAACCTCACTTTCCAGGAGGCGCGGGAGGCTACCAGCGCCAGCAGAACGACGAGAAGCTCTGGGAGGTCCATGCCACTCCGGCCGACCTCAAAGGCGACCACGTCGCGGTCTGCGGAGCAGTCGCCCGTTTCTGCTCCATTGCCGTTGGCGCGTCTTTTACGGATCGTGGCATGCGCAACGACGCACACGATGCGGTGGCGGTTGTGCTCACTTTCCTGGTGCTATTCAGCCTGGGGAGAGCAAGAGGCGGAAGATTGTCGTCGAAAACGTCTCCGACGCCGACGTCAGCGTAAAGGCGGACGCCGAGTCTTCTGCGCATTGGGATCGGTCGCCGAGTTCTACTCCTCCGCTTTCACCGACTTCACCGGGTGATCCCGACTACGTCGAGGATGTCGTTCAGAATCGCGCGAACGACTTGCACAGGGAGCTGAGGCAGCTTTGGGACGACAGGTACGACGAGGAGTACGATCCGAAAGTCCTCTATCATCTCAGTCTCTTGCTTTTCAAAAAGAGGAAGTCCACGGAGCCAGCGGGCGCTAATCCAGCTGGCGCTCCTCAGCCTGGCTCGGAATATGACGCGGCCTTTGCGTCTCAGGAGGAGACTGGCCGAGCCATTCTCTCTGTCCTTAAGCTTCGACATGACTTTCTGCGGAGCAAGAACATCGACGACATGCGCTACGTTCTCACGGAGCCTGAGCGCCAGGAATTGGTCAGAGTAGCTCGCGACCAGTACGAGCAGTCGCGGCAGCAGCGTGCGCTTCAGGAACGGGATGTCGAAAAGGGAAATGCGAGAGGCAAGTCTGCGCCACAAGGGGGCCATGCGGTTCCGCAGGGTCCTAACAAAGGGCCAGGCGGTAAGAAAGGTTCTCACGGTGCTTCTCAGCCTGCGGGAAAAGGTGGCCAGGCCAAGGGTGCAGGTCTGGGTAGCGTCAACAAGTTTGTGAAAGACCAGAAGCGTAAGCGGTGGCATCGCCATTTGCAACGTGTGGCCGGTGCCAAACAGATCTGGGAGGTGCTGGCCTTCTCAGGGCGCTTCGACGTTGATTGGCTAACGCAAGCGTTGCAAGCTGATCACAGTGAGGGCCGTGATACAGCAGTTCCCGAGGAAGCTCTGCGGGAACAGCGGCGCCGTCTGCGCCACCAGAAGGCCGAAGCCATCGCGCGCTACAACGAGGGGGGGCGGCTTTCCCGCCATCGCGAAGAGGTCCGTCGTGTTGGCGCTCTTCCGTCTGCCCAGGCTGGCCAGCCAAAGCCGAACTTCACGCGCAGGCAGCTGGACGTGTTGCAGATGTTTGAGAGCGGAGAGCTGTTTCAAATCCGCAACCAAGCGATTCTGGCGTTGGGGCACGGCCGTCTGCGCAGGGCTGGAGGCGACTACCTTGACATCGGCGGCAGCACGGGCGGTGGCTCCATGCGCATCATCGATTCTTGGCAGCCGCCGGACTGGCGTGACTTCCTCCAAGACGATCAGGACATCTGAGTTTTGCAAGTCTCCCTGCCCGCGGTGCTTCTCAGCCTGCGGTCTGCCGCTCTCCAGCTGCGGTCTCGAGCAGTAGTGTTCGAAAGCATGCGAGTTCCTGAGGTGCTTCTCAGCCTGCAGGTTTCGCAGCTTGCGCTCTGCAGTACAAGTGCTTTTCAGCATGCGACATCCTGCGGTGCTTCTCAGCCTGCAGGGTTCGCAGCGTGCGGTTTGCAATGCATTCCTTTTCAGTATGCGAGTTCCGGCGGTGTTTCTCAGGTTGCAGGGCTCCGAGGCTCTTCGCTTCGATGCCAATGTTTTCAGACACCGTAGCTCCGTTCCGTAAACATTTTCCAAGAGCCGCTCGCAACCTTTTGCAGCTGGCGGTCTGCAGACGTAGTCTGTCTCAGCATGCGAGCTCCCGCACGCTTCGCCGGCTTTTGCTGCGCGGACAATTTTCTCACACACGTCAGCGCCGTTTGTAGGCGTCAGAAAAACTTGTAGACATTCACGAAGGGCTCAGTCTGTATATCGTCACATCATTACATACGCAGTCGTCGAACACATCGGTGTACATTCAGCGTTTTGTCCTTCTAGCTGGGTCGCTTCGTGCTGAGGCTGAGGCTGATGCAGGCTGAGGCTGAGGCAGGCTGAGGCTGAGGCCGAGGCCGACGGCAGACTGAGGCTGAGGCTGAAGCAGGCTGAGGCTGAGGCTGAGGCAGGCTGAGGCTGAGGCTGAGGCTGAGGCAGGCTGATGCTGAGGCAGGCTGTGGCTGAGGCTGAGGCTGATGCAGGCTGAGGCCGAGGCAGGCTGAGGCCGAGGCCGAGGCCGAAGGCAGACTGATGCTGAGGCTGAAGCAGGCTGAGGCTGAGGCTGAGGCAGGCTGAGGCTGAGGCAGGCTGAGGCTGAGGCTGAGGGAGGCTGAGGCTGAGGCTGTGACTGCGACTGCCGTTGCCACTGCGACTGTCATCGCGAATGCGACTACGACTGCGAGAACAGCAGAATTCTACAACTGGATTCTCATCTGAATCTTAAGGGGGATGCTTCCAGATATGCTCCTACACATCGCTGTTAGGTTGCTTTGCCGGGATAATTTAAGTCATTTTTTAATGATTGAAAGTATTTTGGTTATTTAAAACATTTCTTGTTTTCGGCATTTTTGTAAGGTGTTTACAGGAATCTGAGCCCGGTTTGCGTTCCCGTTTGAATTGATTACCTAACAGCGAAGACTGATAGGTTTCTAGTAGTGTCAAAAGAGCTCACAGATCACTCCACAGGGGGGTCCGGGCAGGTGTTGGGGCGTTCGGGGAGGATGAGCCGGGCTTGGTTTTCACCAACAGTCACACACTTGTGCTCTTCGCCTTCCAGAACTCCATTCCCAGGCCCACTTTCTGGGGGGTCCGAAGCACTGTAGGCCACTTCGTGCTCTTCGAATCCCAGAACTAGAACGCCATTCCCGGCCACATTTCTGCGGGGTTCGGATGCAATGTAGTCCACTTCGTGCTCTTCGACATCCCAGACGCCATTCCCGGGCCACCATCTGGGATGCCCGGAGCCAACTGTAGGCAACCTTTCGTGTTCTTCCATTTCCCCAGAAACTTCCATTCGGGCACATTTTGGGATTTTGGCCGGTAGCCAACTGAAAAGCCACTTCGTGCTCTTCGAGTTCCCAGAACTCCATTCCAGGGCTACATTTTGGATGCCCAGAGCCAACTCTAGTCCACTTCCTGGTCTTCGAGTTCCCAGAACTCCATTGCCGGGCAACATTTTGAATAGCCAGACGCTTCATATTCCTTCCGCCACAGCTGTGTTTGGTTCAGGTCTTGCTAGTGACACTGCAGTCCTCTGCATTCAATTGGCCACTACATTCATTCACTGCAGTCCACTGAGTTTTGATTGCAATGGCGTTCCCCTGGCCGTACCCCCATGTCCAACGTTCATCCGCAGCCTCTGCTCCGCGAGGCTCGTCCGAAGCGTCGCCGCCTCGCGGTGCTTCTCAGCCTGCGCCGCCTCGCGGTGCTTCTCAGCCTGCGGAGGAAGGTGGACAGACGCCTGGTTCTGGCGCTGTGCAGCCTGCGTCTTTCACGGTCGCCTCGTTCAATTTCGGGTTCGAGCAGGGCATGATGACTGGTTAGCAGGCGGCCACTCACTGCGCTAACTTCGGAAGGTTGTGCGCCAAGATAGTGGAGACCGCTGATGCTGATATGGTCTGTGGCTGCGAGGTCGGTGCGTTCCGTGAAGGCTTTCGCCGAGCAGGGATCAACGTGACAGAGATCCTCAGTAAGCCTTTCGGTGATGGCATTCGCTTCTTGGAGGTCGACAACTAATTGACTCTCTGGGGGTTCCGCGGTGCTTCTCAGCCTGCGGAACTGACTCTGTGCGAAGACAGCAAAGTTTACAGGCCTCCTAGCGGCCGAGATATTGATGCTGTTATTTCACATTTTGAGGTGAACAAACCAGGCCAAGACAAGTTCCACGTGGTGATCGCCAACATGCACATCGTGTGCGGCAAGAAACCGCCGAGCATCCAGACTCGAAAGCGGACAGTTCGCCATCTCCGCTTGCACCTGGACGGCCTGGCCAAGATTCGTGAGAATCTAAACGAGGCAGTCGTTGTGCTTGTAGTCGGCGACGACAACCTCACTTTCCAGGAGGCGCGGGAGGCTTACCAGCGCGAGCAGAACGACGAGAAGGTATGGGAGGTCCATGCCACTCCGGCCGACCTCAAAGGCGACCACGTCGCGGTCTGCGGAGCAGTCGCCCGTTTCTGCTCCATTGCCGTTGGCGCGTCTTTTCCGGATCGTGGCATGCGCAACGACGCGCACGATGCGGTGGCGGTTGTGCTCACTCTCCCTGGTGCTATTCAGCCTGGGGAGAGCAAGAGGCGGAAAATTGTCGTCGAAAACGTCTCCGACGCCGACGTCAGCGTACAGGCGGACCGCGAGTCTTCTGTGCAATGGGATCGGTCGCCGAGTTCTGCTCCTCCGCTTTCGCCGACTTCACCGGGTGATCCCGACTGCGTCGAGGATGTCGTTCAGAATCGCGCGGACGACTTGCACAGGGAGCTGAGGCAGCTTTGGGACGACAGGTACGACGAGGAGTACGATCCGAAAGTCCTCCATCATCTCAGTGTCTTGCTTTTCAAAAAGAGGAAGTCCACGGAGCCAGCGGACACTGATCCAGCTGGCGCTCCTCAGCCTGGCTCGGAATATGACGCGGCCTTTGCGTCTCAGGAGGAGACTGGCCGAACCATTCTCTCTGTCCTTAAGCTTCGACATGACTTTCTGCGGAGCAAGAACATCGACGACATGCGCTGCGTTCTCACGGAGCCTGGGCGCCAGGAATTGGTCAGAGTAGCTCGCGACCAGTGCGAGCAGTCGCGGCAGCAGCGTGCGCTTCAGGAACGGGATATCGAAAAGGGAAAAAGCGAAAGGCAAGTCTGCGCCACAAGGGGGCCATGCGGTTCCGCAGGGTCCGAACAAAGGGCCAGGCGGTAAGAAAGGTTCTCGCGGTGCTTCTCAGCCTGCGGGAAAAGGTGGCCAGGCCAAGGGTGCAGGTCTGGGTAGCGTCGCCAAGATTGTGAAAGACCAGAAGCGTAAGCGGTGGCGTCGCCATTTGCAACGTGTGGCCGGTACCAAACAGATCTGGGAGGTGCTGGCCTTCTCAGGGCGCTTCGACGTTGATTGGTTAACGCAAGCGTTGCAAGCTGATCACAGTGAGGGCCGTGATGCAGCAGTTCCCGAGGAAGCTCTGCGGCAACAGCGGCGCCGGCTGCACCGCCAGAAGGCCGAGGCCATCGCGCGCTACAACGAGGGGGAGCGGCTTTCCCTCCATCTGTCTGCCCAGGCTGGCCAGGCAAAGCCGAACTTCACGCGCAGGCAGCAGGGCGTGTTGCAGATGTTTGAGAGCGGAGCGCTGCTTCAAATCCGCAACCAAGCGATTCTGGCGTGCGGGCGCGGCCGTCTGTTCAGGGGCGATGGCGACTACCTGGACATCGGCGGCAGCACGGGCGGTGGCTCCAGGCGCATCATCGATTCTTGGCAGCCGCCGGACTGGCGTGACTTCCTCCAAGACGATCAGGACATCTGAGTTTTGCAAGTCTCTCTGCCCGCGGTGCTTCTCAGCCTGCGGTATGCCGCTCTCCAGCTGCGGTCTCGAGCAGTAGTGTTCGAAAGCATGCGAGTTCCTGCGGTGCTTCTCAGCCTGCAGGTTTCGCAGCTTGCGCTCTGCAGTACAAGTGCTTTTCAGCATGCGACATCCTGCGGTGCTTCTCAGCCTGCAGGGTTCGCAGCGTGCGGTTTGCAATGCATTCCTTTCCAGTATGCGAGTTCCTGCGGTGTTTCTCAGGCTGCAGGGCTCCGAGGCTCTTCGCTTCGATGCCAATGTTTTCAGACACCGTAGCTCCGTTCCGTAAACATCTTCCAAGAGCCGCTCGCAACCTTTTGCAGCTGGCGGTCTGCAGACGTAGTCTTTCTCAGCATGCGAGCTCCCGCACGCTTCGCCGGCTTTTGCTGCGCGGACAATTTTCTCACACACGTCAGCGCCGTTTGTAGGCGTCAGAAAAACATGTAGACATTCACGAAGGGCTCAGTCTGTATATCGTCACATCATACATACGCAGTCGTCGAACACATCGGTGTACATTCAGCGCTTTGTCCTTCTAGCTGGGTTGCTTCGTGCTGAGGCTGAGGCTGATGCAGGCTGAGGCTGAGGCAGGCTGAGGCTGAGGCCGAGGCTGACGGCAGACTGAGGCTGAGGCTGATGCAGGCTGAGGCTGAGGCAGAGGCAGGCTGAGGCTGAGGCTGAAGCTGAGGCAGGCTGATGCTGAGGCAGGCTGAGGCTGAGGCTGAGGCTGATGCAGGCTGAGGTTGAGGCAGTCTGAGGCTGAGGCCGAAGCTGAAGGCAGACTGATGCTGAGGCTGAAGCAGGCTGAGGCTGAGGCTGAGGCAGGCTGAGGCTGAGGCAGGCTGAGGCTGAGGCTGAGGCAGGCTGAGGCTGAGGCTGCGACCGCGACGGCCGTTGCCACTGCGACTGTCAGCGCGAATGCGACTACGACTGCGAGAACCGGAGACAGCAGACTCTACAATCTGATTTCATCTGAATTCTTAAGGGATGCTTCAGATTGCTTTCGAGCTCCTTCATCGTAGGCCTTTGCCGGGATAATTTTCTTTCACGCGGGCCATGCAAAATTCTTATGCGAATCCTTGTTCGACGCTCCCATAGCATCGTAGAACGAAATTTGATGTGGTGCAGCAGCGCAAAAAGGGAGTTGTTCATGAAGTTCTTTTGCTTGATTGCTCACCTTGTGATGAAAAATTCTCTATGGCCGATTCGCGGACAGAGGGGCGCAACCTTTAGTCGAATTCCATGGATGCTTTTGCCTTGGGTTTAGGTTTTTACCTAACAGCGAAGACTGATAGGTTTCTAGTTGACTCAAAAGAGCTCACAGATCACTCCACAGGGGGGTCCGGGCAGGTGTTGGGGCGTTTCCGGGCGGCATGAGCCGGGCTCGTTTTTCACCAACAGTCACACACTTCGTGCTCTTCGCCTTCCCAAAACTCCATTCCCAGGCCACATTCTGGGGGGCCGGATGCAACAGTCACACACAAAGTGCTCTTCGACATCCCAGAATGCCATTCCCGGGCCACATTCTGGGGGGCCGGATGCAACAGTCACACACTTCGTGCTCTTCGAGTTCCCAGAACGCCATTCCCGGGCCACATTTTGGATGCCCGGAGCCAACTGTAGGCCACTTCGTGCTCTTCTATTTCCCAGAACTCCATTCCCGGGCCACATTTTGAATGCCCGGAGCCAACTGTAGGTCACTTCGTGCTCTTCGAGTTCCCAGAACTCCATTCCCGGGCCACATTTTGAATGCCCGGAGCCAACTGAAGGCCACTTCGTGCTCTTCGAGTTCCCAAAACTCCCATTCCTGGGCTACCAGGAGGAGGAGGGGAGGGGGAGGACTACCAGGAGGAGGAGGAGGAGGAGGAGGAGGAGGAGGAGGAGGAGGAGGAAGAGGAGGAGGAGGACGAGGAGGAGGAGGAGGAGGAGGAGGAGGACATTACCGGGCAACATTTTGAATAGCCAGACGCTTCATATTCCTTCCGCCACAGCTGTGTTTGGTTCAGGACTTGCTAGTGACACTGCAGTCCTCTGCATTCAATTGGCCACTACATTCATTCACTGCAGTCCACTGAGTTTTGATTGCAATGGCGTTCCCCTGGCCGTACCCCCATGTCCAACGTTCATCCGCAGCCTCTGCTCCGCGAGGCTCGTCCGAAGTGTCGCCGCCTCGCGGTGCTTCTCAGCCTGCGCCGCCTCGCGGTGCTTCTCAGCCTGCGGAGGAAGGTGGACAGACGCCTGGTTCTGGCGCTGTGCAGCCTGCGTCTTTCACGGTCGCCTCGTTCAATTTCGGGTTCGAGCAGGGCATGATGACTGGTAAGCAGGCGGCCACTCACTGCGCTAACTTCGGAAGGTTGTGCGCCAAGATAGTGGAGACCGCTGATGCTGATATGGTCTGTGGCTGCGAGGTCGGTGCGTTCCGTGAAGGCTTTCGCCGAGCAGGGATCAACGTGACAGAGATCCTCAGTAAGCCTTTCGGTGATGGCATTCGCTTCTTGGAGGTCGACAACTACTTGACTCTCTGGGGGTTCCGCGGTGCTTCTCAGCCTGCGGAACTGACTCTGTGCGAAGACAGCAAAGTTTACAGGCCTCCTAGCGGCCGAGATATTGATGCTGTTATTTCACATTTTGAGGTGAACAAACCAGGCCATGACAAGTTCCTCGTGGTGATCGCCAACATGCACATCGTGTGCGGCAAGAAACCGCCGAGCATCCAGACTCGAAAGCGGACAGTTCGCCATCTCCGCTTGCACCTGGACGGCCTGGCCAAGATTCTTGAGAATCTAAACGAGGCAGTCGTTGTGCTTGTAGTCGGCGACGACAACCTCACTTTCCAGGAGGCGCGGGAGGCTTACCAGCGCGAGCAGAACGACGAGAAGGTATGGGAGGTCCATGCCACTCCGGCCGACCTCAAAGGCGACCACGTCGCGGTCTGCGGAGCAGTCGCCCGTTTCTGCTCCATTGCCGTTGGCGCGTCTTTTACGGATCGTGGCATGCGCAACGACGCACACGATGCGGTGGCGGTTGTGCTCACTCTCCCTGGTGCTATTCAGCCTGGGGAGAGCAAGAGGCGGAAAATTGTCGTCGAAAACGTCTCCGACGCCGACGTCAGCGTACAGGCGGACCGCGAGTCTTCTGTGCATTGGGATCGGTCGCCGAGTTCTGCTCCTCCGCTTTCACCGACTTCACCGGGTGATCCCGACTACGTCGAGGATGTCGTTCAGAATCGCGCGGACGACTTGCACAGGGAGCTGAGGAAGCTTTGGGACGACAGGTACGACGAGGAGTACGATCCGAAAGTCCTCCATCATCTCAGTCTCTTGCTTTTCAAAAAGAGGAAGTCCACGGAGCCAGCGGACACTGATCCAGCTGGCGCTCCTCAGCCTGGCTCGGAATATGACACGGCCTTTGCGTCTCAGGAGGAGACTGGCCGAGCCATTCTCTCTGTCCTTAAGCTTCGACATGACTTTCTGCGGAGCAAGAACATCGACGACATGCGCTACGTTCTCACGGAGCCTGAGCGCCAGGAATTGGTCAGAGTAGCTCGCGACCAGTACGAGCAGTCGCGGCAGCAGCGTGCGCTTCAGGAACGGGATATCGAAAAGGGAAAAGCGAAAGGCAAGTCTGCGCCACAAGGGGGCCATGCGGTTCCGCAGGGTCCGAACAAAGGGCCAGGCGGTAAGAAAGGTTCTCACGGTGCTTCTCAGCCTGCGGGAAAAGGTGGCCAGGCCAAGGGTGCAGGTCTGGGTAGCGTCGCCAAGTTTGTGAAAGACCAGAAGCGTAAGCGGTGGCATCGCCATTTGCAACGTGTGGCCGGTACCAAACAGATCTGGGAGGTGCTGGCCTTCTCAGGGCGCTTCGACGTTGATTGGTTAACGCAAGCGTTGCAAGCTGATCACAGCGAGGGCCGTGATGCAGCAGTTCCCGAGGAAGCTCTGCGGCAACAGCGGCGCCGGCTGCACCACCAGAAGGCCGAGGCCATCGCGCGCTACAACGAGGGGGAGCGGCTTTCCCTATATCTGTCTGCCCAGGCTGGCCAGGCAAAGCCGAACTTCACGCGCAGGCAGCTGGACGTGTTGCAGATGTTTGAGAGCGGAGCGCTGCTTCAAATCCGCACCAAGCGATTCTGGCGTTGGGGCACGGCCGTCTGTTCAGGGGCGATGGCGACTACCTGGACATCGGCGGCAGCACGGGCGGTGGCTCCAGGCGCATCATCGATTCTTGGCAGCCGCCGGACTGGCGTGACTTCCTCCAAGACGATCAGGACATCTGAGTTTTGCAAGTCTCTCTGCCCGCGGTGCTTCTCAGCCTGCGGTCTGCCGCTCTCCAGCTGCGGTCTCGAGCAGTAGTGTTCGAAAGCATGCGAGTTCCTGCGGTGCTTCTCAGCCTGCAGGTTTCGCAGCCTGCGCTCTGCAGTACAAGTGCTTTTCAGCATGCGACATCCTGCGGTGCTTCTCAGCCTGCAGGGTTCGCAACGTGCGGTTTGCAATGCATTCCTTTTCAGTATGCGAGTTCCTGCGGTGTTTCTCAGGCTGCAGGGCTCCGAGGCTCTTCGCTTCGATGCCATTGTTTTCAGACACCGTAGCTCCGTTCCGTAAACGTCTTCCAAGAGCCGCTCGCAACCTTTTGCAGCTGGCTGTCTGCACGCTTCGCCGGCTTTTGCTGCGCGGACACTTTTCACACACACGTCAGCGCCGTTTGTAGGCGTCAGAAAAACATGTAGACATTCACGAAGGGCTCAGTCTGTATATCGTCACATCATTACATACGCAGTCGTCGAACACATCGGTGTACATTCAGCGCTTTGTCCTTCTAGCTGGGTTGCTTCGTGCTGAGGCTGAGGCTGATGCAGGCTGAGGCTGAGGCAGGCTGAGGCTGAGGCCGAGGCTGACGGCAGACTGAGGCTGAGGCTGAAGCAGGCTGAGGCTGAGGCAGAGGCAGGCTGAGGCTGAGGCTGAAGCTGAGGCAGGCTGATGCTGAGGCAGGCTGAGGCTGAGGCTGAGGCTGATGCAGGCTGAGGTTGAGGCAGTCTGAGGCTGAGGCCGAAGCTGAAGGCAGACTGATGCTGAGGATGAAGCAGGCTGAGGCTGAGGCTGAGGCAGGCTGAGGCTGAGGCAGGCGGAGGCTGAGGCTGAGGCAGGCTGAGGCTGAGGCTGTGACTGCGACTGCCGTTGCCGCTGCGACTGTCATCGCGAATGCGACTACGACTGCGAGAACAGCAGAATTCTACAACTGGATTCTCATTTGAATCTTAAGGGGAATGCTTCCAGATATGCTCCTACACATCGCTGTTAGGTTGCTTTGCCGGGATAATTTTACCTAACAGCGAAGACTGATAGGTTTCTAGTGGATCAAAAGAGCTCACAGATCACTCCACAGGGGGGTCCGGGCAGGTGTTGGGAGTTGCCGGGCGGCAGGTGCCGGGCTCGTTTTTCACCAACAGTCACACACTTCGTGCTCTTCGACTTCCCAGAACTCCATTTCCCAGGCCACATTCTCAATAACCCGGATGCAACAGTCACACACTTCGTGCTCTTCGAGATCCCAGAACGCCATTCCCGGGCCACATTTAGAATAACCCGGATGCAACAGTCACACACTTCGTGCTCTTCGACATCCCAGAACTCCATTCCCGGGCCACATTCTGGAGCCCGGAGCCAACTGTCACCACTTCGTGCTCTTCGAGTTCCCAGAACTCCATTCCCGGGCCACATTTTGGATGCCCGGAGCCAACTGTAGGCCACTTCGTGGTGTTCGAGTTCCCAGAACTCCATTCCTGGGCATGATTTTGAATGCCCGGAGCCAACTGTAGGCCATTTCGTGTTCTTCGAGTTCCCAGAACTCCATTCCCGGGCCACACTTTGAATGCTGAGGCAGGCTGATGCTGAGGCTGAGGCAGGAGGCTGAGGCAGGCTGAGGCTGAGGCAGACGAGGCTGAAGGCAGACTGAGGCTGAGGCTGAAGCAGGCTGAGGCTGAGGCTGAGGCAGGCTGAGGCTGAGGCTGAGGCAGGCTGATGCTGAGGCAGGCTGAGGCTGAGGCTGAGGCTGATGCAGGCTGAGGCTGAGGCAGGCTGAGGCTGAGGCCAGGCTGAAGGCAGACTGAGGCTGAGGCTGAAGCAGGCTGAGGCTGAGGCTGAGGCAGGCTGAGGCTGAGGCTGATGCTGAGGCAGGCTGAGGCTGAGGCTGAGGCAGGCTGAGCAGGCTGAGGCTGAGGCTGAGGCAGGCTGAGGCTGAGGCCGAGGCTGAAGGCAGACTGAGGCTGAGGCTGAAGCAGGCTGAGGCTGAGGCTGAGGCAGGCTGAGGCTGAGGCTGAGGCAGGCTGATGCTGAGGCAGGCTGAGGCTGAGGCTGAGGCTGATGCAGGCTGAGGCTGAGGCAGGCTGAGGCTGAGGCCGAGGCTGAAGGCAGACTGAGGCTGAGGCTGAAGCAGGCTGAGGCTGAGGCTGAGGCAGGCTGAGGCTGAGGCTGAGGCAGGCTGATGCTGAGGCAGGCTGAGGCTGAGGCTGAGGCTGATGCAGGCTGAGGCTGAGGCAGGCTGAGGCTGAGGCCGAGGCTGAAGGCAGACTGAGGCTGAGGCTGAAGCAGGCTGAGGCTGAGGCTGAGGCAGGCTGAGGCTGAGGCTGAGGCAGGCTGATGCTGAGGCAGGCTGAGGCTGAGGCTGAGGCTGATGCAGGCTGAGGCTGAGGCAGGCTGAGGCTGAGGCCGAGGCTGAAGGCAGACTGAGGCTGAGGCTGAAGCAGGCTGAGGCTGAGGCTGAGGCAGGCTGAGGCTGAGGCTGAGGCAGGTTGAGGCTGAGGCAGGCTGAGGCTGAGGCTGAGGCTGAGGCAGGCTGAGGCTGAGGCAGGCTGAGGCTGAGGCCGAGGCTGCAGGCAAACTCAGGCTGAGGCTGAAGCAGGCTGAGGCTGAGGCTGAGGCAGGCTGAGGCTGAGGCTGAGGCTGAGGCAGGCTGATGCTGAGGCAGGCTGTGGCTGAGCCTGAGGCTGATGCAGGCTGAGGGTGAGGCAGGCTGAGGCTGAGGCCGAGGCCGACGGCAGACTGAGGCTGAGGCTGAAGCAGGCTGAGGCTGAGGCAGAGGCAGGCTGAGGCTGAGGCTGAGGCAGGCTGATGCTGAGGCAGGCTGAGGCTGAGGCTGAGGCTGATGCAGGGTGAGGCTGAGGCAGGCTGAGGCCGAGGCTGAAGGCAGACTGATGTTGAGGCTGAAGCAGGCTGAGGGCGAGGCTGAGGCAGGCTGAGGCTGATGCAGGCTGAGGGTGAGGCTGAGGCAGGCTGAGGCCGAGGCTGAAGGCAGACTGATGTTGAGGCTGAAGCAGGCTGAGGGCGAGGCTGAGGCAGGCTGAGGCTGAGGCAGGCTGAGGCTGAGGCTGAGGCAGGCTGAGGCTGAGGCTGTGACTGCGACTGCTGTTGCCACTGCGACTGCCATCGCGAATGCGATCACGACTCCGAGAACAGCAGAATTCTACAACAGGATTCTTATCTGAATCTTAAGGGGAATGCTTCCAGATATGCTCCTACACATCGCTGTTAGGTTGCTTTGCCGGGATAATTCTGACCCTGCTGGGGGATTCTCGTCGCCACGGCTGGATCCGCATCGAAAAACTGAGCGGGCTGGACCATGAGAGGGGTCTGGGGACCGATGTTGAGCAGAACGGACAAGCTCGCGTCGTGGGAGAACCACGACGGACGATGTTTACAGTTTTCGGCTTTCGGGGGCCCTCTCCAGGCCCACGGGCCTTCAAAAAAACCCGGAGCGATATGTCGCCGCGCCGTTTGTTCCGACGCGCGGCCTTCCGCCGTGGGGAGGGCGCCGCGGGCGTCAGCGCAGACACCGCCTCGGGCGCGGTGGGTTTGCCGTGGGCTTGCCGCGGCGCTGGCTTCGTTTGTTGGGGCGCGGGGCGCAGGGTTTGCCGCAGGTTTGCGGTGGTGTCGGCGTCGTCCACTTGGGCGCGTCGAGACAATCGGCACGGCGACATACTTCGGGGGTACTAAAGTTTTTGACCATAAGATGAGAATTGCCTCGCTGGTCACGCGTGCCGCGGAGGACCGATCAGGATGCAAAGGTGCCTTGATGCGGATTCGCGAGCCTTTGTGGGCCCTCTGGGACGGCCAACCAGTGAACCGAGAGCGACCGCATTGGAGAAGGATGCCCAGGGTCTCACAGCATCAATGCAACAAGGAATACAATGAAACATCGCGTTGGCATGATAAGGACAGGGTCGATGGGGATGATGACGCGGACGATCAAGCGTGACCCAAGCGGAGTGGTTTACTGTGAATGGGTTCAAGTCGGAGTGTTTTCCAGCCCTATTGTGAATGGGACGGAGTAATTATCACCCTGTTTTAAATATATATTATTATATTCTTACAGGGTGAGAGCCCATCGGAGTCGAACCGCCGCCCGACCCAAAACATGTCGCTAAGATTCTACGGGGGGGGGCAGGGGGCGTCGACAGCATGACGTCTTATGGTCAAAACTATAGTACCCCCCGTGTATACGAAAATCAAGACATCGGATGCTTGAGGCAGCATCGCCCCCCAACCTGCCCTTAACCGTCGCTCTTCTGAGCCTTGGCCGCACGCGTAGAAAAAAAAAAAAACACGCCATAAACGTAAGCCTTCTGAGGTCCGCGCGGATTGCGGATCCCCCTGGCGGCGCCTCCAGCGCCGCCTTTGGCCCGCTCCGCGCGCCCTGAGAGGGGAGTCCAGCGCCGATCAAAGAAATCTGCGCAGACCTCCGAAAGTTTGTGGTTCTGCGATGTCCTCTTCCTCCACTCCCAGTGAGGGCCCAAAGACAGCAAGTCACTGCCCCGTGGCGAGAGCGAGATCCGCCGTACCAGCGGTGGGGCCGAGAGCGTCGTGGAGCTCCGCGGGGTGAGCAGATCGCCACGTCGGATGTCTGGATACGGTCAGGCACTTTGCCTTGGCGTGTCGCTCCGACGGTTCTGGCTCACCACGCTTCCACGCCCCCTTTCACGCTTTCACGGCGACACGCTATCCATGTCCCCCCTTTCCAAGCGCCAATGTCCCGAGCTTTTCCCAGCCTCCCGCCCCGCGGAGCGGAGCGACACGCTATCAGCTCGCACGGCATAGCGTGTCGCCGGGGCCACCGCCGCCGCGACACGCTAAGCAAAAGTGCCTGACCGTAGTTCGCCCTGAGATCCTGGAGTCGCAATTTTACCACACCGGGAGTTTTCGGCCAACTTCGGGCCCGGGGACCATCTCAGACGGATCTGGAGCCCAGGTCGTGACGTTTCACCTTGTCAACGCTCGGACGTGTGCATTTTTTCATCGGCGGGCACCTTCGACAAGCATCCTCGACCATCTGGCAACAAAATGCATGCAAGAAACCGAACATGCAGCGGGGACGGACGTCCAAGCGATGGCATCTCACTGTCACGATGTTGCATTTTTGCGCGTGCGCGATGGTGGATCTCAGGGGTACACCGGCCACACACCCGCGACGCTCTTCCTTAGCCAGTGCAGTCCTGCTCCCAGGACAGGCGCGTACGCCCGCCAGGCCGAGCATAGGCGCATGTAACCATGATTGGGCCCAGGATTGGCCTGGCCAGGACTGGTGTCGGTGGATGGTCGATGCTCTCCCAGAGGGAGAGTCTCCAGTCTATGTTTCTGGCTCTGGCGATGCTGCGCGGTGTCATCGCACCCCTGGCCCACCCCTTCTCACGACAACGTGGCGCGGGCCACTGTTCCAGGCCGCCCAGATGAGGACAGATTAGATGTGGCTGGAGCGTCGCGATACATCACTGATGCATCAGCGATACGGCGGGATCCAGAGCGCGATGCGTTCCATCCTGGCGTCCCCGACACATCACCAATGCATCGTCGGTTACACGCACTTGAGAGCGACCCTTCGCCATAATGACCTTTGGTTCGCGGCGTTCCGCGGGCGCCAGGGGGGTCCAAGCCCATGCACGCAGGCCGCTCTTGTCGCATCGCATGCAACGATGGGTAAGCCGCGCACCCAGGCTTACTCTCGCCTATGCTCATTCGTGCGTGGAGCGGACTTTGGCGATGCGGCGCCAGCCTCCGACCCTATCTGCTCCGAACTCTTCACGCTTCGTGCGAACCCACCAGCCCATTCAGAAACGATGCCGATGAGAGCTGTTCTTCTTGAGGCCCTCTTGGGGTCCTCTTGGGGCTCTCTCGGTGCCCTCTTGGGGCACCTTGGGGCTCGTGTAGGGGGTCTTGGCACCCTCTTGGACCCCTCTTGGGAGCCTCTTGGGGTCATCTTGGAGGCCAAAGGGGGGGTCCCCCTCATGAGCCGTTAGAAGCGTCTCTTGGGGTCCTCTTGGGGCCCTCTTGGCGCTCTTGGAGCCGTCTCGGGGTTCTCTTGGGCCCCTCTTGAGCCATGTTAGGCCATCTTGGGGCCATATTTCAGGCGCCATCCTCCAGCCCTATCAACTCCGATGTTGTTGTCTATTACTTCCCCACTGGGCCTGCGTGCCGGGCCGAGGAGACGGGGACCCCGCGGGGCCACGAGGCCGCAGTCCCTGGGACGCCCAGTCACCCGCCGTCCCACTCACGACGCTCGTCGCCTCCGTTCACAAAACAATAAAACAGCAACGCTAGGTTCGTGTCGTGTCGACGCGGCGGCGACCCCAGCGCAGGCGTTCAAGGTTGACTGCCGGCAGCGGCCCCGACTCGGCCGATATCGAATGATTTGCGCAATCGGAGTGTTGCCGATCGTTCAAGGTGGACCGAGTCACGTGGTGTCGGAGACCAACGCTGAGGTCGTCTCGACACGAACTTGCCGCAGCAAAAGGGGAGGAAATACACGTCCCCGGGCGTCCGACGCCGTGACTCCTGTTCGCGTCTGCCGACAGTCCCCGCGGGCCCGACGGCGGCCCGGGGGCGCCCAGGCACGTCGCGAAGCCGGCTCTCTGCGCGTAGACTGTAGGCACACGGGTGCCCCACGATTACCGACTGGCTCCCCGGGGGCGCCGCAGCGCCCCAGGGCCCAGGGGCACCAGAAGAAGCTCCGAGTCGACGCAGGAGGCGCCCTGCGGTGTCTTACGGTACTGTGCAGTAGGCATGTCAAGCAAGTGGCCAGCCTCGCCTGCCGGTACCCCGCGGAAGTTTCTTGCCCCCCCGACGGCCCAGGGGAGCCACAGAAGCTTCGGGGCACCTTGGGGAGCTCTTAGATCGCTCGATGGCAAGGTTGCCCCTATCCCGCGAAGGCCTTACGGCCGGTGCCGCCGACCCTGAAGAGGAGGAGGGGGGGAGGAGGAGGAGGAGGAGGAGGAGGAGGAGGAGGAGGAGGAGGAGGAGGAGGAGGAGGAGGAGGAGGAGGACGGCGGCGGCGGCGGCGAAAGGCATTTTAAAACGCAAGGGAACTCATTGATTGTGCTATATTGGGGTTGTCTTGGGAATTATCCTGATGCTCTCTTGGGCCTCTTGGGAGCTTATTGGGCGCCTCTTGGGGGCCTCCTGGTGGCCTCTTGGGGCGGAAGGCTCGAAATTGTCTTCCCCGTCTCGGGAGCCCCTCGGGCCCCGAGACGCTTCCGAGAGGCTCCCGCAAAGGCCCCCGAGAGGCTCCCGAAAGGCTCCCGAGAGGCTCTCGGAACCCTCTTGGAACCCTCTTCCCATGTCTGGGGGGCCTCTTGGCCCGTCGTGGGGCCGCATTGGGCCGTGTTGGGGCCGTCTCGGGTTGTCCTAGGGGCTTTCGGCAGCCTCTTGGACCGTCTTGCCTTGGTGCGATTTGAGGAACTTCCTGGGCCGCTTTCGAGCGTCGTCGGATGCAACGACACGACGAGAACGCCAAAACATAGAAACAGTTAATGGAGATAAGCGATTTCACCTCTTGGAGCCCTCTTGGTGCTCCTCTTGGAGCTCTTTTGGGCGCCTCGGGGTCTCCGTCTTGATGGTATCTTTGCCAGGCGTGGGGCGATCTTGGGCTGTGTCAAGGCCCTCTTGCAGCAAGCCGCGGTGCAAATCCGAGGCGGGAATTTATACATATCCACCGCCTGGGGGCCTGGAGGGTCAGTTTTCGGAGCCTCGGCAGGCGGTGGACATGGACATATTCGGGCCCCAGGGGGCCGAACTATATCCATACCCACCGCACGCTGGGGCACCAGGACGTCGGTTCCCAGGCGGTGGATATGGATAAATCCCCGCCTCGCAGTGCAAGTGCGTTCGAGGCGTCGGGGAGGCAAGAAATCCTTGGGGAAAGCTCCTCCCAAGGAGGGATGCTCTGGGGCGTCACAACCCTCGGGACCTCCCCCCGTGCACGACCCCACCTCCCCCTGGGGCGGGGGGAGGGATCAAGGGAACAGCAAAGGGGCTCTCCTTCGACTCGATTACGACGTTGCTCAGGAGAGGAAAAAACACAGACACCATTAATCGTCGATCCCCCGGAAAATATAAGAAACTATGGGAAGCGGGGGGAAGACAAAAACCAAGAAAATATTTGAAAATATTGGGAATCCTGCTATTTGTGTGTATTTATTTGTGTGTCCCAGGGCCCCTTCAGTTGCTTGATTTCCGTTTGGCTGGAACGCTTGAGGAGGAGGGCCCAGGGAAAGGAGGGGGCGGCGACGGCGACGACGACGACGAATCCAACGGAAACGCGTCAATCGGGGGAGCTCCGACGACGACGACGATTCAAACGGAAAAGCGTATCACACACGCCGACAGGGTCGGCAGATTCCTTATAGCACGGTGTTTAATCGAGCATGTAAACTGTAGAGCAAGATGTCGCAGCGCATGTGCCCACCGCAGAAGAAGTATGGGTCCCACCCGGGCCCTCGAGGACCTGGGGGACGGCACTGAGGACTGGCAGCGGCTGTACACGGCCCTCGGCCCGGCGTTCCGTGAGCGGCTCGGCGACGCCAGGGCGTCCCAGGACGACGGCCACACCGACGACATGCTTAGGTCAGGGGCGTTAAGGGGGGATAGGCTCGGGGGGGATGCATCGACACCCATTCGCCCATTCATTGCTGATAGAGGCCCCTTCGCCGGCCCCGCCCAGGAGCGTGCGAATTTGCTATCGGGGGCGTGTCGTCGATCTATCGACGATGCATCGCGGATTCCAGGTCGATGCTTCTCCCCCTGAGCCGGTCCCTTAGTGGTTTCGGGTCATAACCCGATCCTCTGGCAACCGTTCGGGGCGATCTGGGCAGCCCCGGACACCCATCGGCGAGGCGCAGCCGTTGGAAGGCATCCCAAGGCTGATACACCACAAGGGACCAACGAAAACGTCCGAGATCCTCAAGCCCCGAACCTCGAGACTTCGGTTTCCCCCCCTGGCGTTTATCCTCAGAGGAGCGGGGGAGCCGTTTGGTCCCCCCGCCCAACTTGGCCCCTCACGAGGCGCTGGATAGACCGCTGCCTGGTGCCGCTGCCGCTCCGGGCGCCGGCGGCACAGCTCGCCGCCGCCAGTCTCGTGGCTGCCCCGGAGCCGGTGAACCTGGGCGCGGGCACGATCCTGAGGCTTCGCGGGGGTCGCCAGCTGATGTGTACCAGCACCGATCTTCCGAAGAGGAGAATCAGAGGAGGGCGAGTTGGTGCAGCGGTAAATGGCCCTCGAGAGGGGCCCCTCGTCGCCACGGCTGGGCGCAGATCGGAAGTTTGATGCGTTTGCATCCTAGAAGGGGTATGGGGACAGATTTTGAGCCGCCGATGTCTTACCGCGCTCTGCTCAAGGAAAACACTGCGTAAGCATAAACTGGCGGAGTTCCGGGCGGATTCTTTTGATCGGCGCTGCAGGAACGCCCCCCTCCGGCGCCGCCCTTCTAGGCACTCCGCGCGCCAGGGAGGGGCTTCCAGCGCCAGAGAATCCGCGCGGACCCCCGAAAGTCCCTGCTTGGCTTGTTTACCACAACCACCACGACGAAGAGGAGGAGGAGGAGGGGGATGAGGACCCCCTCCCCCTCCAGCTTGTGGTGGTGGTGGAAAACAGGCCCATCCGTCCCTGCTTGCCTTTGGTCTTCCTCTGCTCGCACCTCGCGCTCGTGGCAGGGCCTGCCCCCGGGCCCCGGGCGGGCCCTCGCCGGAGGTCGGTGCTGGGGTCTGGCTGGCGGCCTCCCACCGAGGGGGTCGGCGACGGCATGGCTCCCGGGGGGGGGGGGAGGAAGCCCAGCGCAGACGCGCGCGCGCGAGCGTGGAACGGACTCTATGTTGCCCGTCCCCCAGATGCTCGGGCGTCGCGTATAATGAGGGGGCGCTGAGTGAGGGGGGCGGCGAGGGCTGCAGCGGCAGGGGCCCTCGTTCGGGGCACCCAGGTGGGGGCCTTCGGGGCTCCCAACGGGGGGCCTCCGGGGCCCGAGAAGTGCACCCTTCTCTCTCTCTCTCTCCCCACACACGCCCCCAGTTTTCGCCCCCCAGCCCGCGACGCCCAACATGCCTGCCATCTTCCTGCCCCTGCTCCCTCACCGGCTCCTGCAGTCAAGCTGCTGAGAGAAGGGCCACCTCGGGCTCCGGAGGGGGCTCTGGCGGTCGGGCCGCTCGTCAGCTCCTGGGTGGGGAGTGCCAGGTGTGGCCGCCCCAGAAGCTCTTCCGTCCTATGTCTGCCTTGTCTTAAGCACCCTTTCTCGGGGGGTGGGCGGAGCGCTCCTGGCGGCGAAAGATCTTTTACGATTCCCCTCCCCGCTCGACTGCGGCGGCTGCAGAGCTCTGGCGTTTCCTTTTCTGTTGCTTGCTATGATTCGTGTGATGTCGCGAGACGTGACTCCGGCGATCTTGGGCCGCCCAAGTCATCTTATTATTCTTGGCCCAAAGGGTTTTGTTTCACCATTCTTGGACTCACATTAGGCTGGGGCGCTGGGCGCCCCTTTCTGGATTTCTTTGATTTCCTGGGGCGCCCTCGTGCCCGCAACTGTATCCGTTTCGATCTTCTGGTCAAAGCGCACCCGGTCCAGGGGAGGGGGTGGAGGGCTCAGGCGGGCATTTCGGAGGTCGAGGTTTCTGGTCTGGGTTCGAGACTCTACGTTGTCGCGCGTTTCGTCGGTACTCGGCGGTTTGCCCGCCTCTGGACGTCTTCCAGCGGAACGGTCCGCGGGCACCCAGAGCGTCCCGAAGGGCCGCCAGAGGGCCGAGGTGTGACCCAGAAGCCACAAGGGCAGCGTTGGAGGATCATGGGCTTAAGCTTGGTATCGCTCGGACGTGTGCACTCTTTCTCGGCGGGAAGTATTGAGGAGCATCCTGGATCATCCTGCGACAAAAAACCACGCACGAAACCTAAAAAAAGCACAGGGAATGGACGTCCGAGCGATGGCCAGTGAGGGAGGGACGCACCGACCCCCAAGCGCCCTCTGGTGGCCGACAGGGGCCCCATAGCCCGCCCCGCCCAGAACTGTGCGGATTCGCCATCGTGGGCCCATTGGCAAGGCGTCGGCGATGCACCTCGCCGATTCCAGGTCGACGTTTCACCCGCTGAGCCAGTCCCCTCCCAGCGTTCCCCCGCATGCAGGCTCCTGGGGAAACCAGCGGAGGACGAGGCCTTCACCAGCCGGCGCTTCCCCCCCGCGCAGTTTCTGCACAAGTCGGTGCTCATGCTGCTGCAGGAGGCCACACAGGAGGAGCTGTGCGTTTTGGCGCTTCCCCCTCCCCGTTTCTTCTACCTTCTTCCTGGCTTCTCCTCCTCCTCCTGCTCCTCCTCCCTCTTCCCTCCTCTCCCTCTCTTCTCCTCATTCCTCTCTACTCCCTCCTCCGCCAGCATGCAGGTGCGCACGCGACGGTGGCACGCGTAGCCCGGCACACAGCGCAACTCCGAGCCTAACCTGATCTTATCCTCCCTCATCCTCCCCTCTTCGTCGTCTTCTTCCTCCTCACTTTCATCCTCCTCCCCCCTCCTCTGGCCTCCCTCCTCCAGCATGCTTCCCTCCTTCTGCCTTTTTTCCCTCCCCGGAGGAGCCGTCAATCCTGGGGCTGCTCAACGGGCCCAAGGTCGGAGAGACCTCCGACGGCAACGAGGTGCTGTTCGGCGGCCTCAACGGCCTGGGCGAGAACGGCCAGAGCACCTTCGAGGTCTGGCGCCGCAGGGCAGTAAGGGGCAGGGCTAGGGGGAGGAGGGCCAGTGGCCTTCTTTTGAGAGGCGCCCCCGCCTCTCAGAAGCCCGCCGACCATTCGAGGAGGCACCCTCGGGGCTTGCAAAGCGGGGGAGGAAGGCAGGAAGCCACTCCAGGAGGCCCCCCCCCGTGCTCCCCAGAGATCCGACGTCCTGGCTGCTCCAAGGCAAGGCCCCCGGAAGTCCCGACCCCGTCCCCTGGGCCGGCTTGTCACCCCGAGCCGTGGCTGACGGCCGCGAGGGCCCCGGGGGCAGAATGCGCCCACAGACTTTCCCTGCCGTGGTTGAGGGTTCTCGGCGCGAGCAGGTCTGCCTCTCTCGAAGGGCCGCCCCCGCCCCTGGCTGGATGGCCGCGGCTGGCCCGGCCTGGCCAAGAAGCGGGCTGCGGGTGGCCCCACTTTCGGCACGAACGAGATGGGTACGGAAAGAATGAGTAGAATGCCCAACAGCAGTTCCTGTTCATCTTGAACAGGACTCGCTGTCCACGCCGCCGCGGCCTGTGTCCATTCGAGACAGAAGGCTGCCTGCCCAACAGCGGCCGCTGTTGGTTTGGGACAACAGTTGTTGTTGGGCATTGTGCCCATATTTTCCGTACCCATATCGGGCGTCCAAACACTTGGTTTGGGTGGGGCAGCGATCGGAGCGAAGTGGGCTCCGCCCACCCAGCGGAGTTGTGTCCAACCACCTCTGAGCCACTGCAGTGGCAGTAGTGTAAGCCCACCAACAGGCCAGGTTTGACCAGATGAGGAGGCGCGCCTCTGGCTTCCGCCTACAGGACTGGCCCCCGCCCCCCTGTCCCCACAGCCGTCCAGGCGGTTGTCCCAGTGCCCCCCCCCCTCCTCCTGCGCACCGCCGAAAGGTGGCCGACGGGGAGCCTCCGCTGCGCCTGCACGGCTTCACCCTCCTCATGCCCGGGATCCTGGGCAAGCTGCTGAGGCTCGGGGCGCTGGAGGCCTCGACGGAGGAAGCACGTGCACACGAGCATCAGCTGCCGCCCTCTGCGCCCACTGTCGCTCCTCCCTCCCTCTGCGACCTCGCCTTCCGCCCTCTGTCTCCCTTCCCTCCCTCCCTTGTCCCTCCTCCTCCCGCCCTCCTCCCTCCTCCACCCCTCCCGCCGAAAACAAGCACAGGCATGAACCTCATCTCTGTTCGGAACTCCGCTCATTTGTTTGGTGGATCTGCGCCAGACCCCCCGCAAAGCTCTTGCCGCCCTCCGCGCGCCGGGGAGACGGACCCAGCATCGATCCCACAAATCTGCGCAGGTCTCCGACCGGAAGTTGGCGTTAACGCCTTTCTCTACAGTTGGACCGAGGTATAAGATCGAGTTCGGTTTGAGGGGGGTACCTTAGTGTACTTCGTTGTTGTCGGATGTTCTTGTGCACTCTGGGGAGGGTACCCCTGGATGTTCTGTTTGTTTTGGCCGACGGAGGGTCTCATGTTCTTGAGGGATGTTCTTCTGGCTTCGGTCCGACTGTATCGCCTTTCTCGAGGACCGGGATCCATCGTTACAGAGAGTCCCAGAACGCTCTCAGAGCCTCCCGGGGCGTTGTGGCAAAACCGTGGTGTCCGATACTTCCTCCAGAGCCGCCAGATCTCAGAGATCCCCGAGCTGTCCTGGCAAAATTTTGCCCAGGTCCTGGCCGTGTCGTGAGGTCCATTTGTTTGCAGTTCTTGGGTGGGTCGATTCAGGATCGGCGCGGGTATATGGTAGATGGTATACACATATCTATATATATCTATATATATATATATATATCCGTGGTCGAAGCAGGCCTAATCCAACATAGTTCCATGCAATCCGGTTTCATCTTGATTATGACCGCGTTCAATCTGGCCTACTCCCGAGCTTACTCCGCCTAATATGGTTTGATGGTCTTTCTGTCAAGGGAGGGACAGCCACCTCGACCCCCACAGCTTGCGTTTACTAAACAGCCCTGGGCGTAAACAGCCCCGCCATGTTCAGTCCCTTCCTTGGGCGCGTGTGCTGAAGGGCTTCGTCCATGGTCAAGCTTCGATTGGCTTCCCGCCAGCTTCCAGACCCTGGGCTCCTTATCGAAGGGTTCCTTATCCAATGCCCTCACCTTAGTATGATCCTTCTTTTTAGCTTGTGATTGTTCTCACGAAGACCTCCTTGAAGTTGCCTCTCACGTTTTTTGGTCAGCGGCGACTTGGGTCCAAGACGCGTTCGGGGCAGCGGGGGACGCTCCAGAGCCTGATCGGGCACACCAGGAGCAGGAAGAGCGCGGGCGAGCTCGGGGGAGAAGAAGGCGAAGCACGCTCAGAGCAGGACGCCCTGGAACGTGATTGCCAGAGCGGGGCGTGCACGGCAGGAGGGCGTGGACAAAGTCCGAGGATGCGAGTCGCCAACGGAGCCTCCCGAAGTCGCCTCCCACAGGTCGTCCAGGGCATGAGCGTCGACGATCTGGCGAAGGTGCCGGCGGCCGAGCGGTGGACGGCCGCAGGCGGCCGGGTGAGCTCCTTGTTCGAGGCTTCGGCCGCGCTGTCGGGCGACGTGCAGCGCCGCAAGTGGTACAGCCGCATGCTGGGCCTCGACATCCAGACCCGGCTGCGCGCAAGAGCTCGAAGTGAGAAGTGGTACCGATATCGCTACCCTTGCGTTTCTCTGGGAGGCCCTTGTCGCCACCGCTGGCTTCGCCTCCGAATCCTGGTCAGAACGCACCCCAGGAGAGATCTCCGTGGGGAGTAGAGGTATGGGTACTTTTTGGTTTTTGGTTTCCCCGAGCCCGACCAGCCCGGGTCTGGATTGACCCGTGTCAGCACATCGCGCACACAGCTCAAGCCCTGCCACAAGGAGTGCCCAAGGCAAGACGCACGGAAGGACCAGGGGAACCGTTGAGTCCCCCTTCTGAAACCAAACTGTCAAATTTTCCGTCTTGCACATGATCCCTCGCTGAGACCTCCCAAATCCAGACATGGCCGAGGTTGTTGGTTGTTTTCGTCGGTTCCTAGATCCCCAAGACGTCGAATAACAAAAAACTGCACGAGCATAATCATCCGGAGTTCCGCGCGGATATCTTGGCTTTGCGCTGGGCCCCCTTGGCGGCGCCTTCGGCGCCGGGCGCCGCCCCTGGCTCGCTCTGCGCGCCAGAGAGTGGGGTCCAGCGCCGATCCAGGAGACATCCGCGCGGAGCGCCAAACGTTTATGTTTATGCGGATCTTTGTGCCTCTATACAGGTCCTGCATCGGGATGCGTTCCAGCAGGCGTGCCTCAGCGGGGGCGTTCCAGGGCTGCCAGAATCGTCCTGAACGGCCGCAAGAGACCCGAGCTATGGCCCCCAAAACAAACATGACGCGTCGTGTACAGAAGTCACGGCGGGAGATGTTTGGCCGTTGTCGGCCTGCGGGAGTTTTCGCCGGGCCGCAGGACGGCCCAAAGAACATTTGGGATGCAGAGTTGGCCCTGGGGAGAGGGTCGGGACTTCTGGGAACCCCGCATTGGAAGCATCAAGGAATCGCATGTCTGGGTCTGGTGCGGGCCAAGTGGGATCCCACTGGAGCCCCCCGATCGCTGAGTGCGGTGAAGCAGCCCTGCTTGCGTGCTTGGGAGTAAAACTATTACCCCCCCTGGCCAGGGTCCAGTTTGATGAGATCGGTCCGAGTCGATATATCGGTTCCGACCGGCTCGATCCGATTCGGCTACGATCTTCCAGCAATCCGTTGCGGCACGATGTTTGCACGGCGTTGTGGTGCATCTTGGCGCAGCCAATTCGGCTCCGATTCCGATGCCGTGTGGATGCAGCCCGATACGACGCACGTTCCGATCCGATCCGATGTCCCGATGCGGTGCGGGCTGGACATGGCATGCCCCCTACATGGAACATCGGGGGGTCCGAGATGGAGCCCGGAAGACGAGGGGCCTCAGAAAGCATGCGTTCGACCCAGGATCCCGTCCCATCCTTAGGGTGGGGCGCGAAGTCATGCGGGGGCGATAAATGGGGGGGGGCAGCAAGGGCTGCAGAAAAGGTCCCGAAAAGGGCACCCCTCTTCCCCCCCTCCATGTCGCGCCCAGCATCCGCGCCCCTTCTCTCCTCCGCCTGCTGAACGGGCCCCGAGGGAAGCCAGCCCTGGGCCCGCAGTGGACCCTGGCCTTGGACCGGTATCTCGTCCCTGGGTCCTCTCCGGCATACCCTGGGCCTTGGGAGGGCCTCGGGAGATCGAGGGCGACGAGAGAAGACCACGGGGCACGCGCTTTCCTCGGGACCCGTTTCGCTCACGGCGACTTCTGCCCCGCCGGAGGCGCCCAAGAACCTCGAGCTTCGATCCTCGATGATCCTCGGTCTTCCCTGTTAGAGGTCTCCTGAACATAGGTTCCGAGTAACCAGATCGAGTCGGAGGATCGCGCCGCATCGCCGATGCATCGGCGCCGTCGGTGTGGGGAAGGTCGGGCCCCACATCGAGCCACATCGGCGATGCATCGGCGATGCGGCGCCATCCTCCGACCCCGTCTGCTCTGACCCCATCTGCGAGGCCTGGACCTGTGGCCCTGTGGGGTCCTCGATGGCCCTCGATGGTCCTCGATATCCTCGATCCATGGCGGTCCTCGAGCCTCGGTGGTCCTCGAGGGGTCGCTCCCTGCGCGCAGCCGGCAGACGGAGGCGGGCGGCGCGTGAGCCCTCGGTCGGGCTCCAGGGCGGCGGGCCCGCTCGACCTTTGGAACAGACCGTGCCGGTGCGCCGACGGAGGGCAGGGGGGGGCCTCCGGAGGTGCCTGCCCTTGCTCGTCGTCCGCCCTCCCTGCCCTCCCCTCCCTCCCTCGTCCCTGCATCCCTGCCTCCTCCCCCCTCGCTGAGATCCTGGCGTTTCAACTTTTGTCGAGCCGTGCGTTTTCGCTCTATTTCGGGCCCCTGGACCCTCGCAGATCGATCGGGCTCGAACACTGCCGCAGAACGATGGGGTTCAGGGTTCCAGGCGCCCTCTTTCAAAATGTTGCAAGCGTTTCGCGTCGTCCAATCTCAGGGCTCCTCCCTTCTCCCTGCCTCCCTCCCTCCCTCGTCCTTAGGGCTACAAGCAAAGGCATACGCATAAAACTACCCTGGCGAAGACCCCAACCCTCTCTAAACGAATGGGAACTATTCACAGGCCCGCTCATCGGTGAAGCTCCCCATGGGGACACGAAACGTGTGAGGGGTGCGCCAGAATGGGGCGGGTAACCGTGCAGACACTGCCACTGGAGCCTTCGGTGGAGCTCCGTGTGGGCCACGCAACGTGTGAAGGGGTGCGCCGAAACGGGGCGGGTAGCCATGCGGATCTTGCCACTGGGGCCTTCGGTGGAGTTCCCCACGGGGCCACGAAACGTGTGAAGCGGCGCGCCGAAATTAGGCGGATAACAATGAGGACCTTGTGACTGGGGCATTGGGTGGAGCTCAATATGGGACGACGAAAAGTGTGAGTGGTGCAACGAAATGGGGCGGGTAACCACGCGGACCCTAGCACTGTGGCCTTCGGCGGAGCTCCCTATGGGGCCACGAAGTTTATGAGGGGTGCGCTTGAAATTGGGAAGGTAGCCATGCAGACCCTGTCACTGGGGCCTTCGGTGGAGCTCCCTGTGGGGACCCGAACTGTGTGAGGTGTGCACCGAAGTGGGGCTGGTAACCACGCGGACCCTGACACAGTGGCCTTCGGCGTAGCTCCCTGTGGGGCCCCGGAGTGAGTGAGTGAGGGGTGCGCAGAAATTGGGTGAGTCATCATGCGGACCCTGCCACTGGAGCCTTCGGTGAAGCTCCTTTCATGGGGCCATGAAACGTGTGAAGGTGAACGCCGAAATGAGGCAGTAATCATGCGGACCCTGGAACTGGGGCCTTCGCCGAGAGCGTTCCGGAAATTCCAGGATTTAGGGGGAGCGGCCGCGGGAGGCCAGAGTTATGGCATGGAAACTAAACGTTCCGAGGATGGCCAGTTTGGTGAGTCAGTGTGGGTTCGGGGTGACCGCACGGTGTTGGGACTTGGATCGTTCTCCGAGGGTGTCCCGGCGACTGGGGCTTCCAGGGCCCCAACGCGCTGCGACAGACCGTGCAGTGAGATCTCTTGAGATTCACCGCGCAGTCCGTCACCGCACCGCTTTAGAACCCCCAAGTCGCGGCCATCCCTTCTCGCTTCTCTCGATGCTACCCCAGCTCCCTCGCGCGCGTTCCAGGAGGGCGCTAAGGCAGGCGGTACCGACGGAGGAGATCTCGTGTCCCCAAAGAGTGAAAGTGCCGATGACGATGTCATCGTCATCGGCATCGTCATCGGAGTCTTCCCCTCTGCCGGCTGACGTTGGGCCGCCACCGAGCTCCGAGTGCCGAGCTCCCTCCCGCCCTGCTCTGTCGTGCACGAGCCGGGGGGTCCAGCTCTTGCGCCGCGCTGTCGCGGGCTCGCCCGTCTCCCGGCCACTGTCGGATGCTACAGCCCGCCGACTCGCCCCCGCCCCCCTCTGAAATAGCGGGGGGGCGAAAGGAAGACGAGGCGGGGCAGACTCGCCATGAAGCAAGTGGGCCCTGAGGGAAGCGGATCCCGAGGTGTTCACTGCTCTCGGAGTCCCAGGGCCCTCCACGGGCCCCGGGAGTCCAGGAGCAGCTGGGGGTGAAGAGCCCGTCCAGGGGGAGGGGCGTGCCGGAACTCGAGTTGAGCAGTATAGGTGTTCGCCGCTTCTTGGTGCACGGTGAGCTCCCGCGTGGCGGTACTTGGCGCTGGCGCACTTGGGTCCTCCGTGCTCTCCGGCACCCTGCATGGCATCATCAGCTCGATCTGTTCGCGTGTGCGTGCTGCCCGCGGCATGCCCCATGCTGCCTCCGAGCTGGCCCGGTCCGCGCACCTCCTGGGGCCCCGGGGCCCGACCCCGACTCGGCTGCGCTGCTGTGCGCGCGGCTGCGACGCCAAAACTCACCGAGCGCTTTCCACTACTCGCAAAGTGCCCACTCGCAAACGTCATAGAAAAGGCATGTCTGCACCGATGCAATCTATCGTGATACCCCCATGGCAGATCCAGGTCCTTTGCGAGTAGTCATTTTGCGAGTCGTGGAACGCGCCTGTCTACAACAGAGCGCGCGGCCCGGCAGCTGTCGGCGCCAGAGTGTTCCGAATCGCGTGAGCGAGGATGTTCTTGCGCAGCCCGCTCGCGGCCTGCCGAGAGGCACGCTGCTCCCCTGGGCAAGTGGAGCGGGACGTTGATCAGAGGAGCAAGGAGCAAGGCATCCTAGATGGGGTCGGAGTAGATGGTGTCGGAGGATCGCTCCGCATCGCCGATGCATCGACGATGCATCGACGATGCGGCTCGATGCGGAGCCTGATTTTCTTCACGTCGACGTCGCCGATGCGTCGCCGACGTCGACGGTGCGTCGCCGGTGCGCCGCCGATGTATCGCCGATACATCGGCGATGTATTGGCGACGCGGCGGGATCCTCCGACCCCATCTACTTGGACCCCATCTGAAAGGCATCTAAAGGAGCAAGGCACCATGATATTGGCCCGTTCCAACATGCCCATGATTTCAAAGGCCTCCCAGATTTCCCATTGTTGCGGACGGGCTCTGGACACGAGGGTCGCTAGGTATTCCGGAGGTCCCGGACCGTATCTTGAGCCAACCGTGCCACGACACTACGATTGAATCGCTTCGCTCATTGTCCCGGCTCATATCGCGCGCCCTTTTGGAGCTTGCTTTGGGTCTCTTTGGGCGCAAACCTCGAATTGTCGGTTCGTGTTCCCCCTCTTGGGCCCGTCTCGGGGCCGTTTCGGAGTCTCTTGGGCTGTCTTGGGCGCATCTTGGGCAGTTTCGGGGCCGTCTCGAGATGTCTTGGGACTTTCTTGGGGGCCTCTTGGGCCGTCTTGGGGCTGTCTTGGGGGCCCCCTGGGGCCGTCTTGGAGCTTCGGATGCTCGAAAAGGCGGTAGCGTGCAAAACATTGAAGAGCACAAGCAACATCACTGAATGTTGTCTCTTTGGGCCCTCTTGGGGGACCTATTGGAGCGCTCTTTGGGCTTCTTTGGGGCCTCTTCGGCTGTCTTGGAGGCATCTTCGGCCATCTTGGCGGCATTGGTGGCCTCCCAGGTCTGGCTTGGAAGCCATCTGGGCATCTCGGACGCATCTTGGGCGCATTGAAGAGCGCCTGGAACGCATCACACCGTTGTGCGTGTGTTGTGGGTCAGACACGTCAGGGATGCTCGTGGCGAGCGAGAACGAGAGGAGGACGAGGAGGAGGAGGAGGAGGAGGAGGAGGAGGAGGAGGAGGAGAAAGGGAGGATGAGGAGGAGGCCTCTCGATCGCTTCTTGGGGCCCTTTTGGGCCAAACTTGATCGTGGACAAGACGCCTGTTTGGGAGGCTGCTTGGGGTCTCTTGGGAGGCCTCTCGGGGAGCCTCTTGGCTGTATTTTTGGGACCTCCTGGGGCCTCTTGGGGGCCTTTGGGGGGCCTCTTGGGGCCTCTTGCGAGCCTCTTGGGGGCTTCTTGGGGCCTTCTGGGGGGGACCTTTCGCGGCCGAGAGCTGAAACGTCCGTTCGGGTGCCTCGTCAGGGCCCGCTCTTGGAGCTCTCTTGGCGGCCTCTTGGGCCGTCTCGGAGGGCTCTTGGGCTGTCTTCGGGCCCTCTGGGGCCGTTTTGGGGCCCTCTTGGGGGCCCCTTGGGCCGTATTGGGGCGATCTTGGGGGAGCGCGGGTAATTCTTCCAAAAACCGTAAGACAATCCATTACGTTTTGCCTCTGGGGGCCCTCTTGCGAGACTGGGAGGGCTCTTGGTGGCCTCCCAGGGCGTTTGAATGGCGTCCTGGGCCATCTGAAGGCCACATTGGGCGTCTTGGACCGGTCATTCGACGACTGGGAGCCCTTTCGGGCCGTCTTGGGGGCCTTCCGGGGCCCCCTTCGAGCACTCTGGAGGGCCTGGAGGGCGGCGCCTAGAAAGAAAACCATCCCCGACCCGAACCGGCCGGGGTACTTGTCGTCCTGGGACCCCCATGGGCCGCCTTGCGCGCGCGCGAAGTAGAAATATTGTAGGGCAGTTACCTGCGATCTTAGCTCGCCTCTGGCCCGTTGGGCCTGCGAAGTTGACAACGTGAGGTTAGGCGGGCAAGGGCGGAGGCATGTCGCTCCTCCTTCAGACAGGCATCCTCCCGACAGGTGCAACACCAACGCGCGCCTCATGAGCTGCAGCCGCTGCCGCGAACGCTCCTTCCCAGGACCCCCAGAAGCCGCACGTCCAGGAGCGCTTTGAGACGTCTCTTTCGGCTGAGACGTCTCCCTCGTCCCGAAGGGGTCCCCCGCCCCGTGAAAAGCAACGCTCCTGGCACCAGCTTCGCATCCTAGCCCATCGAAGGACAAACACGACAAACACAAACATAAACAGAGGCGTTCGGAATTCCGCGCGGGTGTATCGGATCGGCGCCAGAGACCTCTGATGGCGCCTCAGGTGCCGCCCCGGCTTCGTTGTCGGGGTGCTTGTAATTCCCCACATGTTTCGTGGGGTTCTGGTTTCTTCCCTGCCGCGTCCCACCCGAGACGCTCACTCACTCACTCACCTCCCTCAGCACAGCAAGCACAGCACAGCACAGCACACAGCTGCACATCACAGCACAGCGCAGCACAGCACAGCGCAGCGCAGCGCAGCACAGCACAACACAGCTGCACATCACAGCACAGCGCAGCACAGCACAGCGCAGCGCAGCACAGCACAACACAAGCACACCCATACACACAACGCACACACGCACACACGCACACCTTACAATTCACAGCACACACACAAAAGGAGCGCAGCACAGCACAGCTCAGCACAGCATACAGCTCAGCGAGGGCCGCGGCGCGCGCTCGCAGCGCGGGTGGGGGGCTGAGGTGGGGTCTCCGAGCGCGGCGTCTATGCGGGCCATGGCGCAGGGCGTCGCAGGTGTGGCACTTTCTCGATCTCGTAGGGGGTGCGCTGGGAGTAGTCTCCGAGCGCGGCGTCTATGCGGGCCATTGCGCAGGGCGTGGCAGGTGTGGCACTTTCCTCACCCCGTAGGGGGTGCGCAGGGGGTGGTCTCCGAGCGCGGCGTCTATGCGGGCCATGGCGCAGGGCGTGGCAGGTGTGGCACTTTCTCGACCTCGTAGGGGGTGCGCAGGGGGTGGTCTCCGAGCGCGGCGTCTATGCGGGCCATGGCGCAGGGCGTGACTGGTGTGGCACTTTCTCGACCTCGTATGGGGTGCGCAGGGGGTGGTCTCCGAGCGCGGCGTCTATGCGGGCCATGGCGCAGGGCGTGGCAGGTGTGGCACTTTCTCGACCTCGTAGGGTGTGCGCTGGGGGTGTCTCCGAGCGCGGCGTGTATGCGGGCCATAGCGCAGGGCGTGGCAGATGTGGCACTTTCTCGATCTCGTAGGGGGTGCGCAGGGGGTGGTCTCCGAGCGCGGCGTGTATGCGGGCCATGGCGCAGGGCGTGGCAGGTGTTGCACTTTCTCGACCTCGTAGGGGGTGCGCAGGGGGTGGTCTCCGAGCGCTGCGTCTATGCGGACCATGGCGCAGGGCGTAGCAGGTGTGGCACTTTCTCGACCACGTAGGGAGTGCGCAGGGGGTGGTCTCCGAGCGCGGCGTCTATGCGGGCCATGGCGCAGGGCGTGGCAGGTGTGGCACTTTCTCGACCTCGTAAGGGGTGCGCAGGGGGTGGTCTCCGAGCGCGGCGTCTATGCGGGCCATGGCGCAGGGCGTGGCAGGCACGGCACATTCTCGACACCACCGGGGGTGCGCAGGGAATGGTCCCCGAGCGGGGCGTTTATACGGGCCATGGCGCAGGGCATGGCAGGCGCGGCACATTCTCGACACCACCGAGGGCCGTTGTTGGAGAGGCCGTTATGGTGCTGGCCGCGCAGCCGTTGGTTGGTGTGGTCGGTGTGGTCAGGTCTGGTTAGGTCTGGTTCGGTTTGATATGGTATGGTTGGTCTGAGCTGGTTGGTCTGGATGGCGTGGTTGGTTGGCCTGGCTGGTTCGTGTGGTTCGTCTGGCGTATTCTGGCTGCGATTGTTGGTGTGACTAATATGTTTGTTCTCACTTATTTGGTTGATTGGCCTGGCTGGGTTTGGCTGGGATTGCTGAGATTGCTGATCTGGCTGGTCTGGCTGATGTTGCTTGTCTGGTCAGTCTGGCTGGTCAGTTTGGTTCGTCTGGCGTTGATTGCGTATATGACTGATGCTGGTTGGGGGTGCAGCTAGCGCGAGGGTGTATGGAGGACGGCGAAGCACGATTTTGTATGTGAGCACGCATCGCAAAAAATGAGTGTGTGGGGTTCATCGGTAGCGTAATGAGGCTGTTTTTTTTCTTCTGCTCTCTATTCATGTGTCTGGTGTTGTTTCTCGCTCTGGCCTCGAGCCCAGGGGCCTGAACCCGCTGGCAGTTCTCTCGGGCTCGCGCGGGCGTCTCCCGCGCTGCCCTCACCGTCGGGTGCTCCGGGGAGAGCGTCGTGGTCGCAGAGCCTCTGACCTCTGCCGTTCCCCCTCCCTGCCCTTCAGTCGGGCCTGTCCCTCTACAGGGGGGATATTCAAAAATAGTCAAACAATAGTATGGGGATTATGTTTTGAATATGTTGGGGCATTGTTGGAGCATTTTCGGGGTATCCTTAATCTTTCGCCCAACATCCCCCTGAAGGGGGACACGCCCGACTGAACCCTGCCCCCCTCCTCGCTTCGTCTCCCCCCTCCCTCGGCGCTCCGTCGTCCTGCGCCCCGCTCCCTTGGCGAGGAGAGCCCGATGGCGTGCAAGAACTTCAAGGCCTTCTGCACGGGCGAGAAGGGGACGTCGAAGGAGTGCAACAAGGAGATGTGCTACAGAGGTGCGCACTTCGCTGCCGGGCCGGGGCTCATCTAGCCCTGGGGGCTCGGCTCGGGATGAGGAGGAAGGGGATGAGGGGGAAGGGGGTGTGGGGGAGGTGGCGAGGAATCTCGGAGGATATAAAAAGGTGTGCCCATACTGCTGCTCCACAGACCTGGGCGCGTCCTGACGAAGAATTCGAGGCGAATTCGGCCGTGGCGACGACGTAGGGGTAGCGGAATCAGAACCGCTTCTTCCCTTGAAGGATCGACCGCAGAGTGTTTGCGAGCGTTGGTCGAAATATCAGTTGATTAAAATCAGATTGGGGATGCCGCGGTCGGCGTTTCGGGGGAACTCGCCGATCTTCACTGAAGTGTCCCAGAGCGGCCCTAAACCCTCGGGTTCCCCGCTCCCGCCCTCCCAACAGCGTCGACGTCGAGAAAGCATGCTGGCGTGTAAGTTGCAGGCCAGGGTTGCAGAGTTAAGGAGGCTCGAGCAGGCGCAGTGTGTGTGTAGTGTGTGTTGTGTGTGTGTGTGTGTTGTGGGTGCGTGGTGTGTCTTGTCTGTGGTGTGTGTGGTGTGCGTGTGATGTGTGTGTGTGATGTGTGTGTTGTGTATTGTGTGTCGTAGTTGTGTGTTGTGCGTTGCGTATTGTGTTTTACGTGTTGCGTGTTGCCTGTTGTGGGTTGTGGGTTGTTTATCGTGTGTGCGTTGTATGCTGTGTGCTGTGTGTTGCGTGGTGTGTGGGTTGGATGGTGTGTGTTGTGTGTTAAATGGTGAATGTTGTGGTTTAGGTGTGTGTGTGTGTGAGTTGCGTGTTGCGTGTTGCGTGTTGCGTGTTGTGTGCTATGTGTTGTGTGTTGTGTGTGATGTATGATGTGTGTTGTGTGGTGTGTGTTGCGTGTTGTGTGTTGTGTGTTCCGTGATGTGTGGTTTGTACTGTGTGTTGTACGGTGTGTGTGTGTGGTTTGTGTTGTGTGTTGTGTGCAGTGTGTGGTGGTGGTGTGTGTGTGTGTTGTGTGTATCGTATGTGTTGTGTGTTGTGTGTGTTGTGTGCAGTGAGTCTGTGTGTGTGTGTGTCTGTGTGTGGCTGTGTGTGGCTTTGCGTGGCTGTATATGGCTGGCGTTGGCTTCCTCTGCCGTCGGCGCATCGGGTTTCACCCGCATGCGGGCCTCGCGGCGGACGCTTTGCAGCATCGATTGGAGGCCGCTTGGCTGGGTGCTGTCATGAAGGCTGGCCTTAACCTCTGCAGCATCTGGCTCTTCCACAGCCAGGGCGTGTCGGAGTCCATCTTGCACATCCTCGCGGAGGCTGCTGCGCTGCTTGGTACCTTATCGGGGCCGTGGGTGATCGCAGGGGATTGGAATCTCACACCCGACGTGCTCACGGCTACTGGCTGGCTGGACGTCGTCAAGGGCCGTATCATCTCGCCCGCTTCTCCCACGTGCAATAGCTCCACATACAACTTCTTCGTGGTCAGTCGGAGCATTGCGCATACTGTTCTAGGTGTCAGTCGCATCGACGACGGCGGCTTCACGCCGCACTTTCCGACCTGGCTGTACTTGGCCGGCGATGCTCGCCGCAAGGCAGTCCGCCGCTTAGTTCGGCCTCGACGAGTCGATGGGGAGCTCCCTGCAGGCCTGCTGGATCCTGCGCCGGGAGACCGACGACATTGTTGACGTTGCGCAGCTGGCTGCCGCCATCGACAACTGGCATCGCACGGCACGCAGAACTCTCTCTTCGCTCTCTGGATTGCCTGCGCCGTGGATTCGGCCGCGGTTCCGCTGGGAACCCGCCGCTGGGCAGCATTGCCCAGCGGTGCGCTGGCGCTTCCGTGGTCGCTGTTGCATGGCGGGAGTGCTCGGCGCGGGCGTCCGAGGTCGCCGCCAGCCTCGGGCGACCGCAGCCCGAAGCTGCCGACGAGCTGCTGCTTGCACGCCACTGGTCCCGAGAGCTCGCTACGACCCAGCGGGCGGGTCGGGCTCCTGGCGAGGCTTCCGAGGCCATGCGCGCCTGGGCAGCAGCTTGCGGCCATGCGCGGCAGTCCCGCGGCCCCCCGCCGCCCTGCGCTCTCTCGCCGCCGAGGCCGCCAGGCATGCCCGGCGCATCGAGAGGGCCGTCTCGAGCGCACGCCTGGCCAGCTGCCGCGGCGCCCTCGCAACCCCTGGCGGCTCGCGCGCTGCCCCGCCGTCGGCCTCCGCCCCAGGGAGGCCTGCCTTCCGCTATGTCCGCGGCATCGGCGGCTGGTCGCGATCGCCAGTCGGGGAGCCCCGGGGCGACGAGGACATCCTCGATGCGGACGAGATTCAGAGGAGGAGAAGACCCATACCGCTACCCCTCGCCCGTTTTCCCCAGTTTGGGCCTCCTCGGAGGCCCTCGTCGCCACCGCTGGATTCGCCTCGAAATGCTGGTCAGAGCGCACCCCGAGTAGCGGTATCGGTACCTTTTGGTCTCCCCAGATAGGGGTTCCTAACCTCATGCAGACCAGATCGAGGTGTCAATGGATGCCCACAGCCATGCTGCCGTTCCGAGCAGTCCGCGCTGGACTTCAAGGCCGCCAGCTGGGCTGAGCAATGGGCAGTCCAGGAGGCATACCATGAGCCGTTCTTCCCAGGACATCTGCTGTCTGCGCCTCAGCCGATCACGCTGTGGGCCTTTGTTGGCCTTGGACCAGGCCATTGCTTTCTTCCCCGTCCGCACTGGCCTCGGGGCTGACCACCTGGCGCCGCGGGCCATCCAGCGGATCCCCATCGCGGTCCGCATGCTGCTCATTCACATCCTGCTTGCCGCGAAGCGGCTGGGTGGGTGGACGGCCGCTTGCAACCTGGTGCTGATCGTTTTACTGCCCAAGCCAGATGGCGGCTTGCGACCGATCGGCCTCTTCCCCGCTCTCATCCGTTTGTGGATGCGCACGAGAGCCTCCGCCGCCCGGGCATGGGAAGCAGCTCATGCATTCCCATCGGTGTTTCGGAAGCGCTGGTCGCGCGCGACGTATTGGCGCGCGGCGACCTCCGCGCGCCAATACGTCGCCTCACTCCTGGATCTGGTGAAGGCGTTCGAACGGGTGCCGCACCACCTCGTGGCTGCGGCCGCAGCGCGTTTAGGCTTCGACTTGACCATCCTTCGCCTGTCACTGGCAGCCTACCGCTTGTCCCGGGCCATCCGTGTGGAAGGGGCATTTTCGTGTTTGCTCATCGCTACCCGCGGCCTTACAGCGAGATCTGGCTTCGCCGCGCTCGAGCTCCAGATGCTGCTGCACAAGTCTATGCTCATTGCGTCCTGGCGGTGGCCCTCATTGCGCCTTTACCTGTACGTAGACGACCTAACCATCGCTGCCTCCGACTTCTGTGAGGAAGCACTTGTAGCAGTGGCGCGTGGCAAGAGCTCCTTTGTGGACATGCTCGAGCGCTGCCTCAAGCTCACGGTCTCGGCGACGAAGTCGTTCGCGGTCGCGTCGAGGCCGAGCCTGGCAGCTAGGTTGTCCCGCATGCCCCGGCGATGCTTCCTGGTGCCGAAGCGCAGCGTGAAGATGCTGGGCACGGCGGTCGCGCACGGGCTGTTGGCGTCCTCAAGGCGCGCCTCAAACAGTTCAAAATGCGCATTCCAAGAGTTCATGCCCTGCGCCGCCAGCACGTGGACACCACCCAGGTGGTGAAGGCCATCGGGAGCCCCACCCCAGCATGCTGTACGGTGTGGACATCATTGGCGCGTCCAGCACGCACCTGCACAGCGTGCGCGTTGCAGCCCTTTGCGCCGCGCTGCCGCCTGGCGCGAGCCGCAACGTCGACGTCGCCGTCGCTGTTCTGGATGCCGGAGGCGCCGCATTGGATCCGGCGTATGCTGCGCGCGCCACGCCCCTCGGTCACTGGGGCTTGGCGTATTGGCAGGAGTGGACACCCGCGCCAGAGCTCGACCGCGTTTTCGAAGAGTCCCGGACCCGCCTGGAGAAGGTTGTGGCGACTGGCAGGTCGCAGAGGTCCGCCGTTGCTGGCCCTGTGGCCGCTGTCATGGCCACGGCATGGCGCCTCGGCATGGCGCCTCGGCCGCGATTCCTGGACAGCGCTGGCGCGAGACGGTTGACTTCCTCCTCGTTTCCCCCGCCATGGTGTCAGAGGCTGTCCACAGGTCCGTCGACAGATGGCGGACCAAACGCGTGATCTCCATGCCCCCGTCCATCGCCGCCAGCACGCCAGACCTGCCGATCGACGCGGGCGCGGACTCCCTCACGGCCCTCGTGGGACGCCCCCTGGCGCGACTGCTCGGGGGCCAGGGGCTCCCGCACAGCACCGTGCCGCAGTGGTCGGCCCCGTGCCGTTCGATGCTCCTGTCTGCTGCCAATGGCGGACAGTGGCCCCAGGTGCGACTCGCTCGGCTACGGAATGCCGATATCGTTGACCTGACCTGCCAGCTATGCGGCGACGCGCTGGGCGCCCTCCTGCACCGCCGCTGCTGCGCTGCCTCGCTGCCGCCAGGAGGGGTGGCCCGAGCCACCCAGCGCATGCGCGGACCTGTCGTCCGCGCTCCTGGAGGCCCGCGCCACGCTGCTCCGCGCGCGGGGACTGCTCGCCCTTCGGCTGCCACGGCCAGTGGCGCAGAATGAGCTCGCCCCGCGCTGGTTCCCGGCCCCGCCCGACGAGACGCGCGCAGATTTGCGCTGGTACACGGATGGGTCGATGCGGTTCGGCCCGCTATGGAGCTCCAGCGCACGGGATGCGGCATCGCGGTCGTCTCTGACCGTGGCGATCTAGTCGCATACGGCTGCGCAGTGCCGCCCCCTTGAGTCCGCGCAGCGGCGGCCGCGGAGCTTTGGGCGCTGGCGCTCGTGCTCTCCATCACCGCCGCGCCGCCCAGCATCCGCACGGATTGCCAGACCATCCTGAGTACTGCTGCGGCCAGCACGGCCACCTGGCCCACGCGCATGCTCGCGCTGCTGTGGTCACGCGTGTCAGCGCTCCTGGGCTTCGACACCTCGGAGCTTCTGGTGGCCGGGAGGCTCACTTGGATGCCGGCGCACGGCTCCGTTGCCAGCATCGGCACAGCCAGGGGGTCCGACGGGCATGTCGTGACCGCGGTGGGTTGGCGCGCGAATCGCTTGGCCGACGCTGCTGCCGAAGCGGCTGCGGGCTGCCCGCCACAGTGCGCAGCGGGCGCGAAGCTCTTCGAGAAGGCGGAGAGGCTCGTGGCGCATGAGGGCGCGGTCCTGGGGGCCGTAACCCACGCCGCGACCAACCACGTTCGCGAGCTCGTCGGGCCCGGCAGCGCCGTCCGGCGCGTCGCGGTGCGTGACGCGGCCGCCGTGCGGCTCCCGCGGGCGTTGGCTCCCGCTGGTGCCCCGCCGCAGCGCGCGCCGCGGGCGCCGCTGCTGCCTGCGGGGGGGGCGCCGCCGCCCGCTGCGCTGCCGCCTTCCGCGGCCGCCGCCGCTGACCGTCCACGCGCGCCGGGTGCACGGCGCGCGGCGCAGACCGCAGCAGCACGCGCCGCTTCTGTTGCGCGCGCTGCCTCTGCCGACGCGACTCGGTGGCCATCTGCGAGGCGCGAGCGGCCGCGGCGCGACCGTCGTCGGCGCCGCCTGCGGCCGAACGTCTGGCCGCTCTCCGGGCGCGCGTCCTCGCCCGCGTCGGCCAGGGCGGCGCGGCGTAGCCCCACCGCGATTGGTTTCAGAATGTTCAGGGAAGCGTCTTCCGGAACGTTCAAAGCTTTCTGGCAGGTAGATGGCCGCCTCTCCTACTTACAGTTGCTGCTTGCGCGCGCGGGGACGCGCTGCAGCCTCGGGGGCCTCTTCTTGACCCCCCAAAAAGGCTGTATGTCGCAGACATAGAGGTTGACACCAACACCAATATCGGCGGTGTGCCGCCACCGAGGGAAGAATATCCCGATCTCGGCGATGGTGGTACTACTATGGCTTCCAAGGTTACCGAAATATTACCACCAACACCGAAATCTAAGATCATTTCCCCCCTGTGGATGCAGCCCCCTGTCTTGGTGTTGGTGCCCATTTCCAAGCCTCCAAGTATGTGGCTGTGTGCGTGCGCGGTAGCCTTGCCTCGGGCGTTGGTGAGAGGAGAGGCACTGGCCATGCTCAGGACACGGAGGAGAGTCGGAGGGAGCAGGAAACGGAGGATGAGGAGGATTATTGAATAATCCAAATCGGCATGACCATGAACTTTCAGACGTCCCTGTCGGCTGAGACGTCTCCCTGGTCCCAAACGGGCCCACTCCCCCCCGCGAGAAGCAAAAATGCGACTGACATTAAGCTCGCAATCCTGGCCCAACGGCGATGAACACACTGCACCACTATAATCCAAATAGGCTTGCCCTTTAGGATTTCCAGTTCAAACACTACTAATTGGTCCGCTCCCCCCTAATTCCTATGCCCCCCCCCCCGGAATTCCTATGGCGCGATGCCTGTGCCTATGCCTACGCCTCCCCTTAACTCCTATGCCTACGCCTGTGCCTATGCCTATGTTTCCAATGGTACCCCCCAGCTATTTCCAATGGCGAGTCCTGTGGATCCCCATGGATTCATGTGAGTCGCTTGCTCTTGCGTGTTCTTGCTTGCTTGCTCTTGCGTGCTTGCTATTGTTTGCTTGCTCTCGCTTGCCCTTGCTTGTTTGCACTTGATCGCTGGCTCTTGTTTGCATGTTACGACTAGCTTGCGCTTGCTTGCTTGATGTTGTTCTTCCCGTCCTCCTCCCGTCCCGTCTTCCTTTCGTCATCCTCCCATCCTCCTCTCGTCTTCCTCCTGTCCTCCTATCGATTTGGAGTCAACGCTGGCTGATATTTCTCGAAGCTCCGAGCGGCTTTCTGGGATCGGCGCCGCAAGGGCCCCCTTTCTGGGATCTGCGTGGCGCTGGCCTCCAAGAGCGCGGCGCGGGCCTCCGAGAGATTACGCATATGCCTTTTGTGTGCTCCCCCTAGAGGAGGAGGAGGAGGAGGAGGAGGAGGAGGAGGAGGAGGAGGAGGAGGAGGACGAGTACGGCTGGTTCGCGTCGCGATGACGTTCGGCGGCGAGCGAGGAGGGGAAGTGAGAAGGAGGAGTCCCTCTCAGAAGGCCGGGGCTTCTCAGAATCCCTCGCGCCTTCTGAAAAGCTGTTCTGTCTCTTTGGGGAATCAGTCTAAAAACACTTTAGAAGGCCGGGGGACTTCCGAGCCTTCTGAGAAGGCCTTCTCCTTCTCACTTCCCCCCTCGCTCGCCGCCGAGAAAAAGAGGAGTACGGCTGGCTCGCGTCGCGATGAGGTGGGCATTGGTTTTTGACGCCGCGTGGATCGTTCAACCTTGGACGATCGCGGCTCTCTCCCATATCGCAGATCTCTCGCCATCGGCCGATTCTGGGCCAGTGGCGGCAATTGACCTTGAGCGCCCGCGCTTGGTTCGCCGCCGCGTCAACCCGGCACAAACCTACCGTACCCATCGGTCGTTAAAAGTATGTGCTTTCGACTCCCAGGTCCCAGTCTGCTCTATGGGTGCCCTCCCGTTTCAAGGGCCGCGCGGTCTGCCCCCTTCCCCCCCCCCCTTCAGAAGGCGGCCGGAAGCCCAATCTACTCTTAAAGCTGTCGGGGGTGGACAGAACCCCCAACAGTGACACGTCGATTAGTGAATTGTCCGTTTTCGGTTCTCGAGAGGGCGCCGTGGCCGCTATTTTCCAGGCTTGCGCCCGCCAGGTTTGGGCCTCAGGTCGTTTTCACTAAACCACGGTTTACTAAAGGGGGTCTGTCCATCCCCGAAGCTGTCCTGACTACTTCATGCGTCTTCCCACGTCTTCCGACCGATGAGTACCGTCAAGACGCTGACATAATGACCACTTCGGGTGCAGGAGGGGCTCCGGTTTCGGGGCCGCTCCTTAAAAATCTGGGTGGCACCTGCTCGTGGCCGGTGCCCGCCGCAGCTTGAGAAGCCCCATTCGCTCCTTGTCCAGAGCTTCCTCTGGTAGTGCGAGGACTGCAGGAGATGTCGCCATGAGTCCTGGGGTTGCGTCCCCGGTTTCGGGCTCCGGGGGCACATCCGCCGAGCCCCAGGACCGTCGAGTAAAAGGGGTTCGAGACGGAGCTTGGTCTCGGGGAAGCACCCGGGATCCAGGACCCGTTTCCGCGTTTCCACCCTATCTGAGAAGAGGAAGAAGGTACCAATACCGCCATTCTTTGCGCGTTCGCGCCTTTTTGGGCATCTTGCCAGCGCTGGATTTGCCAGCGCTGGATTTGCCTCGACATTCGCGCCCTGTGAGAGGTCCAGGGAGTAGCGGTATCGGTACCTTTTGGTTTCTCTCAGAACGTGTTTGTTTCATGACAGGGGTCGGTGAGAGGGATAGAGCGACAGAGAAGGAGAAAGAGAGGGAGGAGCGCCGTGAGGGGACGATCCTTGCGTGTGTGCAATTTGAGACACCCACGGTTACAATGCTTCAGGTGTGCCCTTCCACCGCATCGTCAAGGGGTTCATGATGCAGGGAGGCGATTTTGCGACTCATACTGGTGCTGGCGGAGAGTCTATATTCGAGGCGGTAGCGGTTCCGCGATGCACTCCATTATTTTTGTCAGAACGAGTTGTCCCGGCATTTGCCCGCCATCCCGGCACATCAGCATAAACGACATAGGGGCGAAGGCCCAGGCGGACAATTTCAGAGAGGCTCTTTTCGCGTCAGAGCACATTGAGGAACATGTTTGCGCATGAGCGGGCTGAAGTGGAGATGTGGAACGTGCGAAAGCGATGTGCTTATTGCACAGCGTGTCGTTGCCAGTCTTGTCTCGCCAGCAGATCTTCTTGCATAAATTCGCCAGTAGTGAATATTCATTCTTCATGAAAACAAAGAAGGGCGTTGCTGTAATATTTCCTCCTTGGTGAATGTTGGCGCAAGGTTCATGGAAACGAGCTGGCGGCACACATTGCCAATTTCTGGCTCGCGGCAGTTGGCACTGGTAGAAGTCAGGAGAAAAGACGCCAACATGAGTAAACACATCTGTACCAAATTGCATACGCCTATAGGACCACCTGAACGTGCCTTCTGTTGTATTTCCCATTGGGTAATACTGCTCAACGATTTCGTTCCCATCGTGGCAGCTGCTTCTCGTGCTTGGTGGAATCGAAGGCGAAGGAGCATTCCAAGCCTTGTGCCGAGGGGGTGCGTTGTTTTCCTGAGCAAACGAGACTGGGACTGCGTATTGCCAGGTCCGTCCAGTCGTGCTCAACTTCCTCTCCCATGGTAACTTCGCAACCAAAGGGAATCGTATTATTATCCTAGCAGTGCCTGTGCTAGCGCACCATTCGTGTCATAGGGCCCCCCAGCAAACACACATGTGCAAGTATGGGTTAAGAACATGCATCGAGATCTTCAGACGTGCGCCCGATAATCAGCACTAAATACCCACGAAACATAAGAGTGGGATGCTAGATTCCACCATGTGAGACGCGGGCATGCTAATTTCATGATGCGCACCGACAAGCTCGAACGAACCTTCCCAGCCAGCGCGGCACTAGCTCGACACATACAGAGTATGCGGGGGACTTTTGGACGCACGTCTCCTGGACCGCGTTTCTGCCGCAGCTTTGTTCGTTGATGGCCAGCTGAGGGGCCAGATCTGGAGACCACAGCTCACGCCGCCGTCGCAGCCGCACGCGCCCTCGGCGTTCCACACGCCTCGCGCCACCCGCTGGCCCTGGTCGCCGCACGTCGCCGCACGTGGCCGCCGCGCGTGGCCCTGGGCGCTCCCCGCGCCTCGCGCCGCCCGCTGGCCCTGGGTGCCGCACGTCATCGCTTGGCGCCGCCGCCGCCGCCGCGGGCCCTCGGACGTTCCCGCACTGGAGAGGGCGGCTGCACGTCGCCGCCGTCGACGCCGCGTCGGGCCCTGGGCGTCCCCTGCACCTGGCGCCTGCCGCTGGCCTGGGGAGGCTGCGCATCGCGCCTGTCGAGCAGCGCCAGCGCCCGAAGCCTGCATGGACCTTGGGCACCATTGGGCACCCTGTAGGGCCCTGGGCGTGGGCACGTTTGCGCACTCACAAGCATAAACACAAGCACGAGCACACACCGATTGCACATCATATATTCCCCCCTGCCTTCTGTCAGCTTGGGTGGGTGGGGCTTTGGAAGCCCCCGCCACCCCGCCTCCCCCTTTCCCAAGCCTCTTTCCCAAGGGGGCGCAGCGCCTGAAACTGCCCCCTTCCTTCCCTTTCTGAAGCGAGGGGTAAGCCCGGACTCTCCTCTCCCAAGGGAAGGGTGCGGGGGTTCTCGAAAGCCCTCCCCCCTTTCTCCCCCCCTCCCACTGCCACGTCGGGGGGGCTTCGACGCCCCCCCCCCCGTCGCAGGGAGCTGCGGCGGGACAGGCCGTGGGGCTCCCTCTGGCCAGGGGGGGCTGGCCGATTTGGGAAGAAGTTCAAGGACGACGCCGGCGGCCTCAAGCTGAAGCACGACGCGAGGGGAGCCTCACCCTCGGCTGGCGTGCGGGGGGCGGCGGCAGCGCAGGATGAGGGGGGCATGATGGTTTTTTGTTTGAACTGGCGCGTTTCTTCCCAATCTGGTGCGTCTCTTCCCCAAAAGAGATTCTGGCTCAGCTTCCTGGACGCATTTGTATCTGACTGCCTTCGGCCCATTCCGCTGCAGAGCCCGTCTCGCCCTCTTGGCCCGTTTCGGGGCCTCCTCGGGCTTGAAAAAGTCACGCGAGAAGACGCCCCGGGGCCCAGGAGGCACGCCAGGAGCCCCCGGAGATCGAGGAGTTTTGGGTCCGGGCCCCTCAATTATTCAACACAGAGGACCTGAGGGCACTCCAACTCGTGCCTCGAGGCACGGCGGCGGATATGGGTCAGCCGAGCATTCGTCTTGTGCCCGCCCGCGGGTGCCTCGTGGGCGCTTCGTGCGCTGGCTGGATCAGCCGAGGTTTCGTCTGGTCCCCGCCCTGGGGCGCCTCGTGCGCTGGGCGGGTCCGCCGAGGCCTCCCCTGGTGCACGCCCGTGGGCGCCTCGTGGGCGCCTCGTGCGCGGGGTTGGCTGTGCCGAAGTTTCGCCTGGCTTGCACCACACTGGTGTCTTCTCCAGGGCGAGACAAGCCAGACTCACCCGCCCAGCACTGCGATCGTGCTGATCCGCACACATTTTCGCATTATGTACCGGCCTTTTTCCCAACCATCCTGTGGTGTTGGGTCTTCGTTTTGAAGAGACGTTGCCCCGCGTTCCTCCTCCTCTCCTCTCCTCCTCCCCCTCCTCCCCCCTCCTCCCTGCGTTTCACCCACCCAGTACAACGCTTCGTGGCCCCATCGGGAGCTCCACCGAAGGCCCCAGTGGCAGCGTTCGCATGGCGGCCTCGGGCCATTTCGGCACAGCCCTCACGAGGATCGTGGCCCCATAGGAGCTCCACCGAAGGCCCCAGTGGCAGCGTTTGCATGGCGGCCTCGGGCCATTTCGGCACACCCCTCACGAGGATCGTCACGGCGTGGCCCATAGGGAGCTCCACCGAAGGCCCCAGTGGCAGCGTTCGCATGGCGGCCTCGGGCCATTTCGGCACACCCCTCACGAGGATCGTGGCCCCATAGGGAGCTCCACCGAAGGCCCCAGTGGCAGCGTTCGCATGGCGGCCTCGGGCCATTTCGGCACACCCCTCACGAGGATCGTGGCCCCATAGGGAGCTCCACCGAAGGCGCCAGTGGCAGGGTTCGCATGGCGGCCTCGGGCCATTTCGGCACACCCCTCACGAGGATCGTGGCCCCATAGGGAGCTCTACGAAGGCGCCAGTGGCAGCGCTCGCATGGCGGCTCGGGCCATTTCGGCAAACCCCTCATGAGGATCGTGGCCCCATAGGGAGCTCCACCGAAGGTCCCAGTGGCAGCGTTCGCATGGCGGCCTCGGGCCATTTCGGCACACCCCTCACGAGGATCGTGGCCCCATCGGGAGCTCCACCGAAGGCCCCAGTGGCAGCGTTCGCATGGCGGCCTCGGGCCATTTCGGCACAGCCCTCACGAGGATCGTGGCCCCATAGGAGCTCCACCGAAGGCCCCAGTGACAGCCTCCCTCATGGCTCTCAGAGCCCTCTCCTGCTTCTGCTCCTCGGTCAGGGGGACGCCGTCCTCGTCGTCGTCGGCGCCCGCGAAGACGGCCACGAACGTGTCCTTGAGCATGTCGGGCTCCGGCACCAAGTTGTGGCCACATCGGGAGCGCGGGCGAAGATGTTATTCACAATTGCGATAGTCACAACTGCGTATGGTTGGGTTTTTCGCCAGGCTAATCTTTGTTTTGCACGATCCTACGTTTCAGTATCGGATAAGAAAATACCAAATGGGTAATCAACACCTCTGTCGTTTCTTGAAGAGAAATACGATGTGGTGCACCCTCGTTGATACAAGGAGTTTCGCCTTTGTCCTAAGAGCCTCTCGCAACAAAGCACACTGCGGGGTAAATGCTCGCGCCGCCACGCGCGCATTACAACATCAGTCAAGCATACGTGCTTCTCCTGCCACTTCAAGACAGAGCCATGGAAACGTATCAAACAACCTTTGGGTTGTTGAACACGTGTCAAATTTATGTGCCCGCGATCAGACATTCAACTGATAAGGAACCGTAGTTGTTCAGCCATTGTGCCAGATGGTTCCGTGCGGGCCACACGCGTGCGCATGTCAAACATTTCCAACAACCATCGTGAACCCGCCAACTCTTTATCAAATCGCACTCTGCGGGCCACGCGCGCGCGTCTCCACGCGCACACGTCGAATTCATTTCAAACAGAGTTCAACATCGGCGTGCTCAGAACATAGATCACTCCAATGCCTTCCCAACCTCTGTAAACACACGCGCCGTAGAAATAGATGTTCCTGCGGGCGCGCACTTCCACATCATCCTCATCATCACAGTCGTTATCATCATCGCCAACGTCAGCCGTGCCATCGTCATATTCATCACCATCACTGGGATCATCGCCGCCGCCGTCATCGTCGATGTCGTCGCCCTCGCCAAATTTCCGCGCGCCGGCACTTCCCCATCATCTCCACAAGCATCATGGTCGTCATCATCGACAGCGTCATTGTTGCCACCGTCATTGTCATTACCATCAGCTTCATCACCGTCGTCGTCGTCGTCGACGTCGCTCCCACCACCATCATGAACATCATCATCGTCGCTGTTGTCGTCGTTGCCGTCGCCGCCCCCACGGTCGTCATCGCCACTTCGTGTCCTGCAGGATGTTTGTGGTTGCGAGGTTGAATTCAAAGCGCCCGTTAGATAGCTGAGAGCACGGCCAGAGGAGTCTTGCCAACGAGTTGCGGGTGGGTGAGTGGGATGGTGGCATGAGCATGGGACGTGGTCACGCGCGGATTCTGATCGGTGGACAAATTGTATATTGTTTCGACCTTGATAATCATGTTTTACATGCTTTGCGTCACCCGCATGTTTTACACCCTGCAGCTTTCACTGCACAGCTTTCGCCGCAGAACGTACATACACGGCATAGCTCATACCACATAGTTAGCACTACGTTGGTTGAGCCATCTGGCTTGCACGACATAGATTGCACAGAATAGCTTACACCACTCGGTTTGCACCACATCGCTCGCACCGCACGTGCACGATTCTGGCACGCATTACACCACATTGTTTGCACCACATATATCACATCACATCGTTCTCCCCGCAAAAGTCGCATCACAGAGAGTACACATCTTAGTTTGCACCACGCACATTGCATATCCACAGAGCAAGTACTTGTCGGGTTGGGTCCACGCTGGCAAACCTGTTCGCCAGCCTTGACCCCACATAGGGATTTCTTACACTATGTTTGTGATGAGTCCATTCCCGAATGCAATCTAGCTTGTGCAATGCCAAGGATACAGCATCTGATGCGCAAGCTACTCGTGCACGCTAGGTGGAACAGTCTTGGTGGCGCAACTAAATGTTGCAAGTTTTTAGTCGTCAACTCCGCTGCTCGTGCAACCATCCCACCCTCCCACCCGCAAGATGCTGGCAAAGCTCAAATGGCCACAATCTCAACGAGAGCACGGGCGCGTGAAATTTATTCGCGCAGACAAGTCCGCCTTGCAGGTCACGAGATAGTGGTGGCGATAGTGACGACCGCGACGTCAATGGCGATGGAAATGACAATTGTGATGACGCTGATGCCGTTGGCGAGTATAGTGGAGATGGGGTCGATATGATGTCGACGACGGCGATAGTAATTGTGATGAAGCTGCTGTTGGTGATGTTTGACGTTGGCAAGGATGACGTTGTTAATGACGATGGCGGTGGTGTTGGTGTTGATGATGATGATATTGATGACGTTGATGAGGATGCGGATGAGGATGAGGATGGAGATCGAGATGGAGGTGGAGATGATGGTGATGATGAAGCTGATGATTGTTATGCTTATGCTGATGATGTTGATGATATGCTGATGATGGTGGTCAAGGCATTGATGTTGCTCATGAGGAGGATGCTGAGGAAGATAATGCTGACGACGCTGATGACGATGATGATGATGATGATGATGATGACGATGATGATGATGATGATGATGATGATGATGATGACGATGATGAGGAGTAGGCTGATGATGACGATGATGATATGACGCTGAAAAAATGCCCAGGCGCCCAATTTCGACGAGGGCGCCATCAACGACGATGACGACGGTGACGTTGGCGGCGATGATCCCGACGATTGTGATGATGCTGACGATGACGATGGCAATGATGACGCTGATCTTGCTGACAACGATTGTGCTGGTGAGGACGATGAGAAGGTGTGCGCCAGCAGGGCATCCGACACCCTGATGCGTCTTTCATTGGGAACAGTTGATCCGTAAGGGCTTCGCCCCCTGCCGCCGGCCCCCTCTCTCGGAGAATGGGCCATGGAAGAGCTAAGTCATGAGGCCTTGGCGCTGTCGTGAAGCAGTATCGAAACTTCATGCGAAGCCGAGTCGCAATCAGCAAAACCAACTGATCACAAGAGGGGTTACCACACCTGGCGATTGGTAAGACGTGTATGGTTTAAGGGCTTGGTTACCACACCTTGCGATGAAAGGGCCGAGGGAGTTCTCGCAGTTTGGGTTACCACGCCTTGCGATGGATGTGCGTGATGGGTACGAATTTCAGAAATGTGGCAAATCCCCTGTGTTTTTGGACCCTGACCCCGCGGATCTGCGTGAGGGGTGGCACCGAATTTCAGAAATGTGGCAAATCTCTTGTGTTTTTGGACCCTGACCCCGCGGATCTGCGTGAGGGGTGGCACCGAATTTCAGAAATGTGGCAAATCCCTTGTGTTTTTGGACCCTGACCCCGCGGATCTGCGTGAGGGGTGGCACCGAATTTCAGAAATGTGGCAAATCCCCTGTGTTTTTGGACCCTGACCCCGCGGATCTGCGTGAGGGGTGGCACCGAATTTCAGAAATGTGGCAAATCCCCTGTGTTTTTGGACCCTGACCCCGCGGATCTGCGTGAGGGGTGTCGATTTCGAGCCCCCCCAGCAATTCAGACAACGCGCCCAGGGGGTGCTGGGGGTTCCTGTTTGGGCTTCCCCCCCCCCTCGCGCGGTCAATCAATTAATTACAGTAACCAGCAAGAAGTCAACTAGTTACAGTAACCAGCAAGAAGCAGAACTGTAACACTGGAAACTAGAAACTACAACTGGTACAGGAAACTGCGAATCACGCGCCTACAGCCTGGTGGCCCCACAAGGGGGCCGGCGGATTTGCTGCTATTGCGACTTGGGCAGGCGCTGGTTTGGCTCGAGCGCGCCATTGGTTCCGAGCGAATTTCAGTGGCGCGTGCGTGCTCGGAGCCGATATGGATACGGATGTGGCCGCGAAGACGGCGGTAGTGCGCGTCATGGTAAGCCCTGGGGGGACCTACCGAGTCCCTCCAAGCACGCAGCACGCAGTGCAAGTGTCACGGACCCTCATGTCTGCGAGGATACCCAGCACAGCAATCAATACTGTTTGACGCAAGTTCCGCGAGAAGTCGCGTCTGGAATCGAGTGAGACCGCAGGGGCCTTCGGAAGCCTCTAGGGAACCCGAGCTGGTAACAGCGCGTGGGTGAGGATGTCTCAGGCGATACCAGTATGTCTTCGCTGGATCGATCAGGGAACGCAAAGGACATTGGAGGGAACACACATCAGGAAACATGTTTAGATCCCGCTCTGGAGGCTGCTCTTCTGTAGGAGGTCCTGAACGAGAGTTGCACGTTCGGCCCATCTTGCGAAGCCAACGGTGGGGAGCCCACCGCACCATTCAGGAGCCCGCGGCTCCCCGCCCGCCAGGTCCACGCGGATCTAGAACTTGACCGGCGGGGCCTGCTCGATGGCACTCATCGCCGCCGCACGGCAGCCGTGCCACGTTCAAACGTATCGTTTCAGCCGTGCCACGGCTGAAACGATACGTTTGAACAAAAAAACGCACAGGAACTTCGAAAGGTGACTTCTCACCAGTCTGATGGGGGTACGGATGAGTCCCGCCTCGGGAGGGGGAATGTTCCGAATTCCGTTTCAGACATGGATCTGGTGCGTTCCACGTGCGCACTCGAACACGCCAGGCAGCACGCCGGCCGCGCACGGGCGGTCACCCTGCGAAATCCCGCACCAGCCAGCGCATGGGGCGCCCACTGGCGGGCACCTGGCGAGGCCCATGGGCGCAGGGGCGGACATCGGGTGAAAGTCCTGACAGTCCAGCCAAGGAATCGCAAGCCCCAACAAGACACCCCTTCGTGCGAGCAGCGTATGTGGCGGAGTGAGGATTCGAGTTTGGGTCGCTTGGGGTTTCGCTTGGGCCCGCGGCATCCTGCAGACGCCTCCAGGGGGTTCTAGGGACTTCTTGGGGCTCCAAGAGGCTCCCGTAGACCTCCGGGGAAGCGAGTGAGACTGAGGAAGCATCATCGGATTGTGTTTGGTTCTCGTGCGCAGGGTGGCTGGGGTGTCCGATTCCTGGCCAGGCGCCTCCGGACAACCCACCACCGCGCGAGCGAAGCGCTCGGCGTGGCGGCCACCCTGCGAGCCTCGCCTGGTAGGCCGTCACACGCGTGGCACCGCTCTCGTCTCCCGTTTTGGGGTCCTTGGGGTCCTCTCGAGCCCTATGAAGGCCTTCTTGGGCAGTATTGGGGCCCTTCGCAGTCGTCTTGGGGCTCTCTTGGCCGTTTGGACGGTTTTTGTTGGTGGCGTTCTTGGGCTAGCTTGGAGCTCTATTGGGGCCATCCTGGACCTACTACGGGCCCTCGGGCCCTCGAAGACCACGAGTGGACCGATCTTCGACCGAAGAGCGTGAACAGCGAAAAACATTGAGCAACATTTGGAAGATCAATTGTTTGGCTTCTCGACTGCGTCGTGGAGAGCATCTTGGGAATGCCTGGGGCCTGGTGTATGCCTCTTGGGACCTACTGGGCGCTTCTTAGTTGCCCTCGGCTGCCTTTCGAGATAATGTTGGGCCATCTTGGCAGCCTTTCTGGGCCGCCACTGCATGGATACAAGTTATCGAAGGTACGCGCGGACCCCTGGAAGCTTATGTCTATGAAGTTTCTTCTTCTTCTATCAACGAGCCAGGGGGGGCACAGTGGCGGATGAATTTGGCTCCCGCGCAGGACTAAAATTCTCGACGGTCGCAGGTAGGCGTTGTGATGTATAAGCCGGCGGCGAGGAAGGAAAGGGCAGATCGGTTGTTTTTGCATCACATGCTGTGGGATGGTTTGTGAGGGATGAGGCGGGGAGGGAGAGAGGCAGGAGAAGGGAAAATAAGAAGGGGACGGGGGACGGAGTGAAGGCGTTTTGCTCAAGCTGAAGCTTTAATCGTTTGCTGATTGTGCGGCCTGGAGAGGCGAGGGGCGGAAAGGGAGGAGAGGAATGGTAAGGAGGAGGAGGAGGTGCAAGAGGTGGAGGAGGATGACGACGACGAAGGCGACGAGAAGTAGTAAGAGGAGGAAGGGGGAAGTTCAGCAGGAGGAGAAGGAGGAGAAGGAGGAGCAGGAAAAGGATGAGCAAGAGGAGGAGGAGGAGGAGGAGCAGGAAGGGTGGGACGCTGAAACAGGAGCCCAGTCTGCGTGAGATCCAGGGCGGGGCAGCCCGCGACTGCTCAGCCGCAGGCAGCATGCATCCAAAGAGGTCTGTGGAGGCCTCCACAGACCCGGCTGAAACAAGAGAATGCCAGCGGTTGGGCAGCGCCTGCGTCTCATTCGCCCCTACGGTCGGGAATTTTGGCTTGGCTTAGCGTGTCGCGCCGCCAATTCTGGCCCACCGCGCTGCGGTGCGACACGCTATCCATTTCTGGGTCCCCAAGAGTCAGCGTCTCCAGCCTTTCCCAGCCTCCCGCCCCGCGGAATGGAGCGACACGCTACAGTATCCATTCGCAAGGCATAGCGTGTCGCTGGGGCTGCCGGGGCGACACGCTACGCAAAAGTTCCTGACTGTAGTCAGTCCACGCGATGTTGGACTTCGAGGCCCGACATGCAGTACGTCTCTGACCATTCTGCTCCTGGCCGATGCATCCGTCCTGGATGCAGCAATGCCCAAAAAGGAGCAGACCGAAAAACGAGTTTGACTTAGCCCCCAGAGAATGGCGCACGGGTGGGCGGAACGGTTATTCGGGATGGACGCCTTCGCCGGTTCCCCCGCCGACTGGTGCACCCTGCGCCATCGCACCGTCGCCGCAGGCCAGCTCCCGATGAAAAGGCGGAAAGAGCTGGAATTGAAGAGCGTCCAGCGTACACACAGGCGGCCACTCGATAGTGTAATACATGTTGGCATGTTTCAGGACGAAGAGGCGCCACACATTCACACATTCGTGAGCCTGGTTACGTTCGCACAAACTGCGCAGTGCCATTGTGTCATCTCGTGGGGCCAAGGTGGTTTCCATGTCCAACACAGGGAAGAACTCCAACACGTGCCAGTTCTTCATCGCGTTCGGCGAGTTGAAGCAGCTGAACGGGACACGCTTGCGCTTCAACGGTCCGTTGTTAAGAGGAGTAGGTTGTGGGTAAGCGCTTTTCCAACAGAGGATCTGTGTAGCAGGCGCGCCCCGGAGCCTACCTGCTCGGTAAGAGAGGTAGAACGACTGACAGAGGCAAGCCCCTCACCCAGGTGTATTGGGAAGCTAGTGAGGGGGGCAAACAACATCAGCAGCGGATTGTTGAAACAGTCGGACTTGCATCGCCTCCCCATCCCGCCAACCCGCTCTTTATCACCCCCTCCTCACCACGCCCCCCCGCTTCTCAGTATCTCTTAGTCTCCCTTTTGCTTCCCTGCATCCCTCCTCGGCCTCCTCCTCCTCTTTCTCATTGTCGCCGCGTTCCTCATATCCACTACATCTCATGGGATGACAAATTGCGCAATTCGCCCAACCATTTGTGCACGTTGCGTTGATTCCATCCTGTTTTCTACAGTCATCCGTACAAGTGGGTGCAACTCTTTTTTGCCAGTGACACCTTGTGTTGGCTACATTGGAACTCGTTCTGGAAATGCCAGTGCACCCTGTATCACAAGTCCCATATTCTCATCATTTGGCAGCTTAACAGGTCGACTGACTTTACTATGTCTGACCACCCTATTGGGCTGTGACCTTTACGAGGTTTTGTTGTTGTCGATATTTTTCATGTAGCACATGAGTGTATTATATATTGCATGGCTTTCGCATGTATGGCTTGCCCGGATCAGTTGGAATGGGTGTAGTTTTTCGTAAACACGTTCATGTTCGCAGCTCTGTGAAGTTTGTTCGTGTCATGGTTGATTCGAGTAATGCGACACGCCAACATCAAGTTTGACGTAGTCGTTTTGATTTGTTGGTAAGCATGTGGCTCCCATGTGTCCTGGCCAAGTCACTGTGCTGGTTCATGTGTTGTAGTTATTGGTAATACGTGATTTTCCGCATGTGTGTTCATCACCCATGCTATGTTGCTCATGCTTTTTGATTCAACACGGCGGTCGGGTTTCACCTTTTTGGGTCAGCGAACAGTGTTCGTGATGTTAACATCCTTCGTTGTCGCCCATCATACTGTTAGTTGGCTCTAGTGTCCAAGCTCTAGCGATACCAACCAGCAGCAATACTAACTCAGCATGCCCGCTGATGTTCGCATCCCTGCTTATGTTGATTTCTGTGTTCAGCGGAGCAGCTGCCAGAAGTTTGGCAACCTCTGCGACTTGACGAGCAGTGGGATTCAGTGGCCCAGGAAACGACAGGGCCGTTTTTTATGGTTCCGTTTGTTCTGTTTGTTGTGCCGTTTCTGGCGCCGTTTGTCTGCCGTTTCCGTCACCGTTTTTTTGTCGTCTATGTCGCCGTTTCTGGCTGGCATCCGACACATGTTTGTTTGCCGTTTCCGGCTTCCGTTTTTTCCCCATGTCTATTTCCGTACAGGAGTCCGTGCCTTCGAAACTATACAGCCACTTGCAGTTTCTTTGTCGGTTCCGGTCGCCGTTTTTTTGTCGTTTCCGTCTTCGTTGAATGCCGTTTCCGTTGCCGTGCCTTTATCGTTTCCATTGCCGTTTCCGATCGCCGTTTCTTCACCGCTTCCATGTTCAATAAGTTTTTTTTCGGAAGCGGTGAAGAAACGGCCCTGCGTCTTCCGGGGCCCACTAAGCAGTGGGAGATTAGGTATTATCTTCAATCAGAGCTTGCCTCTGCAGGGGTCCTATCGGATTCATATGGTTAGGTTAGCTGCGCCGCCGATTTGGGCGGCCCACCCGGGTGCCCGGGTGCTCGGGTGCCTTGGAGTTGCGTCGCCGATTTCGGCTGCCCGCCCGGGTGCCCGGGTGCCCCATAGCCTTGTAGCCCTATAGCCCTGCAGCCCAATGGTTCAGTAGCCCTACAGCCCTATAGCCCTGTAGCCCTATAGCCTTATAGCCCTCTAGCCCTTTGGCCCAATAGCCCTATAGCCCTATAACCCTATAGCCTTATAGCCGAATAAGCCTATAGCCCTATAGCCCTATAGCCCTATAGCCTTAGCCCCATAGCCCAGCATTAGCCCCATAGCCCAGCAGCCCAATAGCCCTATAGCCCTCTGGACCTATAGCCCCATAGCCTCACAGCCCCGGAACATATTATGATTGGTGTTTCTCCCCGGTATCATTTCATATGTTGTAGTTCTTTCTTCCGGTCACACCCCTCAACTCTGCATCGAACATGTTGTTTTTTACGCGTCGGGCCTGAACTTTCATAAGTCATAGCTGTGCTCGCAATATTTCCCGAGATACGAATTTGCAACCAGCCAGTATTGATGCGCAGACAGCGACTCCAACGCACATCGTTGCAATTCAAGCGTTCCGCTGCCCCAGAGACCATTTCAGCACGCGGCGCGTTGCCTGCAACCTGCACGCCCAGAGTGCCCGACCAAACAAACATGGTTGCTTGGTCGTCCCTCGGATAGAATTCCGCGGAAGTTTAGCGGCCTACTATTTTAGTGGTTTCGTGGCTCAGTGATTTGCCGCCGAGCTCGTCCTCTGGAAGGCTAGCTCCTCGTCGACCTTTGCAATGGACAACCAAAAAACGTTCTGCGCACGCGAAGGCGGCGAGAACGATGCACGAACGCAGGTTTTGCCGAAACACGAGTTCGGGATTGCACGTGTGTTGGTTGTCGCGGTCAGGAAGTATTATTCACGCCTCGCGTGCCCTCACCAGCCCATTCAGAAGCGTTGCCTGTGCTAGCTGACGGGGAACGGGAGGAAGAGACAGCTTTATAGTGAAACGAAGCGGCCAACAATGGAGAATTGAGGATGCGGGAGAGGAGGAGGGGTATGAGGAGGAGGAGGGTGTCGACGACGGCGAGAGGACGAAGAGGAGGAGGAGGAACAGGAGGAGGAGGAGGAGAAGGAGGAACACGAGGAAGATGAGGACAAGGACGAGGACGACAAGGGCAAGTTCGAAGAGGAGGGCGAAGACGAGGATGCGGAGCAGGACGAGGAAGAGGATGAGGACGAAAAGGATGACGAGGAGGACGTGGAGGAGGACGAGGATGAGGAGCAGGACGAGGAAGAGGATGAGGACGAAAAGGATGACGAGGAGGACGTGGAGGAGGAGAGGAGGAGGCGAGGACGAGGAGGACAATGATGAGGAGGACGAGGACGCACCATCTGGGTGTCTTCTTGATGCCCTCTTGGGGTCATCTGTGGGCTCACTTCGGGCCCTCTTGGGGCCCTCCTGTTTTTTTCGGGGATCCTCTTAGGGCTCTTTTTGCGGGATCTTGGGGCCCTCTCTCTTGGGGCTCTCTCTCTTGCGGTCGCCTTTGGAGCCCTGGAGGGCCTCCTGGGGCCATCTTGGAGGCCATTGGTCAAAAGGGGGTGGCCCTCGATTTGCTTTCCCCATCTGGGGCCGTCACAGTCGCTTCTTATGGACCTCTTGCGGAGCTCTGGGGCCGATCGTGGGCGCTCTTGGGGCCGTTTGGGTGGCTCTTGGAAATTGAGGATATGTTGTGCTCTCTTGGGGCCATCTGGAGGCTTCAGAAGCCCATCGAATGCGAAAAGGCGAGAAGGCAAAACAGATGTTCCGGGTGTTTGAATTATGCGGGCCTCTTAGGGGCAGTGCAGGGGATGGTGCTGGAAAAGCAAAAAGTGCAAAGAGCATTCGCGCCAGACGCTCGAGCGAAGGCTCTGGGTGCCGCGCGCGCAGAGACAGCGCCGCGAAGGTTCTCGACGAGACAGCGGCAGAGTTTCATGGAACTCGGGGCTTCCAGACCGCTGGAGATAAGAACGCCAGGCTGCAAGAACGAGATGAGAAATAATCACCCCCAACAGGGGCAGCAGTAATACTCTGCAGAGTTGTGCCGACCGCTTGGCCGGCTGCCTGGAGGCATCGCAATGCGGCGCTTACCGGGAGGTGGTGGAGGACGGAGAGAAATTGTGCAAGGCGCGCATCTCGCGCCAGCAGCGCGGGGAAATGTCCCAGCTGCAGGAGCGATGGGCTTCGACTCGGCCGCAGCATAGCACGACAAAAACTCGGATCACGAGAAACAACGCCCAAAGTTCAGGATCCGCGATCTTCGAACGCATTCGTCCTTTCCCATTCCTCCTCCTCTCCGCTTCATCTTCCCGCGACAGACAGGATGCGGGACAGGGCCCCTTGGTGGTGTTTGTGCAGAGAGAGAGAGAGAGAGACAAAAAAAGAGCGAGAGCGAGAGTGAGAGAGAAATCGACCGAGAGACAGAGAGAGAAACAAACAAATCAATGAACACGAGAGACTCCCCCTTCCATTCTTGAAGCTGCTGCAAACGTGCAAGACGAGCGTGCTTGGCGCAGCGAGAACGCAATGTTGAAAACTACCCCTTGCGCCCATGTAGTCATTGTGATATTTCAAACCGAATGAACGCGGCGCTGCGGCGAGAACCCCATTTTGAAATCCGCAGCCCCTCCTTCCGTGTAGTCGTTGTACATTGCACGGGTCAGATCGGATTATGCGTGGCCAAGCAGTCGCAGGCGAAACGCCGGGCCGTCCGGCCGACGCGCCGAGGGGCGCGACACATTGGATTATGCATGCGGAAGAAGGGATGCCAAGAGCAGGGGGAGAGAGGCGGGGGAGAGACATCGAGCATCGCGGTTTGAGGACGCATGCTGCGTCTCCCGCGCCGCCAAGGTCGCGCGGGGATGCGCGACCGCTGCCGCGCGCCAGCGCGATCTCCGCCCCGTCGCAGAGGTTGTCGCGGGACGACTGGCGCCTGCTGTCCCCTGGAGCCACCCCCGGGCCGCCGCCCATTCCTCGGCCGTCGCCGCGTGCTGCCCTGCGCGATTGCCGCAGCGGGGCGCCGCGCCGGCCTGCGGCGGGCCGGCGGCCGCGGCCGGGGCTGCCCGGGGGGTTTGCCTGCCTGGGCCGCCTCCGCTTCTGGCAGATCTGGCCAAGCTCTGGCCGGCGAGGGAGGGTCCGCGACCTCCTTGCCCCCCCCCCGTTGCCGCGGCCCTTGCGGGAGTGGACTTGGCGCCGCAGCCGCAGCGGCGAGGCGGAGGTCGCCGGCGTCGCAGCCGGAGCGCGAGAAGGAGTGAAGGGGGGGGGAGGGGGAAGACGGGGTGGAGGAGGCACGAGAAATGGGGCTGGCGGGGGAGGGGGGGCGGGAAGATCAGTGGACGGGTGGTGGTGGTGGTGGCTGACGACGTGCCTCCCGACGCTGCGCTGTACTGGCCGCGGTCGCTGCGTGCGCAGATGGTCGTGGAAGCGTCACCGCAGCATGCGGCCAGACGGACCAGAATACGCCCTGAACCCAGGGGGCCTCGAGTTTCGCGCGGCCCCACGGCGACGGTGGGATCGGCAGAGATCGAAACAGATCGAGAGAGACCATGAGAGAGAAAGAGAGGCAGAACAAACCAAGAAACGACAACAAGAGAAAGAGAAAGAGAGAGAGAGAGAGAGAGAGATATTCCAAGAAAGAGAGAGGCAAAGAGAGAGAGAGAGAGAGAAAAAGAGAGAGACAGAGAGACAGAGAGACAGAGAGAGAGCGGGAGAGAGAGAGAGAGATATGGAGACAGAGAGAGAGGTAGACAACGAGGGAGAGATAGAGAAACGAAGAAAGAAGGAATTAGAGAAAGGGAGGGAGAGAAAGAGAGAGAGAGAGAGAAGAACAACGATAAACAAAGAAGAGAAGGAGGACATGATCCCAGGGGGCAAGAGCGACAGAGAGAGAGAGAGACACCCCCTCGCGTCGTGAAAAAAAACACGGCGGGTGCTTGGCAAATTCGGCTTCCAGGCTGCATATGTGTAGCTGTGAATGTTATCGTGTTGCGTTCAAGATGCGAGCATGTTGTTTGCTTTGTATCGTTTGAGTTTGTTTGCAACTGTTTTGGCTCCAGCACCTTTCGGCGGGAGAAGGAAAAGGTGTTCGTTCATTCCCCGACATATTCTCTGCATGGTAGCGGAGCCCTCCGCCACAACCAGCTCAGACCAGGGTTTTGAGCTGCTGGGTGCGATCGAGGGGCTCCCGATGTACGTTTTGAAGTGCTGGCGGCGCTTCAGTGTGTGGATCCTGCGCCGGGCCATCCAGAAGAGAACGTGGTGGGCCATCGGTGTGTACTTGCAGGAGTGCAAGCAGATAGGGAACAAGGTGCGTGAGGATCAGGAGCGGGAGTTCCCCCACCGTCGATGAGAATTGCGACCCCAGAGCAGATGACAGAACATATTCAGCAGCTGATCGCGGCAAAGAGCAGCTCTCGACGCAGGTCAGTAACTTCGAGGCGGAGAACGCGAGGCTGCGACTCGAACATCAGAGAGGCATATAGCAGTTGCCGAACTTGATCGAAACCCTGAGCCGCGCCTTCGACAAGAAAGGCCCGACCTCCACTCTGGTTGACAACCGCGGGATTGGCAAACCATCGGGGTTCGGAGGAGATGAGAACAAGTTCAGAGAATGGAGCAAGAAGTTCGAGGCGTGTGTGGTATCGGTCTACGGCGACAGGATACGAGAGGTTCTTGAGTGGGCCGTTGAGCGGCCAGATCCGATTTCTCTCGAGGAGGTTTCGAGTTCGTTTGATGATCTGGCGGAGGAGCCAGTGGAGGATACCATGACATTCAATGCCCAGCTCTTCGCAGCGCTGCAGCAGCTATGCACAGGAGAGCCCTTCGACATCGTGAGCAACGTGGCTTCGAACAACGGGCTCGAGTGCTGGAGGAAGCCTCACAAGAGGTATGGCCCAACGACCGGAGGTCGCAAGAGAGCGATGCTGAAGAACGTGCTGCAGCCGGGGCAGGCGTCCCCCGACGAGCTTGGCCCCGCGCTGGAACGATGGGAGGAGCTAGCGGCTAGGTGCGAGCGACGACGTGGACGAGACGGCCAGCGAGAGCGCCTCCCAGAAGACGTCATAATGTCGGCGCTGGAGTCTCCTCTTCCAGATGACCTATCCAAGCACATTCAGATGAATCGCTCGAGGTTCGTAGATTACCATGCCCTCACGGCCGAAGTCACCCAGTGCATCGAGCAGCGGACAGGCATGCGAGTCAGGGGCCCGGCCATCACGGGAGGTACAGGAGGAGGAGGAGGAGGAGGAGGAGGAGGAGGAGGTGCTGATGACATTGATGTTGGGTCGCACCAGTATCGCGGAGGCAAGGGCGACCACAAGGGCGGCAAGCAGCACAAAGGTAACGGACACGGAGGTGGCAAAGGCAAAGGAGATTCGAAGGGTAAGAAAGGAGATGTGCCAACGTGTTGGAACTGCGGCAAGAAAGGACACAAGTCGGACAATTGCTGGCAGAAGAGCATTCCGAAGGGCGATTCCAAAAGAAGTAATTGTCGAGGCGCGTCTAAAGGTAAGGGATATGGCAAGAAGGACGTCAACCAAGTCGATGAAGGATGGGGCGGGTGGGACCCGAAGGAGGACAACTACGAGGGCGACGCGCGAGGAGGACAAGGACAACCAGAGCCTGAAGAAGCTGGGGGGCTTGAGTTGCGCGCGCTCGCCCCGCCCATCTGCGCCATCGACTCGGACGGTTTGGTAAAGGGCCAACCAATTTCGATTCAGGGGCTGCGGCGGCAGCGATTCCGAGTTCTTGGTGCGCTGCAGACGGTAAGCCGAGTGGGCGTCAGTATCGAACGGCCAACGGACAGATTATCGATGACGAGGGCGTTGGCGAGATCAGGGGTTACGACGAGAATCGCCGAGAGGCCCGAATTCGAGCTCGACGAGCTGCAGCCACCAAGCCGCCGGCGTCTGCCTCGAAGATGCTGAATGACAAGGTAGGCTACATGTGCAAGGGTGGAGGTTTGACCTGCGGCGAGGATACGGTACCTGGGCGACGGCTTCGACAGTTCATGCGTCGTTTTCGACATGATCACCCTGGCGATGGTATTGGACTTTGGCGGGAGAAGGGCGCGTACAACATGCGCCTCAAGGTGGGCCCGGGGACGGCCGCGACGATTCGGAGGTCCAAGAGCAGTTCCTCGATCAGGCCTGTCTTCACGGTTGAGAGCGAGCTGGCTGCGCGGGCGGCCGAGCGTGCTGGAGATTCCCAGCCGGGGGGCCGCCGGCAGGTATACCCGTAAGCCCGGCCGCCGCGGCGCCTGACATCCCAGCCGCTGGGGGGTCTCAGGCAAGAGCCGCAGGGCCAGCGAGGCTGGGGCGGCGCCGCCGCCACCGGCTCAGGAGGAGGCGAGGCCACCGAGAGTGAGAGTGCCAAGGTCACCGTCGGCACCATCGCAGAGGGAGATTGACGAGCATGAGGCGTCTGGTCATGCAGTCTTTAGAGTTTGGTGTTCAGCGTGCTGTGACGGACGTTCTTATGGACAACCCCACCGCTGGTTCCGCGTGATCAGGAGATGGAGATCCCAGTTGTGTCGATGGACTTTGGGCACCTGGACAGCTCAAAGGCGGACTCCATTCAGGGCGATGGACAGAGGGGGAGCACTCTCTTGGCGATGTATTGTCGTAAGACGCGCTGTTATGGAGCGATCGCACTGCCCAACAAGAGCACTGGCGAGTTCGCGGTCAGGGCGTGCAGTGATTTCCTTGACTATTTGGGCCACAAGAGGTTGGTGCTCCGGTCTGATGGAGAGGAGGCGATGTTGCCCCCCAAGCAGGCGGTCGTTGACAAGTGCGAGGGCAAGGACATCATCTTAGAGGAATCGCCAGTTGGTGATCATGCAGCGGACGGCCAGATAGAGAACGCGGTGAAGATCATCAAGGGCCAGGTCCGCACGCTACTGTTGGCGTTACAGTCTAGATGGGGTAAGCGACTTCCTTTCGCACACCCTCTCGCGCTCTGGGCCATCAGGCGCGCTGCTTCAATCATCGACCGATTTCGTGTGGGTACTGATGGTCGCACTGGAGAAGAGCTTCGCACTGGGCGGAAGTGGGGGCGCGTGAGCGTGGCATATGGCGAACGCGTCAAGGGCAGGAATCTCGTTGTGGATCAGAAGAAGAGAGATTTGGAATCCAGGTTTCTGGACGGTGCCTACATCGGACATTCGAGCCGAAGTGGCGCAGCGTTGCTGATCACGAAGGACGGCGCACAGAGAGCTATTGGAATTAAGACGTGATCCGGTGGAGAGGTGGAAGTACGGCCCGGACGTCCTCGAGCTGCAGGGCGAGCCTTTGACGTGGCAGCGAGGACGCGGAGAGCGAGCTGTGGCTGAAGTTCCTGCGCCCGCTGGAGCTGATGCACCTGCGGCGGTGCCCGTCGGCGCCCAGGCGCCTCCAGCGCCACCCCCTCAAGAGAGAGCTCCAGCCATCGGGGACTTCTTCGTGACGAAGGCCATCCTGGCCAAGGTTGGCTACACTGCGGGCTGCAGGTGTTGCGATGAGTTACGAGTACGTGGTCAACAGGGGGCCGGCGGCCTCAGCCACGCGGCCGAGTGCAGGGCCCGGGTGCTGGAAGAGTTGGTGAACTTAGGAGACGAGAGGGCCATTGACTTCTTGGCCGAGAGGGCCCGCGTAGCGGGCCAGGATACGGGGCCGGCGGCCGCGGCCGCTGAGCCATCTGGAGTTCACCGTGAGTCGGCACTTAACAACCCACCCGGATCAGCAGGTGGAGGAGGAGGAGGAGGAGCTGGAGCATCCTCTACTGGGATTGTGGCGATGGAGATCGAGAGGTCTCAGACGGTCATTCGAGCTGGAGATGATGGGCCACGACGTCTTGGCGTACGTAATGCAGATGGCGAGCCTGCCCTGAAGGCGCCAGCGTCTTCGCCGGCTGGCCCGGGAGCTCCATCGAGAGTCAGAGCTCGGGTCGAGGAGATTGAGGGCAGGAGTGGAGTTGACGGAGTCGCGGAGGCTCTTCGAGGCGATTCGTCAGTGGACGTGGGGCCCCTGGAGAACCAGATCGAGATGCCGATTGAGTTGCAGTCGTTAGCGATTAGTGAGCTTTCCAACCCAGGGTGCTTCAGTGAATTGGCACCTGCGTCTGGATTGCTATCTGGAGTAGCTGCGGATCTTGAGATCGCGCAGGAGAATGGGGAGCCGTGTGATTCGAGCCTGGAGGACAATCGGGCTAAGTTTCAACGTGATGTAGATTTTGAGGATCCCTATCTCCTTTGTTCGGCTCCTCCGTGCACGAAGCTTTCGACATTGCAAGCGCTCAGCCGGGACAGGCACAGGGGCGGGGAGGAGCATCAGCGAGAGGTGGAGAGAGAGAGAGAGAGAGAGAGAGAGAGAGAGAGAGAGAGAGAGAGAGACATCGAGCTACTACGTTTTGGGATTAGGCAGTGCAGTAGGAGGTATGAGAAGAAGCGGTGGTTTCTTCATGAACATCCTCGGTCTGCTAGTCATTGGGAGGATCCTGAAGTACAGAATTTGGCTTCTCTGCCTGGGGTGTATGTGGTTCGAGGAGATATGTGTTCCTGGGGCATGAAGGCTAGGGGTGAGATGGGGGGCCTGGAGCCAGTCATGAAAGGCACGGGCTGGATGACTAACAATCGTAGATTAGCTGAACTTGTCGGTCGGAAGCGCAACGGTCAGCATAAGCACACGCAACTCATGGGCAAGAGCAAGGTCCGAGGGCCCCAGGCGCACACGATGAGTCTTAGGAAGGCTACCCCTAAGGCCCCACAGCAAGGGTTGATTCGCACCGGGGAGTTGAATAGCGTGACCCAGGCGGGTCCGGTTCCAGATGAGGAGGTCGAGTTTTGAATGCCCGACGCGCCGCCGGACGGCGTGGTGGAGAATGTGTTCTGGGAAGACGCCGACGGAGGTTGGCTAGAACCTAAGCTAGTTAGAGAAGCGAGGAAGCTCGAGATGGACTGAGTGGATGAGTCGGCAGTCCGTCTACACTGCGCGCCCAGAGTCCGAGCGCTACGAGGCGACGGGCAAGGGCCCGATCAACGCAGGCCGGGTCGACGCCAACAAGGGGGATTCTGAGCGGGCTCGTCATCGTTCTCGTTTAGTAGCAAAGGAGATCAAGGGGGCCAAGAGGCCCGGTGAGCAGTTGTGCGCTAGTGAGCTCTTTAGTGGGGCTCCCCCGCTAGAGGCCGTCAGATTTTTGACGAGTCTCGTGGCTTCACAGAAGTTGTCTAGCCGGGGCTTGCCATTGGAGCTGGGATTTTGGGGCGTCTCTCGGTCCCACTTGCACGGGAAGGCTCAGAGAGATGTTTTCATGCGCTTGCCCCCCGAAGAGGGGGAATCTGCTGGCAGGTGCGCCCGGCTCAACGAGTCCCTCTGCGGGGCCCAGGATGCGTCTCATATCTGGCAAGGAGACAATATAACCCATCTTGCCAGTGAAGGCTGGAAACAGGGCGCGGCCTCGGCCGCGCCCATTTACAGGGGGGGCGACGGCGGTCGAGGGGCGGGCCACGGTGATGACTTCATGGTTCTAGGAGATGACGTCACCTTGAGCGACGTAGATCGTCGTCTCGGGGCTATGTGCGGCATGAAATGCACGGGAATCTTGGGACCTGATTCAGGAGACTATAAGGAGATCGTCTTCCTGAACTGGGTGTTTAGGTTTATAGTTTCGCCCAGGGCGGTAGAGATAGAAGGGCGTCAGCGCCATGTAGATATCATCATCCGCGATCTCAGTCTCGATTGCCCGGGCCCGAAGGGCTTTGAAAGCCCAGCCGTCAGGCTTTCACTCGAAGAGGCCAGGGCTCGAGAGGCACTTCCTGTTTTGGACGCTGCGAGAGTTCGTTCCCATCGGTCCTTAGTCACGCGCGCCGCGTATTCGAGTCTAAACAGGCCAGACATTGCAGGGGCTACCAAGACCTCGCGCAGGTCTATGAAGTCTCCGACGACGGCCAACCAGGGTGATATGAAGCGCCTTGGTCGATATCTCGCGTCTCACCGCTGTCTCGTCAGTCGCTTCGAGTCGCAACGTATGCCTACCGAGGTGACAGTAATAGTAGATAGTGGTCATGCAGGTTGTCCTATCACCCGGAAGTCAACTTCGGGGATTGTATGCAAGCTTGGTCGCCACGTTTTGAAGGCGGCCAGTTCTCTTCAGAGCACGATCACTTTGAGCAGTGGAGAGAGCGAGTTGCATGCCATTGTGGAGGGGGCCGCAGCAGGGTTTCTAGCGCAGTCGATGGCTCATGACTTGGGAGTTTCTCTCGGCGTGAGCGTTCGCAATCAAGATGATGTTCCAATCCAGCTGGCTTCTGACTCGAGTGCTGCACGTGCGTTTGCGCAGCGCGAAGGCTTAGGCCAGCAGAAGCATGTGCAGAGCAAATTTTTGTGGGTCCAAGGCGCGGTCGCCAAGCGCCAGATTCAAGTATTAAGGTGGCAACCACTAAGCATGAAAGCGATATGATCACTAAGTGCGCGCCTGCACATGTATCGCGAAAGCACTTGGTGAGTATGGGTTTTGAGTTTCGAGAATGCTGGAGCAAGCTGCGCAGAAAGCTGGGCTGAAGATCTGGCTTCAACCTGCGTTTTAGGAGGAGTGCAGTTGTGTTGCTGTGAATGTGATCGCGTTGCGTTCAAGGTGCGAACATGTTGTCTGCTTTGTATCGTTTGAGTTTGTTTGCAACTGTTTGGGCCCCAGCACCTTTCGGCGGGAGAAGGAACAGGTGTTCGTTCATTCCCCGACACATTCTCTGCACAGGGTCGGTTTTCGAGCCCCAGGGCTGTCAGGAAACGGCTCGGGATGAAGAGCTGACCCCGGGGAAAGGGATCGAGATTTCCAGCGGTCCAAATTGTGAAACAATCGGGGCGTCGGGCGTCAGGAAGGAAGGAGGAGGTGAAAGAGGAGGAGGAGGAGGAGCAGGTGGAGGATGAGGAAGAGGAGGTGGAGGAGGAGGTGGAGGAGGAGGAGGAGGAAGATGAGGACATTGAAAAGGAGGAGGAGGGCCCCTGCACGGGGAGGCGCCCCCCACCACCCGCGCAAAGGGTGCCGGCCCGAGCGCGCCGCCCCATGGGCGGCGCGCGCACGAGTGGAAAATCATCCACCAGCTGACGGAGTGCAAGCTGGGCATATAAAACATCAGCTACACGAAATATCCACCTCGGTGGAGACTGCCAGCAAGCACGCCGAGACTTCACTCGCACAGGGAAGTATAAACATATGCAGCTCTGAAGAGAAGCGGCTACCTCATCCGACATGGGCTGCAACCGCACCTCAACAACATCATGACCATCGTTACGACCGCCTTATTGATGGCGTCCGCTAGACAACGGCCGCGCCGCCTACGACGAGTACGAGTGCGGCTGCGCCGCCTACGACGAGCATTACTGCGACAGCGTTTTCGGTGACGACCTGTACTCCTGCGACTCAAAGGTCTACAACGGACCGCGGGGCTACAACAACCGCCACGATGTCAGGGACTTCCAGAGCGTAGTACACTACGACCTGGCACTCGGCAGCCCCGACCGACCCGGACCCCTGGGGCTACGAATAGAGAGTGCTCTCTAAGCTGCTACAGCCACCAGCGGAGCTACCAGGGCCGCCAGACGATCTTCTGGGACCACAAGCTGAGTTACGGGGGCCCCACGCACAGATACGAGCGCCACCAAAGAGCTTCACGTCCCGCGCCCCGAGCTACGAGACCCGCCAGCAGAGCCACGATAGCAACAACCTGAGCTACGAGGACCGCGAGCTGAGCTGCCAGGGGGTCGACCAGAACGACTGCCGCCACCAGCAGAGCGACTAGGGCCACCAGACGACTTTCTGGGACCACAAGCAAAATGACGAAGACCCCGTGCACAGCTGCGAGTCACCAAATCACCAGAAGAGCTTCAAGACCCACCTGCTAAAGCTGCGAGAGCCACCAGCTGAACCACGAGAGCTACAAGGTGTGCTACGAGGACCACGCGCTGAGCAATCAAGGCCACACGCGCAGCTACGGCAGCCGCCAGACGTACTGCGAGAACCTTTTGCCGAGTCACGAGAGCCAGAAGCTGAGCAGTGAAGACCGCGGGTTGAAACACGAAAGCCAACA
>CAUYUJ010014904.1:407948-422948 GCA_963575745.1 Prorocentrum cordatum
GCAACGTTTAAATGGGTCGAGGGCATGATTTTCCAAAATGAGGTTATCCTTGGGCCTCCTTGGCGGGTTTTCGCGCGGGGCTTCCGCGGAACGGAGCATACGACCGCGAATTTGACATCTTGTAACGCTCAGGCCTTAGACGGATGGAAGGCGTCTCACCATGGAGCAGCCTATCGGGGTTTTGCAAGTGGATGGAGGATCCTTGACAACAGGCGCTCGCGTCTGACTGTTGGACTGATTGTCTGGTCGCCATCCATGGGTTGACCAACAGTAGAAAGGAATAGTCGTATGGATTTATGAAATGGGACGGGAGGGTGTATTGAAGCGTCGGTTGATGCATATTGGTTTAGCACCGGCCATCCTGTCCTTCCTCCTCCACTTATCCTCGTCCTGTTGTTTTTCCTCCTCCTCCTCCTCATTATCCTCATTTTCCTCCTCATCATCATCATCATGCCCCTCTGTCTTACATCATTCCCCCTTTCCCCTCTTCCCATTATCTCTCATCCTTCTCTCCTCCTCCTCCTCCTCTTCCTCTTCCTCCTCCTCGCCCTCCTCCCCCACTTTTCTTCCCCATCCTTCTCCTCCTCGTCCTCCTGTTCCTCTTCCTCCCCCTCCTTCTCCTGTTCTTCCCCCTCTTCCTCCCACTTTTTTTTCTCTTCCTCCGATTCCGATTTCGATTAATAGTACTATTCATCTTCTTGTTCCTCCTCCTCGTCCTCGTCCTCATTATCGTTCTCGTCCTCCTCCTCATTATCTTCCCTTTCCTCGTCCTCCCCCTCCTCCTCCTTATCCTCCTCCTGCTCCTTATCCTCCTCCTCCTTCTCCTCCGCCTCCTCCTCCTTTGGTTGGGTACAAGAGCGGAGAACCGGGTCGCGTCAGTCAACCCCGCAACTGTACATAAATCGCAACTACATTGTTTGCCAAACTTCTTTCTCCAGGTACATTCGATTATAAAGTAGTTTCTTCAAACATGTTTGAAGTATTTTCGTGAATACAACGAAGTTTCTCGAAACTTGTTTGAGATAGACTTGTTCAGCAACGCGCGGTTCCCCCTTGCGCAGCGAGGGCCCGCTTCAGGCGTAGTAAAGATCGTGGCCCACTGCCCGCGGCCCCCGTTGTGGCGATAGGCCCGCTCGGCCGTGGCCCCCGGCCCCTGGCGCTCCGCTCGGCCCCTGTCCTCGGCCCCTCGCCTGACGTCCGTGCGGCCCGTGGCCTCTGGCTCTCTGTGGCCGCATATGTTCCGGACGTAGCCGCTTTGGCTCAATGGATGGGGCGGCGGCCTTAGCGCTGATGTCCGGGCCTGTCCGGGCCGCCCTGGCACCGGCGCGCGAATCAGATGATGAGTCCGATGAGGCCCGCCCGAGACCAGGGCGGGAGCGGATGTCGAGGGCCAGGCGCCTGGCCAGGATCGGGGGAAAATGGAGTCGCGTGGACAGGTGGACGGGGAGGAAGCAGATGCGAGCTCAGGCGCTGCATCACAACAGGAGTGGCATGGCGAAGACGGCCGACCATCTAATGTGCCCCATCTAAGACGACCATCTTCAAAGCTGCAAACCGCAGGACGCCCATTGCCGTGTACATCAGTTTCTTGGAGCTGGGCACATACCTTCAAGAAGAGGGCGCCTGGCTCCCGCTTGGAGTCCTTCGCTCAGAGGAAAAGATGCAGGCCAGCACAGCGGGCTTGGCGAGGGCCGTTCTGCGGCGCCTGTTCCTCGGGCCTGGGGGCGGCGCTTTCGACGTCGGCGCGTCTCGGCTGCACTTTAAGTGCCGCGGGCTGATCATGGACGAAAGCGCGGGCAAGGACACCTTTTCGTACAAGGGCTCTGGCGGTTGGCGGCCCTGCTGCAGCTGCAAGAACGTCGTGCTCGACCAAGGGTCTGGCAGTCTGAGCCTTTGGGGCCCGACTGGTTACCTGGTGGGCCTTGCTTGCGTCGACGCCTCGAGGTTCGACCCGTTCACTGCGGAGGCGCTGGGGGCGGGCAATGCGCGGCCGACGACGCCGTGCTTTCACGCTCGGCGCGCCGCCACAAAGGGGCGGCTGCGCACGAGGGCGCTGGCGTTCGCGGTCGCCGCTCACGGCCCGCCCCCAAGGAGTTCGCGACCGCGCGCGACGAGCTCGTGCAACTGCAACGTGCGGCGAGCCCAGGGCCGTTCGCGAATCTCCAGTCTGCGCACGGCATCACAGTGAACGAGTTGTCCCTGATGGCCGACGTGGAACTCAGACGTGTATGCTCGCTGGACATGTGCACGCGTCACCCGATGCACATCACCCTGGCGAGCGGAGGCACGTTTCAGGTGGAGGTGTTCTGCTTGTACAGAGCAGTGGCGCGCGTGATCCCCGACGCGTGGGATCGGTGGCGAACCGAATTCCAGCGCTGGGCTCCAGGGCGCGGCGGAGGGAAAGCTCCGCTGCATCTCTTCTCCCCAGCCAGGAAGAAAGCCCGCGTCGAAGCAGGGCATTTCGTCGGCTCCGCGTCGGACTGCCTCGCCGCCCTGCCGCGCCTGAGGAATTGGCTCCATGTGGATTGCTTGCCGCGACGCCCTCTCTTCCAGGCCCACGTGCGGCCCTTTGATCCCATGCATGCCGTCCTGGAACTTTACTTGGCGGCGAAACGCGGCTGTTGCCTAGGCACGTTCGAGGCCGATTTCAAGCGCCATGTCGGGCTGGCGCTCAGGAAGCACGTGCGCGCCTACACGGACGCGCGGGTCGTGCCTAGGCATCGCTATCTTTAGTGCGCAGCTGCGCAGGCGGCGGAGGATGGGTTGATGCTCGATTGCTTTGTGCTCGAGCGGAAGCACAAACTCATCAAGGACACCGCGGGGCACTATGACCGCTTGGAAGGCGTGGACAAGGATGCGATCACCCAAGTCGTGGCCCCGCACCTGCAAGAGCCCTTCGCCGCGCAGCGTCAGTCGCACAAATGGTGGCCGACCCTTGAACTCGAGGGGGCCATCGGGCAGCGCGGTCGGGGCAAAATGGGCCCGGCGCACGCGCGAGCGCGCGGCTTGGCCCCGACGGGGGCGCCCCCGCGCATTCAGGCGCGCCCCTCCGGGGCAGCGCCGAGGCTCGCGCGCGCGCCAGGGCCCGCCCAGGCACGGCGCGCTGATTTGTCGTCGGGCTGCGGTCGGCGGCCTCGTCTACGGCAGCGGGGGCGCGTGGCTCGAGGGGGGCGCCGCGTTTTACATCCACTGCGTGGCGGTGGCCGCGGGGCGACCTTGCCTGATCGTAGAGCCGCTGGACTTGGCGTCGCGGTCTGCGCCTGGAGAGTCCGCGCGGCGGCCGCGAGGAGGACCGAGGGGCGGCCACAAAGAGGGGGGGGGGGAGACGGGGGGCGAGGCGGAGGGGGGGCGGAAGGCGGATGGGGGAGAAGGAGAAGGGGGGAGGAGGGGGGGCCCCTCCCCCGCGCCGCCGCCCCATAGGACGCGGCGCGCTGGTTGCCGCGGGCGCCCCGCGGGTGCCTGCGGCGCACACCCGCCGAGCCGAGGGCGGCTCGGTCCGCGTGCTGGTGTAAAAGGCGCGCGCGGCGGTAGACCGCCTGGCGGTGGGCCGCCTTGGGGAGGGGGGGGAATCGCGCGGCGGTAGACCGCGTGGCGGCATCCCGCCCGGGGGGGGGGGGGGGGGGGGGGCGGGGGGGGGGGGGGCGGGGGGGGGGGGGGCGGGGAGGCAGACTGCGCGAATCGTTGGCGACGCCGACGCGCGCTTGAGAGCGCCCCCCTTCTGATTTCCAGACGCAAAACCAAATTTATCGGACTTGTCAGTTAGATGTAAGTTAGTTGTACATAACCTATAGGTAATTTAGTTTTGATGAGCCTGCGAGATATAAGCATGATGATGTAACATGCCTGCGTCATGTCACAAATGTCAACGCCATCACCAAAGAAGGACCTCCGCGCGCGCCGGGCGCCCGGGGAGCGGCGGCGGCCGCGGCGACGACGACGGCGGCGACGACGACGACGGCGGCGGGCCCCCGGAGGTCCGTAGAAATCCCCCTGGGCCCGTTTTACGTCCTGAATCGACGTTCGAAGGTCCCGGGGTCCGTCGATGGCCTCTGGAGGCCCGAAAAGCAGAAACAACGCATCGAGCAAATACCGCTGCGCGCGCCGTAAGCCAGGGGGGGCGGCGGCGACGGCGGCGGCGGCGACGACGGGGACGACGACGACGACGACGACGACGACGACGACGACGACGACGACGACGACGACGACGACAGCAGCGGCGACGGCGGCGGCGACGGCGGCGGCGGCGGAGACCTGAAACTTTGAATAGACTCAGGAAGCTCGAGAGACGACCTCACGGGGCGCCCACGCGGCCACAGCCGGGTCCGCCTCGAAGTGTTTCTCGATGCGCACCGCGGGACGACTCCAAGCCCAAGCCCAAGGATGCCCCAGGACGCCCGAGGACCCCCCAAGAGACCCCAGGACGCCACAGGAGGGCCGAGGAAGCCCGAGGAGGCCCCAGGAGGCCCCAGGAAACCCCAGGACGCCCCAGGAAATTCCAGGAAGCCCCGGAGGCCCGAGCCCAGGAGATCCCACGAAGCTCCACGGGGCCCCAGGAAGCCCCATCAGGCCCCCAGAGGCCCCAGCAGAGAGCTGCAGGAGGTTTCGGGACCTCCGGGGACCTCCATGGACTTACCTCCGTCCTCGTCGTCGTCGTCGCCGCCGCCGCCGTCGCCGCCGCTCCCCGGGTCTCCTGCGCGCTGGTGATTTTTTTATGACAGGGAGGTGTTTCAGCGTTTCGGGTTCCCGGAGGCCTTCAACGGGCCGACTCGCGACGAGATGCGGGCCCAGGGGACATTCTCGGGACTTCGAGGAACGAACCCGCTGCCATCGTCGTCGTCGTCGTCGTCGCCGCCGCCGCCGCCGCCGCCGACGCCGACGCCGCCGCCGCTCCCCGGGCGCCCGGCGCGTGCGGATTTTTTGGTTTTGCAGAGGGAGGTTTTTCAGCGTTCCGGTCTTCCGGAGTCCAGAGACTTTCGACGGGCCTCCAAAAACTTCAGGACGAGGGCCCAGGGGGACTTGGCGAGACCCCCGGGGACTTCTGGGGCCCACCGCCGCCGTCGTCGCCGCTGTCGCCGCCGCCGCCCCCCAGGCGCCCGGTTTCTTCTCTATTATTCTTCTTCTTGGCGCGGAGTTTTCTTCAGCGCCCCGGGCCCCTGGAGGCCTTCAACGGGCCCCGGGATTTCCAAAGAGCGACTCGGGGCGAAAAGCGGGCCCAGGGGATTTGTCCGTATCTCCGGGGAGCTCCGGGGACTGCTCGGGCCATGACAGCGACGGGGCCTGCCCCCCCCCCTTCCCTCCCTTGAGACTCCAAGGTTGCTTAATTACGATGGGTCGAGATATTAGACGTTGAACATAATTTTCTGCGGGTCGAGTAATAATGCGCAGGCCAAAAAATTCGTCGACCCGAGCTTTCGCGTTAAATTGGCTGAACATGGGAGGGGTTTCGAAGCCCCACTGGGAGGGGCCTCGTACATGCTGACTATGATGATGTTCAGGCGCTCCTTCTCAGAGCGCGCGCACAATTGGTTGGCCACCGAACTTCGCGATGCATGCCAACGAGAACGCCCTCATGGATCTCTCATGACCCCTCCTTCGGCCAAATGAAGCAACAGATCCACCGAAATCCTCGCCCCTGTAGTTCCAGTGTTTCGATGGCTCGCCGCCTTCCATGCAGAGCTCCAGAAACATGTGAATTGTAGGCTTGACTTTGAAATGCTCTGGGAGAGCGTCTTCCAAAGCGGCCACCTGCGCGGCAATGTTCGTTGAATGCCCACGAAGAATGTCCACGGCAAGCGGGCGGTTGTCAGACAGCGCGTCGCAAGACCGACTCAAGCTTGTCATCGCAGCGTGAACAGACGATTCTACAGTTGCCCGCTGGTCGGCGCCATCCCGACGATCAAGGAATGCATCCGCAATCTCCACCGCCCATGGAACCATGTGCCTGAGCATCCCCGCGCCGCACCTCATCTTAGCAGTCTTCGCCTTTTTCCCCTTCGCGACGCCGCGCGTCAGCTTCGGCAAGCGGCTGGTCTTCTCACCTGGCGGCTGCCTGTCGTAGAACGCAATCAAATGACGACGCAGCGTCAGCACGCGGGCTTTCTGGGTAGCGTCAGCAACCTTTCTGTGCGTTGCGAGGTGCCAGACCAAAGCGCCGATGAAGTCAGCCGCCACTCCAAGGTCAACGACGCGCAGCCAGTCTAACTCCAGCAACTTTCCGCTTGCACACGGCACTTGGAAGGGAGGGCGCACAGTCGCGTCCGAAGCGGTGATATTCCCAATGATGTCCGACCACGCGCGGCGATGCGTTCGTTTTCCACGGCGCGTCTCTCCCAGTCTGGGACTTCGCCTGCATGCGGGCTTCTGAGAGCGGTGGCGCCTCCTCTTCCTCTACCTCATTCTCCTCCTCCTCCTGCCCCCCCCCCCCCCCCCCCGTGCTCCTCCATGTGCTCCTCCTTCCCTCCTTTCTCCTCCTCCTGCTCCTTTCCCTCCTTCTCCCCCTGCCCTCCTCCCCCCGCCCCCCCCCCCCCCCCCCCCCGCCTCCTTCTTTCCCCCCCCCCCCCCCGCCCTTCCACCTCCTGTGGCAGGGGCCGCAAGACGGCGATCCCCTCCGAGATGGGCGTTTTCACCCATAAGTCCCCCCTCCCGATGGGGGATTTTCATCCGTGAGCTCCCCTCCAAAAGGAGATATTGACCCATGAGTTTCCGTTGTGTTTTGGGCGCCCACGGGCCTCGAACTTCTTGACACTGCACAGGAAGCAAACCTCCTCGCCCTGCCAGCCAGGTAATCTGACCACCTCCTTCATCATCTTCCAATCCCCCTTGATCTGGCAAAGCACCCCGCCAATCGGTGAAGAACCCCGCTGCCGCTTCCCCCAGCCGTCTGTCGCGTCGACAAAAGGGGGCCCGTCGTGCCGCGCCGTCGGCCAGCGCTTCGCAGCAACGCAAATGAAACTACATCGCACCACAGCAAAGATATCATCAAATGTGTTGGTGCCAACATGCTCTTTGAGGAACGCAGCGAGCGGTGCCCGCATGTTTTTCCAGCTGCCCGCAGCCCCTGGCAGCATGATGCAACTGATTTCTGCGCTCATTGATCGGTTCCAGAAGCAGGGGGCTCCGTCCTGCCACGCGCCCAAGGCCACGAGATCGTCGCAACCGCTCTCAACCCTCGCATCCTGCACGTGGCACAAAGACACGCCGTCGAGATTCGATGTCTCCGGAAGCACCCTCCGATCGCCAGATTGACGCAGCTTAGACAGGATCTCGCGTGGAAGCAGCATCGCAATACCCACCAGCTGCTCTGTTTCAGACTTGGGACCCCAACCCTCACCTTGCAGTGATGCAGCGGGGGCCACCCCTTCTTGAATAATTGGCGCCTGAATTTCCTGGCTGCGTTTGTCATGCCCGACGTGGTCTCAGAGGTCTGCAAGTCGGCAACGCCTGTCGCAGACGCAGAGACGGCGTCGTTGATCAACTGTGTTCCGCGCTGCCCGCTGATCGCGCTGCTGCTGATCAGGCCCTCCACGTTCGCTCCCAGCCGCCTCTGCGGTGGCAACTGCAGCCTTTCGTAAGGCAGCTTACGCTTGGAAAGCATGCCGACGGCCCTCGAGCCCCCCCGCGGGAGGCACATGCGACTGCGGATAGGCCTTGCGCCCCTCCTGGAGGGGATCCTTCAGCCCCGCGGCTCCGCCTCCTCATCCGCGTGACCTTCCGCCCCCCCTCCGCCCCGTCCTCCGCCCGCAGCCGCCGTCTGTCCAGAACCTGCCCTATCTTCTCCTGCAATGCATCCGTTCGCACTCCTCTGCCCTCCCCCTCCACCCTCCTGCGCCCCCCGCCCCCCCCCCCCCCCCTGCAGCGAGGGGATTTTTTTTCGAGCCGGGGCAGGCAGAGAAACGCGCGGCCCCTCACGAGGGGGGCCTCTGCGCGAACGAATAGTGGTGCGCTATGTTTGTGTATGCGTCGACGCACAGGCTGCAATGAACGTCGTAGCTGTGCCGGGCGAGGCAATGCTTCCCATCCTACATATGGAAGTAACTATGGATATGTATCGAGGCCCACAGATCAGTTGAGGGACTTCTTGAGGCGCTTGAGCGACAGCTGAATTCCCTCGCAGATGTGCTCCATCGTGCCGTGGGCGGCAACGGCCTCGCCCTTCAGCTTCGCGTGCATCTCCGCGTCCTTGCCGACAGGAGAAACGCGGTCAATTTTGGCAATGGGGATCTCCATGTTCGCCCCGTGGTCATCCGCATGCTCCGCGCACTTCTTGTCAGCCGCCCAGTTCTGGAACTGGGCGCGGCCCGCTTGATCCTGATCTCCAGTCTTCGCGAGCTGCTTCTGATACTTGAGGAGCGTTGACCTCGGCAGGGGGCAAACGACAGCATCCGCACTGATGGGCATAATTCTTGTTGTTATTATTGTTATACATATACATATATATATATATATGTGTGTGCATATATATATATATATAATAACTGGCGGCCCCCTCCAGAAGGGGCATCATGCGAGACGGAGGAAACCACTTCCTATCAGCGAGGGGTCTGGAGGAACAGAGGAGGGGCAAGTGCCGTGGAACGGCTGCCGAGGGCCGCACGCGATCTCGTCCTCCTTGCCGATGATCTGTGGCCAGCGCGGGTTCTCGAGCTTCACCTCCCCCTCCGCTGGCCCAGCAGAGCTGGACGGAGGAAGCTGGGCCATCCTGGAGCCCGCGGCTTCGAGCTGCTGCATGTTCTTCAAGTTGGCTGATCCCTTGAAGGTGCGCGAATCCTGCGTCGCGAGCTTGTCATCGTCCATGTTGCGCACCACGAAGTACCACTGCTTCCAAAGAGGCCTCTTCTTTTCATCTTCCATTACAGGATATTCTTCTTCGGCGCCATGCTCAGCGATATTCTCCCCCCACCGGTCCTGCGCGAAGGCCATGGCCTCCTCGATGTTCTTAAAATCTCTGATGCTGAGGTTCTTCAGAGCCAGCGCCTGCGATGCGTTCTGGCACCCCCTCTTGCCAGAGCGGGCGTGCACCTCCTCGTTCGCGCAATGCTCTTCGATGGTGGCCATCCAACCTAGCGCCTTCTCCTTATCACTTGCGAAGCTCTGCAAGAAGCGCTTCCGATCGCTTGGGTCTTTCATCCCGTTCCACATGGCCTGCGCTGCTCGGGCTGACTCTGCAGTGGACGTAGGTCTGCCGCCGGCGTCCTTCCTCTCGCACTGGTAGCGGAACCACGACCTCATTTTGTCGGCCTCGACCTTGTCGAGCCCGCTGCCCTTCGGAGCAGCCTTCGGTTTCTCTGCCGCTGCGGGGCCCGGCTTGTCGTCGGTCTTCTTCTTCGGGGCCATGCTGCGCAACGACGCGATGAGAGCGCTCATCAGGAGCAGAGGAGCGATGCTGGCAGGGCCGCCCATGGCTGCCGCGAGCGTAAACGCACCCGGCACTTGCGCTCGCAAAAGCTTCGGCAAGCCCGATTGCCTTGCAGCCTCAACAGCAGCGAACGAATCGCAAGATCACCGTCGCCGTCGTCGGCGTCGCCGAGGCATCCCATCAAAGAGGGGTTCGCTCCTCTCCCCCTCAAGGGGTTCGGCGCCCTCGCGGTCGTCTCCTTCCCTTCCCAGAGGGGCCGTTTCATCGCTCACGGCGGCGCGGGTTCCCCCGCCAAGGGGCAGCGCGTTCCTTCAAAAAGGAATCAATCCCCTCACGCTCGTTCTCGCAAGGGTGGACACCCCCCGCCCCCCCCTCAGCAAGGGGCCCGCCACGGCTGCGCCACGCCCCGCCCCCTTTCAGAAATGAGCACCTGCCCCTCAACAAGTGTTCGCTTTGGGGTCGACCCCAGATCTGGACCCCGCTGCAAGCGCATTAGGCAGGAGAGAGAATTCTCTTAGGAGAACTCTCTTAAGAGAATTCTCTTCAGAGAATTCTCTCGAGAGAATTCTCTTCAGAGAACCGTTGGTTTCGCTTGAGACATCCTCGCAATTCTCCGAAGAGAATTCCCCTAAGAGAGCTCTCTTAAGATAACCCCTCCTCAAGCGAATCGGCATGGCCTTCAAGTTGCCCCTCTGACAGGGGTTGCTGCGCGTTCCCCTGCGATGAAGGGGGTGCAATTCTGCTCACGTGTTGTTTTATTCTGGTGCGACAGATCGCGCTCCTGTAGATGCATGCATGGATGTCGTCGGCCCAGGGCGCGCCGACCTCAGAGCTCGGCGCCCTGGGGCGGATGAAAAGAAAAAACAGATGCGAGAGAAACAATTAGGACATGCAACAGCAGGAATCATGGCGATGGAGGCGCTGGCGACGAGCAGGAGCAGGAGGAGGGGACGACAAGGACGATGATGAGAAACTGTCCTAGCTCTTCTGCTGCCGCTTCGACCCCGAGCCCCTGCTCTTGTCGTTGTCTTTGTCCTTGTCCTCTCTGCGCGCCTTCTTTGCTGGCGTCTCGCCTGTCGCCTCGTCCTGTTTGCCTTTTCTGCTGCCCGCTGCTGAGCGGCTGCTTCCTCAGCTGCTCGCTGCTGAGCGGCTGCTTCCTCGGCTGCTCGCTGCTGAGCTGCGGCTTCGTCGGTTTGGGCTGCCCGCGCCGCCGCTTCCTCGGCTGCTCGCTCCTCCGCGGCCTTCGCTGCTGCCGCTGCCCTCGCGGCCTTCGCTGCTGCTTCGGCATGCTCGGCTCGCTCGACGGCCTCCGCTGCTTCCTTGGCTGCATTCTCCGCTTCCTCTCTCAGCGCGGCTTCAGCCCTCAATCTCTGTTCTGCCTCCGCCCTCAGCGCATCATGCCTCAGCTTTTGTTGTAGCCGCCTCTGGCGGGCGATCGCATGCTGCGCTCTCATCTCTAAGTCTCTTGCCGCGCGTTCCTCGCGCGCTTGCAATCGATTCGCGGCCGCTTCCGCGTTCTCCAGTTGCCGACGGAGCAGCGCACGATGGTTCGCCAGCTCTCGAATCAGCCTGCGATGATCGTCGCCCCATCGCTCCTCCGCGTCGTGTCCCCTTCGGCTCCTCCTCCTCCCCCTCTTCGGGTCCCATGTCCTCTTCGGGGGTCGGGTGCTCTCCTTCAGAGGATTCGATCTGTTCGGCATCACCCTCATATTATCCTGCGTGCGGTTTCTGCTGCGGGCGGTTATGCTGTTGCTGTTGCTGCTGTCGTTGCTGCGGCTGCTGCTGTTCCTCCTGCATCTGCGTCGGCAGCTGCGGCTGCTGCCAGCACTGCCTCGGGTGGGGGAAACGGCGGTGGCTGCGGCCGCGGCGGATGCTGCGTTCCTCCTGCGGCGTCGCCCATCTCCTCGGGATGCAAACTATAACAGCCCCCCACACGAGAAGGGCGCCTCTTTGCGTTAACATTCCCCCACCCCACCCCCTCACGAGAGGGGTTTGTCCTCGCGCTTGACCCTTCGCACAGGGGATCGGAGGGGTCGACCCCTTCTTGCCCGCGCGGAGGGAAATGGGGGAACGGTCCGTCAGCACGTCGAGCAGCGCGTTCTCCTTGCGATCGCATATGCGCTGCCAGTGCCTTCAAGGTGCAGAAATAGCATGGGCGAAATAAACCATCAGAACGTCAAACTTCGGGAAAAAAAACAATCCCCCATGCTGGGGGGGGGGTCTCGTATATCCCCACCCCCTCATTGGAATGCGTGTCACCCTTGAGTCGCCGTGCTCTCTCCACTTCGCTTCTGCCACCGCGCCACCTCCTTCCGTCGCGGTCTTCATCTCCCCGCTCGTGGAACCAGCGGGTGGCATGGTGCTCTTGGCATGGGCGAGGGATGCGCACTTGGAAGTATGATCTCTGCCGGCGTTGCCAGCGCTGGCGGCGCTGCGCTTTCCTCAGCCACAACCTGCGGGCGCTCCGCGTGTACTTGCGCCAGCGTGCCTTCGCGTCCGCCTCGAACTCCTCCTCCTCCTCCTCCTCCTCCGCTTCGTCGCCAAAGCGGCCCTCCCCCTGTGGTCGTCAGCTCTATCGCACGGTTGCGGATGACGAAAAATATCAAACGGAAGAGGGATGAGCTTGAGGAGGGGGCGCCATGCCGAACACGTTGCCATGCATTATGTCGCGCCGCCTCGCGGCGGCCCCCTCCCACAGGGGGGGCCCTCCCACAGGGGGGCCCCTTCGCTGAGGGGGGCGCCGCTAAGGCTCTGCTGAAACACCCTCGAAGGGCCCCCCTTCTCGCAATAGCGTTGCAATCTGTCGCGCCGTCGCGCCTTCAAAGGGGGCCCCCGGACGAAGGGGCGCGCGCCCCTGCGACGAGGGGGCGCCGTCTTTCATTTTCCTTGCCAGAAACCGAAGAAGACGACCAAGACGACCGTAATGTTGATGGATGTGATGATGATGGATGCGACGCTGATGATGCATGTGTTGATGATGGATGCGATGCAGATGTTTGTTTTTAGCCGTCTACGCGCAATGCCAGTAAGCGATCGGCCCCCGCTTTTGCTGCCCCCTCAGTCACGGTGCCGGCGAGCAAAGCCGCCTTCAGCTCTTCCCCAATCTGCTTGAGCGCATCCTCACCCAAGGTGTCTTTGCGCCTCTTCCCGCCGAAGCTCACGATTTGTTTTTCTGGCCGCGCGCCCGCCTCAACCCGATGGCGCGGTCCTTTTTGCAACGCATCGCGCCGCGCCCTCGGGGGCCGCCAACGGCGGGGGGCCGGCGTCGACAGCGTCGGCTTCCACGGGGACGTCGGGCTCCAGCTGCCCTTCCTCCTCCCCCTCCTCGTCCGCATCCTTCTCCATCAGCGGCTTCGGTTTTGCGGCTGCTGTTTTTTTGGTCCCTGCGGGCTTCTTGAGCGCCGCTGCTGCTGGCTTGCCCCTCTTTGCCGCCGTCGCCTTCGCCTTCGACGCCGCCGCCTTCGCTGCAAGCAGCGCGTTGGGCTGCTCCGTCTTCTCCGCCCTGCCGTCGGGAAACGCCGCGTTCAAGAGGCCGCCGTCTCCTTTGGCCAGCCCCCCCCGTTCCTCCCTGTCCGCGAACTTCAGCGCCGAGCACGTCGGATCGGAGTTGAAATCGAGAAACTTAGTCAGGGGATCCGGTGGTGGGTCGCGCACTTCTCTGCCCCTCCAGAAGGGGCCCACCCAGACTCCCACGGCAATGAACGGCGCGACAATCTGTTGCCCCACCGGAAGGGGATCAAACGCAGGTGCGTTGTCATGTGCACACGCAAAAAAAAACAAACAAAACTATCATGCCGTTCCCCCCCCCCCCCCCCCCCCCCTCCTTCCACATCCCCCCTCCTCCCAGCTTGCCCGCCCCCCCCCGATCGATCCTCCTTCGGGGCCGCCGCGGCGGGCGATTCAACGAAATCGCCCTCCGACATGTCGACGTCCTGCGACGAGAACACCATCGCGGGGCTGATGGCAACTTTTTGCTTCTTCGGCTTCGGAGGGGGGCTGATGCCGAGCGCGTTCTCGATGACATCGCGCCTGTAGCCCCCGCTCGAAGACGCGGGGGGCGCCGGGCGACGCGGCGGGGGCGCTGGGCGACGCGGCGGCAGGCGAGGTCTCCAGGTCGGAGCTGCTGTCGGCGCGCTCGCCTTTGGATCCCACTGTGCTTGGGCTTCCCCTTCCGCGCTTCAAGCCCATGGCGTCACCCGGCAACTTCGCGTGCGGATTCACCTTCGCCCCTGTCTTCGCAAAGTAGAATTTGCCGCGCACGCGGCTGCGTGAATTCGACACCTCCTGGCAGAAACGCCTGCGCCCGTCCCAGCGCATGCTCGGCTTCTGCTGCGTCGCAACGTCGTGGAGGCTCTTCCATTCGATGCGCTTTGTGTGCTCTGCAAGCGGAAGGAGGAAAGGCACGTTGTTCCTCGGGACACATCCATGCCCCCCTGCAGGTGGCAACGCGCGATCAAGCCGATGTGCTCTTTCACCGGAGCCTGCAACTGATGAGCGCTGACCGCGGACGTCCGCCTGGCGCCGCGATCGGCCGCGCCGGCCACGCCCGCGCGAAACGCGCGAACAAAGAGAGCGCGATGCCCTCGAGCCTTTGCTGCTACGGATCCCGCATGCGCGGGTGATATGCGATGCCCCTCACTCAGGGGATCCAAGAGATGCGCTTGGGAAAAAATAATCGACCCGCTCAAAAATCCTGGGTGGCTTTATAACTCGCCCCATGAAAATCACAGGGTTGTCTTTTTAGTCGAACCCGCGTTATTAAGCAACCTTGGAGTCTCAAGGTCGCGGCCATTCCGGCTCCGCTGGCGCCCTCGCCAGGGGCTCACATTGGGATGAAAAACCCCGCGTGTAGTTCGGCGGCGCGCCGAGGGGGGGCCGGGGGGGGGGGGGCTTCTCAGGGGCCAGGGTGCTTCGCAGCCGAGGGCCTCTAAGAAGCGCCCTGGCTTTTTAAGAAGCCCCCCCCCCCTCCCCCCACCGCCCTTGGCGCGCCGCCGAGTAGCGAAGCGTTGTGTTCGATCTGCAGAACTCCTGCGGGCCCCCAGTGCCTGACCCTCGGGGGCGACCGAATCGTTTGCGCGGGGCGCGACGCCAAGGCCAACCACTTCGAGCGCTGCTGCGCTGCGACTGCTCGGGCCCATTGCCGCGCCCGGCCCCCCCCCGGGGCCCGCTCCAGCAGCCGGGGGGGGGGGGGGCATAGCAGCTGGGCCCGGCAAGTGGCCGCGCCGGGCCCATCGGGATTTCGAGCCCGCGGGCGGCGCCGTGGGCGGCCATGCGCCCGTGGCCCTCCGGGCCCGTTTCCCCTTTATCCTCGGTTGAGATTAGCGGGGGGGCTCGGCGGGGGCTTCCTGCATTCCGGCGAGCCGGCGGCCGACGACTTTGCCGAGTTTCTCGTCGCGCTCGTCAGGGCGCACTCGCTCAGACGCGCAGGCGCCCCGCAGCCATTCGGCGGCGCGCCGAGGGGGGCGGGGTGGGGTGGGGGGGCTTCTTAGAAGCCAGGGTGCTTCTTAGAAGCCCTCGGCTGTCTTCTCAGGAGACCCCCCAGGGCTTCTAAGAAGCACCCCATCCTTCCAAGAAGCCCCCCCCCCTCCCCCTACCCCCCATCGGCGCGCCGCCGCGCCATGGGCAAACGATTTCATTTTGCACGC
>CAUYUJ010014904.1:427948-495448 GCA_963575745.1 Prorocentrum cordatum
AAGCCAACGTCGAAGGCGCGTTGGATACCGAGGCCAGCTCGCTCAACGACGTCGTCAGATTCGAGGTCGACGTGGCCGACCACAGTAATGAGCTCAAGGAGCTGATCTCTAACAAGAAGAGGGCAGCGACCAGGATAAAGCAGACCTTGGCCGCGATGCAAAAGCGGATCAATCAGAGCAAGGACCCAGGCGGCATGGCGTCGGCGACGGAGCGGGTTGAGGAGCTCTCGGAAAAGTGCAATGCTCTGATCCAGGTGCTGACTCTCATGGCCACCTCGCGCCCGCCCGCGGACGCCCTTGTGGAGGCCATGGACAGGCGCGCTCGTCTCTGCAGTTCGTCGCCCCCAATGTCCACGTACGAGAAAGAATTCCTTGCCCGAGGCCAGGAGTTCTTAGCCCAGAATGATATGGACAGGATGTGCGCTCTCTGCGCTGCGGGGTCGGACGGGCTCAAGAAGCTCGAAGATCGTGGGTGCCGCCCTGAACGCATTTCCGAGCTGTGCCACGACTTGGCCGCGGGCGCGATTTTGCAGTTGGCCCAGACAGCCCTGACCGACAAAGAGGCGAAGGTGACCGCGGCGAAGTCGGCTTTCAAGCAGCAGATTTGCCATAACATCGAGGGCATCGCTGCCTACGCGACCAAGGCCGGGCCGCAGTTTCTCGCCGCCACCGCCGTCTCGGAGTTCAACAGCATGCGCGTGCCCTGCGATAAGGCCCCCAGCATTGGCTACTTGGCTAGCTTCCTGGAGCCGCGCGACTCCCCGCCGCAAGTCGACGACCTCGGCCCGATCGACCGCTTCATTTTCGGTGGAACTGTTGGGGCATCCATGATCGCACTTGCCCGCGCGGAGAAGGAAGGCCGCGCGGGTGAGCGCGACTTGGCAGCCGCGGTGGCGGAGGTGGGGAAGCTCGCCGCTGCCGCGGCGGCCGTGGAGAAGCTCTGGGATGTGGACGCCGACGACGGCGACGGCGACGACCCCACCGTCTCTGACTTCGCGTCGCGCCAGGTGGCAGAGTTCGAGGCGGCGGTGGGGAAGGCCATGCAGGAGTCGAAGAGCGCTGCCCGCGCGACTGGCAGGGGGGCCCGCGTGGCGGGCACTTCCAAGGCGCTGCTAGACAAGATTTCGGCATCGAGACAAGCGGTGTGGTGCCATTTCATCAAGGTATGGCGCGTGGGCGTCGCGACCTCCCTGAGCGCCTCCATCAGTTTCGCGTGGGGCGCCCACGACAGCGACGGCGTGGTCGAGTGCGTGAATGGCGACGGGGAGGCAGAGGAAAGCCTGATCGATACTGCAGATATTGCCGACTCCCTCGGGGAGTGGTACCGCATCCTGGACGGCGACCCTTTCAAGGCCCCCCTGGGCGAGAACCTGCCGAAGACGAAGGAGTTCGATGAGGCGGCGAAGACGGTGAAGTCCCTCGAGCCCGTGGCCAAGTCGCTCATCGAACTCGCGCCCTCGCGCAGAAGGTGCCGAAGCTGCGGGGCCTCGCACGCTGAAAATGGACGGCGGCAGAGATCCAGAGGGTCAGGGCCTACAAGGTCGAGACACTGGCGCCGTGGGGCGTCAAGGTGGACAGGCTGCAGCGCGCACAGGGTATGAAGGAGTTCGTGGCATCTGCTTCTCCGGCCATCGACAAGGACTTCCACCTGGCAGTCCGCGCGTTGGTGGAGGCGATAGTCTCGGACGGCGGTGCTGCGACCGTCTCGCGCCAGCAAGTGGGGGACGCGGTGAAGCGGATGCCCGCGGGTAGCGGAATCGACGAGTCCTTGGCGCCGTTGTATTCGTTCGTCTCCGATTACTTGAAAGTGGTCTACCAGGCAGCAGCTATCACCTTGGAGAGCAAGTTGGTCGCCGCGTGCTCGGCCCTGGACGGGGGTTGCGCAGGCTCGAGAAGACTTGCCCTGGCGGGCCTGGCGAGGATATGCGCGACATGGCCTTCGAACCAAACAACGCGCGGAAGCAGCTCTTGGCGGAACTGGCCCGCGCGTGCCAGGTGGTCGTCGATATCCGGCGCGCCGCATTCGCTGAGATGGACAAGGCCGTCGCCAAGTGCAAGAAGGTTCTCCAGGCGATGGACGTTTCGGATGAGGCCGCCTTCCAGGCTTCCACGGAGAAGGAGGCGCAGTCCTTGGCGAAGCTCCAGCTCACCATCAAGACCTACGCGGGCCATGTCCGAGATTGCTCGAAGTTCATGCGCGCTGAGCTGTCGACGCCAGATGGGGGGAAGGTCTCTGGAGCCAAGACGACGCAGGCCAAGGCCGGGTACCACGTCTCTGTCTACGCCGCACCGGTCGTCTACCGGGCGCCGGGCACGTGGAAGAAGATTCAGGCTCGGCTACACGTGGGAGTGACCTTTCGCCGGAGTGACCTTTGGCGCGGGCCCACTGGGGCCCTCCGATCGCCGAGCGCGGTGCGATAGTAGTGTCTCGTGCGCTTGTGTTTGACCCCCCCTCGGCCCCCCAAAAGCTGCGCATCAAAGGTCACTCTTGCCCAGGGTCACTCTTGCGTCTAGCCGATCAGGCGGGCGCCGCGGCCCTCCGCAACATGCAGAACGTGCTCCAGTCGTTGAACGAGGAGACGCATCGCCTGGTGGAGCTCGACTACGACCATGTCATCGTGAAGGAGATGCGCAAGGATGCGGGCGCGCCGGCCCCAGTTGTCGACGGGCGCGGCCCCGCCGCGAGCGGCGAGCCGGCGGGCGGCGCGGCGGATCACTCGGGCGAGCCCAGCGCCAGGAAGCGCGCCGGGCGCAGTGGCGGGCCCGAGGGGCCGGCGAAGCGCGCGGCCGAGAGTGGGCCCGCGCCCCCGGCGTCCCAGAAGAGGCGCAGGGGTGATGGCGCATGAGGGGCCGCCAGTGCGCGTCGTGATTTTGATCCAGCGGCGCCAGGGGTGGGATGGCAGCATGGGGCGGCGTCGGCCATCGCAGCAATGACAGACCGGCGCTGAGGGTGGCGACGGCGCGGCAGTGCCCCGATTTCCGCGGCGGGCGCCCGTCGGCATCGTTTGGCCCGCCCGCCTGCGACGCTTCCCCTCCCCCAGCTTACGCCTTATTCCATTTCGCCCCTGACGGGGGGCCCCAGGACCCCCCCTCGGAACGCAATAAAGAATTTCTGGGTCTGGCAAAGGGGCTCGGGGGCGCGGCCCTTCCGAGGTGGCTGGGGCCTGCGCCGGCAGCCCGCTTCGCGGGGGGCGCCCCAGTCCGGGCCAGGCGCCCGCTCCAGCCGAGGTGGCTCGGGAGCTCGCGCGCTAGTTGGGCCTGCCGCCCCGCTGTCGCTGCGCCATGGCGGCGCCCCGTGCCGCGCCGCCGAGGGCGCTCCGCAGGACGCCCACCATCGCGGCAGAAGACGCAGCAGCGGTGGCCGCAAGATGCGCGGCCCGCCAGCTGCCCGCCAGCATGGTGCCAGGAGGTGGTGCGCTATTGCAGTTGGGGCGAGAGCATCGGGCTGCTTTCGAGGAGCCGATGGGCGGTCGCCCTTTGGGGCCGGATGGCGCGATCACGATGGGCTCGGCGTGCGCGGGGTCTGGGGGCGACTTCGTGGTCGCGAGATGCGTGGAGCTCATCTTCGCGGAGGCCGGCCTGTCGAATTCTGAGTTCCGCTACCGCTTCAGCTGCGAGATCAACAAGGGCAAGCGTGAATGGCTGTCTCAAGTCGGTCACATGTTTGCCACCGGCTTCCCTGGCGGCCAGACCGGCGGCGGCGGCGCTAGCCCGCCCAACGCGGTTGCACATTGCATGTTCAAGGACATATGTACCCTCGGCCAGTCTACTGCTGAGTGCATGGTCCACGGCAAGGCTTGCCCTGTTCCGCGCGTGGCACCTCTGGCAAGGACCTCAGCCGGAACCAGGGAACCCACGCGGCGCTGGTCCTCAACGACGAGTCGAGCCCGGGCGGATCTGCTCAGACGCGGCGCGGGCTCCTCGCGCACCTCGACGCTACACGGCCGCGGGCCCCCCTCTCGGGCGTTGCTAGAAGTGCCCCTGGGCCAAGGTGCCCCCAGGATTCTCGGAATAGCCCAAACGGCCTCCAAAGCACCCCATCGCGAGGCCCAGAGGGCCCCATGGGCTCCAAAATGGAGCGAAAAGCTGGGGGCACCTTGGGCCAGGGGTACCTCTAGCAACACCCGACCCTCTGCGCCCGCGCGGGCCCCCCCGTCGCATCCGCGCGCACGGCGGCGCGGGCGCGGCGGGAGGGCGGCGCGGCGCGCGGGCGGGGGCCCGCTCGACAGGCCGAGCATCGTCTTCTTCGAGAACGTGGACGTGATCGAGGACGACGTCGGGGACGAGGCGTGCTCCAACATGGACATCGTCGTTGCTGAGTTTGCCAAACGAGGGTACGAGGCGCAGAGGGCCACCGTGAACTCGGCGGAGTTCGGGCTCCCCCAGCGGCGCTTCCGAGCTATTGTGGTTGCCGTGCTGACCGTGGCCAGTCCAGTGTTGACGTTCCAACCCGGGGGCGTCGACGACTGCTTCAGGACCATGCGGTCTCTTGTCAAGACCTGCACCAGGAAGGCCGAGTGCGCGTCGCGCTATTTGCCCCCTGCAGGCGACGCCGCCGTTTCCACGGAGTTGGACAGGAGGGAGCGTTCAGAACGGCACCCTTCCTACCAGGTTGATAAGGCCATCGTCGCTTGCGACGCAATGAACCTGAGGTGGGCGAGCCTGTCGCTGCCGCGTGACAAGCGGTCCCCATGGTGGGCGACGCTGACTGCCCGGGAGCGAGACGCCCTAGCATGTTCTCTGACCTCCTCGGCCGGCGCCCAGCTCATGAGGGACATCGGGCGCAGCTTCCACCGGGTCCGACTGTCGACTGTCCCCGAGGGCGGGGGGGGCCGCCACGTGGCGTGCGCCATGCTGCCCAAGCAGGTGATGGCCGTCTTCCCAGACTGCGAGATGCCCCGCTTGCTGCTTGGCCGCGAAGCTCTCTTGCTTCAGGGCTCCCCCAGTCAGGCCATCGGCGAGCCGATGTCGAAGTTCGCCGAGAGCGCCATGATGGACATCGCTGGTAACATGGTCTCGCTCCCCATCAGGCTGGCCTTCATGATGGCGACGTTCGCGCCCGTGTCCTGGCGGCCGCCATCGAGCGTTTCCGTGGCGCGGCCAGTCGTCGATGGCGACGAGGCGGGAGAGGCGTCGGCGGCGTTCCAGATCGCGAGCCAGCCCGCGGGGGGCGCCGGCTGTTCCGAAGACGAGAATGAGCGGCGCCCGCTGCGGAAGAGGTTCCGCGTCGCGCGCGGCCCAGCGTAGATTAGGAGCAGCGCGCCGGCGCCGGGGGGCAGCCAGCGGCGGCGGTTCAGAGAGAGAGAGAGAGGGGGAAAACAAAGAAAAGAGAGAGAGAGAGAGAGAGGGAGAGAGAGAGAGAGAGAGAGAGAGAGAGAGGGACATAAAAAACGCCACCGTCGTCGACGGTCGCGCGCGCCGCCGGCCCCAGCTGGGGGTGGCAGGCGCGGTGTCCGAGCCCAGGGGTTTCGCGTTCACCGCTGATAACCATCGGTTATATGTCACAGCAGTCGCCATGGGCTTTCGGGTTTCAGCATAGCGCTTCGCGTATTCCCGCCAGCCCACCTGGGAACGTTACCCACGAGAGGCGCTCGCAACGGGGCAGCGCGGCATCATGCGTCAGGGAGAGCTGGAGGAGCCTCCGCGGGACAGAGGTCTCCTGCATGCCTGGGGGGATGTCGCGGGGTGCCCCTCGGGGCCCGCTTGGAGGCCTTGCTGGCCCTTGCAGGGGCGTCGAGATGCCACTTGAAGTTTCGTGGGATGTTCCCCGGGGGCTTCTTTGCAGGTTTATCGGGGCGTCTTGATGATTTCCTGGTGGCCTCCTGGGGCACCGTGGGCCTCGGGCGCGTCCTGGGGGCATCGCGGGGTTTCGTCCGGGGGCGCTGGGGAGGCTTCTTGGGGGTCGCTCGGCGGTTTATTGGGCCTGTTGGGCGCCGCCTGGGGCTGTCCAGGCGCCGTCTCGGGAGCTTTTCGGGCCGTCCTGGGGCTATCTTGTTGGCCGTCGATCAGAGGGCGGGGGTGGCTCAATTAGAATCGCCCCTCCGTTTGGAGGCCGCAACGGGGCCATCTATTAATGCGGTTCTCTCGGGGCCTCCTTGGGCGCTCTGCGCGCTTATGATCCCCCCCCGTCGCCCGCGCTGCGGGGAAAGAGGGCAGGGGGGGGCGCGAAAAAGAAAGCGCGCTACACTTTTTCGGCCCAGAGGGCCGGTGGGATGATGGCAATGGTTTGGGCCGTAGCCCGCTCTTTGCACCCCCCCGCCGCTGCCTGGCCCCGCCCCCCCCCCCCCCCCTCCCGCCCAGCCAGGGTCTCGGCGGCCCCGGCGGCTGGCCGCGACACCCTCGCGAGTTGCCCGAAGGTCCCACAAAGGATTCCGATTGCCCCTGGAATAAATCGGGCGGCCGCTTTCGACGAGGGGGGCGGCTGAACAGGCCGCAGTGGCAACGGCAACTGCAACTACTTGGCACCAGTACGCATCGCACGGGAAGGACATTCTGCAATCGGCAGCAAACACGCAGCAGCAGGCAGGCAATGGTGCGCGGCAGGCACCAGCGGCACTCTAATTACAGCAACACCAGCGGCAGGCAGCGGCGACAGGCCGGCGGGCGGGAGGGAGGCCAACAGGCCAACGGTGAGGAGGGGTCGAGGGGCGGCGGGCAGCGGCGTTGATTGTTTGGGGAGGAGGGCGAGTCGACGGCAAGGCCGCCCCCGGGCCAATTGAGACGCCCGTTCCGGCACAGCCAGGGCGCTCAGCGCGCCCGAGCCCGCAATTTCTGCGCAAGCAGCGGATTGCAACAAGTCCCTTCGTAATTTCTTGCGAAGGATGCGAGCGTAAAAAACAAGTTTTAAGAAAGAACTTGCAAGTACATAAGAACTTTGGAGTTCCGAAATGTAGTTTGCTCGCGCCCTTTTCTGCTTCGATCTTGAGGTTTGTAGAGTGCGCTTTTGAATCCACCCAACTCCTCCTCCTCCTTCCTCCCCCTTTCCTTCCTCCCCCTTTTCCTCCGACTCTTCGTCCTATTCTTCTGATTCCGATTTCAAATCATAGTCGTGTTTCTCCTATGTTTCTTCCTCCTCCTTTTCCTCCTCCTCCTCCTCCTCCTTCTGTTCCTCCTCCTCCTCCTTTCCTCCTCCTCCTAATGTTTTCCTTTCTTTCCTTCTCCCCCCGTTCCCATCGTTCCCTTCCCCCTCCTCCTCCTCCTCCTTTCCTCTTTCTCCTCCTTTTCATCCTTTTCTCTCCTTCCTCCCTCCTCCTCCTCTCCTCCTCCTCTCTCTTCCTCCTGTTCCTTCTCCTCCTCCTGCGCCTCCTCCTCCTCGTCCTTTTCCTCCTCCTCTTCCTCCGTCCTCCTCCTCCTCCTCCTCCTCCTCCTCCTCCTCTTCCTCCCCTCCTCCTCCTCCTCCTCCTCCTCCTCCTCCTCTTCTTCCCATGCCCCTTTTCCCCTCTTTCCCCTCGACCTCCTCCTCCTCCTCGTCCTCCCCCCCCTTTGGAGGGAGGCCCCTCGCCCAGGGCCTTCGTCCGACCCTGCGGCCCCCAACCTTTTTTTCTGCCGCGGCGGGCGTCCCCCCCCTACGTGCGCCGACTTCCCTCGGCGCCCCGCTTTCTTCGCCGCGGGCCCGGCACGGGGGGGGGGTCGTTCCGCGAGAGGGGGGGGGGCATGCCCCCAGTTCACCCCCACGTCGCCTCGATATGAATGTGCTCTCTTCGTGGGCGAGTGGGATCGATATACGCATACACATGCGCTTGTGTGTACCAGCGAGTGGAGTGTTCGCCACCCCCGCGCCGCCGCAAGAACTCGACCCGTCTGCGGCGGCGTCCCCCGCGGAGGTCGTCCACACGCTTGATTACGAGCATAAGCATAGGCATATGCATGCGCATCGACATATACAGCTGCGGATAACATACGTCTACATATACACATGCATAATCGTATACCATTACACATACAATTGCACATACACCTACGTGTACATAAACATATTCACACACGTACAAGCCTACAAACACACACGCACATATGCATATATATATATATATATATACACACGTACATAAACACACATACCTACATACACACATTCACATACAAAAAACATGATCATGCCTATCCGTACACATATACATAGGCATATATACATAACCTTGTTTAGACGTATATCTACACACAAACACACACACACACACACATCTATATATATATATACATGTAAATATATATTGTATATACACAAGTGCACATACATACAACTATCGCACCATCAGGCGGGCGGAGTTTGCCGTGCGCCGCGCTCGGGGTTGGGTGCGGCTGTTTGTAGAGGGCTGGTGATGCCCTGAGTTTTGGATCCAGCTTCATCTCTCGAGCGCGAGCAGCAACCGAGGACAAGCACGATGCCAGAGACCAGCGACGTGCAAGCATTCCAGCGCGTGCGGAATTCATCATCTTTGGAGCTGGCTGGCAGTTTTCGCAAGGCGGTGTGCTACGGGGAGCGGTCACTGCGCACAGCCACCAGATCCAAATCCAAACTTTTGCCGACACGGAGACCTCGAACACCGATGCCGCATGATACCAGTCATGGCGAGTGAACAACGGCATGCGCGTGCACGGCACGGCGCGCGGGCATTGGCACGGGGGCGCGGCACGGCACGGCACGCGGGCGCAGCACGGCATTGGCACGCGGGCGCGGACGGCACGGCACGGCACGCGGGCGCACGGTACGGCACGCGGGCGAGGCAGGGCACGGCACGCGGGCAGCATCATGCTTGCGCTCTAGAAATCGAGCACGACACGGCACGGTACGCGGGCACGGCACGGCACGCGGGCAGGGAGTTGTTTTTGTTGAGACTCTCGGAACCGAGCGCGCGGTGGCACGCGGGCGGCACGCGGGCGGCACGGCACACCACGGCGCGCGGGTTCGGCACGGCACGGCACGCGAACACGGCACGGCATGGCACGTCACGGCCCAGCAGCGAGGGCGGTATTTTCTCACATCCGGAATCCAGAAACCAGTGTTTACCATGCAGTTGGGGGCTTTGTCGCATTCTTTGTTGAGGGAATGTGCCACTTGTTCGGTTCTGGATTGGTTGCCTCCATGGTTTTGCCAGAACGAGCCGACCAGGTAAGGCCGCGTCATAGGATCCATGTATCCCGCTGCGCCTCCCAACATCGTCGCTGTTCCGCTACGCGCAACCTTGATACGCCTGCATGTGCATCCATCTTACCACCATGCGCGGCTGACGTTCTTTGCTGTTGCGCGGGCACCAGGAAATTCTGCGGAGTAGATCAAACAGTTTGAGCCTCTGGTCCCCGACGTGGCCCGCATCTGATTTCACAGCTGGTCGCCGAGATGCGACCCGTGCAAATTCAAATTGCGATCGCACACCTGTCGGTCGCACTCAGATCGACGTTGTTGTCTCTAGCGCAGTGCAGGAACACCTGGGTTGGGAGCAAGGCGAGGCGAACATGCCAGGCTGCAGCATTCTGGTGCGCGCGCCTGCGCGAGGACGTGCACCCTGCGCGCGCTCAAGCGACGATCCCTTCCTCGCCGTCGGTCGACGGAGAGCCCGGGGGCGGAAGTGAGAGGGGGCAGGCCTCCTCGGAAAGCGGCGGGGCCTCGCAGCAGCCCTCGGGCCTTCTGAGAGACCGCCTCAGTCTCGGGAGACTTGGCATCGCTCGGACGTGTGCATTTTTTCGGCGAGGACCATCGAGGAGCATCTTTGATCATTCAGCGAAACATACACGCACGAAATCGAAAACCGCACGGGGAATGGACGTCCGAGCGATGGCGAGGAGAAGGCTTTCAACATTCCTCAGGAGGCCAGAGGCCCTTCGAGCCTCCCGAGAAGGCCACGCCCGCTCGGGCCTCGCCCCCGGGCTCGCCGCCGAATCGAAGGGGGCAGCGCCCTGCTGTACCTCCCCCGAGTTTGCGGCGGTGCTTCCCGCGGACTGACGCGGCCGCCCTTGGGGGGGGGCGCGGCTGGCCGCGGCGCCCATGACGCCCCCGGCGGCGCGCACGGCGCTGGGCTCCCTGCTGGGCGCCCTGCTGTTGGTGCCCACCGTCGTGTTCGTGCTGCTCATCCCCAGCCTGGGGTGGGCGCAGGTCGGGAGGGGAAGAGCAGGCACACACACAGACACGATGCATGGCCGATCCCTGGGAAAATATGGGGAAGAGAGGGGAAGCGGGGGGGAATACGAAGCCCCAGAAAAGACCAGTGAATGTTGGGAAGGGTGCGGTCACGCCGGGGTGTGGTTTGCGATCCGGGTCGCTGTCTCTCGGTCGGCACCACTCGACTACACGTACGAGTGACCCCTCGCCGGAGTGATCTTTGGTGCGGGCCCGCTCGGGTCCCCCAATCGCCGAACGCGATGTGATAGTAGCGTCTTGCGCGCTTGTGTTTGGTCCCAGTTTGGTCCCTCTGCGGCCCCCAAGAAGCCGCGCACCAAAGGTCACTCTACACTGCTCAGGGTCACTCTTGCGTGTAGCCGAACCACGTTGCCCTCGCGGGGCCGCGTCAGGGCGCGGCGGAGAACTCCGTCGATGTCTTCTTCGCCCGCCCCTCGGGGGTTGCGCGTTGCAGACCACACCCTCTGCAAGCCACACCCTTCGGAGTCGCCGAACGATAGGGGCAGACTGGCTCTGGGGGGGGATGCATCGACCCGCCACCGCCCATGCATCGCCGATAGGAGCCGCAGAGCCCCCCCCCCCCAGATCCGTGCGAATTTGCTATCGGGACCTATCTCCGATCTGTCGGCGATGCATCGCCGATTCCAGGTCGATGTCCCCCCCCCCCCAAGTTGGTCTCCCCTGAACGTTGCCCCTGAGGGCGGGGGCGGTCTTGTTTTCCTTCGGCCCTGGGGCTTCACGAGGGAAGGGGGGACACGGCGGAGGAGGGAGGAGGGTCAGAGGAGGACCACTTGAGACAGCGGCAGGTTCTGAGAGGCCCCCTCGGCCGCCACGGTTGGGCGCAGCTCGGGAAACGGGTGCGTTTGGACCCTGGGAGGGCGCTGCGGACCGATTTTGAGCGTCCGTTGTCTCAACTACCCCACCTCCGAGAGGGAGAAGGGCTGGTCCCCTGCCCCACCCTCCCCACTGGAATGACCGCGGGGGTTGCTACGAGGGTAGGAGGGTGATTCGTAAGGGGGAGCCAAAGTGGTTCTGCCTGGCCCATCCTGGCTCATAAGTGGGCTATAGGTGCAACCTGGCTTTTAAGTGGGCCACAAATTCCACAGGTGGCTGAGGGAGGATAGATAACACCGCTAAGTGTGCGAAGCCCACTTAGGTCCGATCGTTACCTTCATAGCCATGTGGGGCGAACCTACTCATAAGCCAGTCTGGGCCAGATACCAGCACTTGAGTCCGCTTATAATCCCCGTGTCCCTTTAGCAACCCCCGCGGTCATCCCAGTAGGCAATTCCGTTCCTCCCCGGAGCCGCGCCCGACAGCGCAGCGAAATCGACAGCCCCCCTGAGGGTACAGGTCTTCCTCTTCGCCTGTCTCCCTTCCCAGACATCCGATGCCGTTTCTTCAATATGTTTTCAAACATGGCTCACCGAAGGTCGGGACCCCTTCCCCGGGACCGGCTTTTTGTCCCGAGGCGTTTCTGACTGTCCAGGGGTCTGGCGACGGCCCCCAGAATCCGAGCATATGGTTTCGTGATTTTAACATGACGCCTCCCTCCCCCCACCCATCGGCGACTACGAAGGTGGTGGTCATGTCGGGGTGTGGTTTGCGACCTGCGTCGTTGGGGCTTCGGGGGACCCGCGTTGCCCTCGTCGGGCCTCGTCATGGCCCGGCGGAGAACTCAGTCGAGATCTTCGCCCGCCCCCCAGGGTGCGCGTCGCAGACCATATCTTTTGCAAACCACACCCTTCGGAGTCGCCGAATCGACCCGAGCTGCCCAGCCTGTCCGCCGGCGCCCCCTATGGGCTGCTCTGTCTGTCCGCGGCGTGGGCTACCAGTGCTCGGGGCCCGTGGCAGCCCAGAGCTCACGCAAGCTCCCCGACGTTCCTTGCGGAGTGGACCTCATAGCCCCTTGCCCCACTGAGATGACCACGGGGGTGCTAAGGGGATAAGGTGGGGAAATGTTGGAAAGCGTGCGCGACGCGCTATCCGTTTCCCTGTCCTCAGGCTTCAACGTCCCGAGCCTTTCCGAGCCTCCCGCCCCGCAGAGTGGAGTGACACGCTATCCGCATGCAAGGCACAGCGTGTCGCCAGGGTCGCCGCCGCGACAGGTTCAGCAAAAGTTCCCGACAGTAGGGGGGGCTTCAAGTGGAAGCCAAGGGTGGGTTATATCTGGCGAAACCTGGGTCATAAGTGGGCTAATAATACCCCAAGTGGCGTAAGTGGGGTTCGACAACTCCGCTGAGTGGGCGGAGCCCAACTCGCCCAGATCGGAACCCCCTTGAGCCGTCCTGGGGCATGTGTAATTGACGAACTAAAGCCACCTCAGCTTCTTCTTGCAACCCCTCGTATCCCCTCAGCACCCCCCGCGGTCCTCCCAGCAGGGCAGTCTTTGCGAGGCCCAGACCGCCCAGACATCCTCGCGTCTTGAGGGAATCCCGGCGGAAGGTTTCTGGCCGTTTTCCACCTCCAGAGGCCCTCGCCAGGCCCCGAGACCAGCAAGGAACAACCCGAGATGAAAAGCCAGTCTCGGGGCAGGGATCCAGACGTCTGGGGAGCCACGCTGGCTGTGAACATTTATCCTGGCGAGTGACCCAATCATATGCTTCTTTGAGTACCGCGGTTGAGAGAGTTGTTTCCAGTGGAGCTCCCTGTGGCGCCAAGAAGTTCGGCGAAGGCGTGCCGTAATGATGGTAGGGGAAGCGCATGCGAACTATGCCACTGGGGCCTTTGGTGGAGCTCCCTATCGGGCCGCGAAGCGTGTGACAGGTGTGCCGAAATGGGTCCAGGGGGGACGCATGCGAAAGTCGCCACTGGGGACTTGAGGTGGAGCTCCCAGTGGGGGCACGAAGCGTGTGAGCGATGTGCCGACATGGAAAGGGGAACGCATGCGATCGTCACCACTGGGGCCTTTAGGTGAAGCTCCTTATGGGGCCACGACACGTGCGGGGGCTGTGCCGGAATGGGCGGGGGGGACGGCGAACGTCGCCATTGGGGTCTTATCAGAAGCTCCCTATGAGGCCACGCACTGTGTCAGAGGCGTGCTGCTGGAATGGGCAGGGGGGGGGCGCATGCGAACGTCGCCACTGGAGCCTTAGGTGGAGCTCCCTATGGCGTCACGAAGCATGTGAGGGGTGTGCCGAAATGGGCGAGGGGGGCGCATGCAAGCGTCGCCATTAGGGCTTTACGTGGAGCTCCCTATGGGGCCACGAACCGTTTGAGGGGTGTGCCGAAATCGATGAGGAGGGCGCATCCGAACGTAGCCACTGGGACCTTAGGTGGAGCTCCCTTATGGGGCAACGACACGTGCGGGGTGTGTGCCGCAATGGCCTGGAGGGACGCATGCCAACGTCGCCATTGGGGCCCTCGGTGGAGGTCCCAGTGGGGCACGAAACGGGTGATGGGTGTGCCGCGATCGGCGGGCCGGACGCATGCGAACGTCGCCACTCGGGCCTTAGGTTGAGCTCCCTATGGCGTCACGAAGCGTGTGACGGGTGTGCCGAAATCTGTCTGGGGGGACGCCTGCGAACGGCGCCACTGAGGCCCTAGGTGGAAATCCCTCGTGTGCCGAAATGGGCGGAGGGGACGCATGTGAACGTCGCCACTGGGGCCTTCGATGGAGCCCCCTATGGGCCACGAAACGTTTGGAAAAAAACACATGGCGTCGGACGTTTGGTTTCGCCAGGCCCAAATCGAGCCCCCAGGAGGCTCCAACACCGGGCGGGGCACATCGTTCCAGAGCGTCCCGGAGCGCTTTGAGAAGGCCGCGGTGCCCGATACATTCTGCAGAGCCGTTGGGTCACAGAGATCTCTGGTGTGTCATTGTCCGATGCTGCCCCTGGCCCTGGCCCCACAACCGGAGATCCTGAAGGGTCCGTCCGAGACCTCCTCGCAGCAGCGCCCCCCCCACCCAAACAGGAGCCGTGCGCGAGGCCCGAGGGAGCGGACAGCGACTCGCTGTTCGACTACCTCGCCTTCTACTCCTGCGCGGGGGCGCTCCCGACCCCGCTCAGGGGCGTGCTCCTCCTGGTGCGCAGGGGGGGGCGAGGGAGGAGCGAGGCTGCGCAGAGGTTTTCTCTATCCGGGGAGGCGTCGAAGCCGACCTGGAACTCCAACAAACAGACCCCATCGTACTATCTGCAGTTGGAAAAAGGGAGCCATGAACAGGAAGAGGAGGAGAAAGAGGAGGTGGCGGATGATCAGGATGATGAACAGGAGGAAAAGGATGATGTGGAAGGATAGGGATGATGTGGAAGGAGATCCAGAAAAGCGGCGGCCCATGCTGGGGCGACAGCGCCATTCTGAGCGACGGGATCGAAGCGACGATCCGAACATGATGCCCACGCTTCAGCGAGAGCATCATTTTGGAACATCGGCAATGTTCAGATTGTCATGCAACATGTGGGAAAAAAAACAATCAATTCGTACCAATCCTCTGTGACAGACTAATGCGCGGAGGGGGCCCCGGATCTTCCTGACAGGGCCAGGGGAGAGAGGAGAGTAGTACTCACGTTGTGCAATTGCAAAGACAGAAGAGGAGGAGGAGGACGGAATGATTAGGGGGAGGGCGACGGCAAGGGGGAGGAGGAGAAAAAGGAGGAGAAGGCGTAGGAGGAGGAGGACGACGACGACGAGGAGGAAGACGAAGACGAGGACAAGGAGGGAGGAGCGAGGAGAAAGGAGGGAGCGAGACGCGAGGAGCGAGGAGAGGCGAGCAGGCGCGAGGAGGATGGAGGAGGAGGAGGAGGAGGAGGAGGGCTTCAGCAGGACTTGGCAGTCATGCGGGTGTCCCCGCCCCGTATCTCAGGGATGCCTCATCGCAGCGCTTCTAGCTGATCGTGGGGATCCCAGCTTCTTTTCTTGCACCGACAATGCGGGGTGCCTTCTCGCATGCGCTGCTCGCGATGCCTAGATGATGATGTCACGCTGCAAGCTTCGGCCTCCAAAGCTCTTGGCACCCAGTCTGCTTGTGCCGCCACTGGCTGTCTCGTCGCATCTGGTTGCTCTGGCATTGTAGCTGATGGCGCGTGGCTCCAGATTACATCCCAGAGGTCTCCTTTTCCGTGCGTGCTGGGCCCCGCAGTATAGATTATGACGTTTGGCTTCCGCGTTTGACTCCAGAAGCCGCAGACACGCGCAGTTGCCTGCGGCCACTGCATTCTTTCTCGCACGCGCTCTAATCCCCAGCATGGCTGATGGCGTCAGACTCTAGAACAATTTCCCAAGTCTCTTTGCGCCCAGCCGGGTTGTGTCACCACTGCTTGCCTTTCTCACCCCGGCCTGCCCCAGCGTCGTAGTTGATTGCGTTTGGCTTCAGTTGCGCCCTTCGGCACTCTCTTGCCGCGCACGCGCTGCGCTGGACCCCAAAGTGTATAGCTGTTGCCATATGGTTCTGGTGTCTGATTCTGGAAACCGTTGCGTTGCAACGGTGCATGCGGCCATTGCTCGGCCTCGCACGCTCTATCTCTCGCAGTGTGTTGATAATGACGTTTGGCTCAAGATTTGGCTTATAACTCTCTTTGCACCCCGTCCGCTTGCGCTGCCGCTACCCACCTTTCTCACATCCGATGTCCCACCTGGATAGCTGACATGCCCCCTGAGTGGCCCTCGGAGGCTTCAAGAGTAGACAGGACTGCCCGAACACTTGGACCCCCTCGATGTTCGATGCATCCCCTTCCTTTCAAGGAGAAACACATCCACAATCATCTGCTTTCGGAGGTCCACACGGTGTTTTGGGGTCGGAGCCCGGCGCGCCTTCATGCCGCCTTTGGCGCCGCCCCTGGCGCCGCCCATGGCGCCGCCACTGGCGTCGCCCCTAGCGCTGCCCCTGGCGTCGTTTCTTGCGCGCGTCGCGCGCCAGGGAGGAGGATTCAGCGCCGACCCAAGAGATCCGCGCGGACCTCCCAGAATGTGTGATTGTACCGCTGGTTGTTCCTCTGTCTTCCTCCTCCTCCCCCTCCTCCTCCGCGCGCGCGGCCTGGCTACTGCGCGGCGCCAGCATGGGGTCTGGGCAGTAGCAGCAGCAGTGGCAGCCAGGACGAAAAGACGACGGAGTGGCGCCTCCTCCTCCTCCTCCTCCTCTTCCCCTTCTCCTGCCAGCGGTGTGGTTGTTGCATCTCTGGCGTTCGATTTGATAAGGTTGGCGCAGAGATGTGCGTTCTTTGTTGCTGAGTTTCAGAGAAGTGAGAATTGGAGGTCGTTTGGTAGAGGACTTTCTCCGAGGAGGCTCAGGAGTAACTGTCAATGTTGCAACATTTTGCCTCATCTGATCGGGGTCGTTGGCCGTGGATGCCAAGTCAATTCTTTTCCTCCTCGACGGAGGGTGAGCGGGAAGGTGTGGCTCGTGCTACTCATCAGCCTGTTGGCGAGCACCGCCGACATGTTCTTCGTGCCCCAGCTGGAGGCAATCTCCTCGTCCTCGTCCTCCGCACCCCCTCCTCCGCCCCAATATCATTCTCGGTTTCCCCCTCCTCGTCCTTGGTAGTCCCTAGCCTCGCCGATGGGAATGTGGGCCTGCCGACTTGCCGCCTGTCGCTGAATCCACCTGGTGACGATATGGGGTGTGGTAAGGTCCTGTGGAAGATGTGAGCAACTCTCTGAACATGTGATGTATCGAGACGGTTCTCCCCAACCTCCACCTCTTCGTCCTCCTTCTCCGCTTCCCTCTGATCAGCATCACCACCATCAATGTAAACACCACTATCACCAATCGTCGTCCCCACCCACTGCCATGATTAATGACCATCATCACCATCCTCGCAGTCTGTACCACCATTCTGAGCACCACCACCACAATCACCATCAGCACCACCACCACCACACGCAGCATCCGCACCGTTATCATAATCATCGTCATCGTCATCATCATCATCATCATCATCATCATCATCATCATCATCATCATCATCATCATCATAATCATCATCACCATCATCATCATCATCATCATCATCATCATCGCATTCATCAGCATCGTCATCATATTCATCATTATCGTCATCATCATCGTCATCATCAACATCATCATCGTCATCATCAGCTCTATCTACATATCGCGGAGACCGGGCCCGGGGGGGCTTGGGCCGGAACCCCGACCACACATCGGTGAACCGGGGTCCCCTCGCACATTTTGGGAGCCACAAATCGACGCCGAGGGCGCTTAGACAGCTGTCAAGACGATCCACGGCGGCCTCAAGTCGTCACAAGACGACCTCCAGACGTTTCAGACGGCTCATTCGGCGCCTCCAGCGGCCCAAATTGCCTCCACGACGCCCCGAGAGTGCTCAAGAGTGACCTCCAAGACAGCTGCGAAAGGCCAAAATCATTGATTCTCTTTAGGTTTCTTTACTGTTCTTAGAGTTCTCGCCTTTTCGGGCCTCCGACGGTCCAAGACGGCTCAGGAGGCGCCACAAGTCGCCCAAAGACTGCCCAAAAGGCCTCCAAGGAAGCCCTAAGAAGGCCCAAACTAGCTCCAAGATAGCCCAAGAGAACCCCACAACTGCCCAAGAAAGCTCCAAGACGGCTCGGCAGAGCCCCAAGAGGGCCCCAAGAGAGCTCCAAGAGCACGTCGAGAGGTCCCCAAGAGAGCTCCAAGACGACCAAAGCCCCTTCAGACGGCCCAGAAGAGCCCCAGGACGGCCCAAGAGCGCTTCAAGAAGACCCCCAAGAGGCCCCGAAGAGGTCAAAAACTTGGATGCCTTTTTAGTTGTTGGTGTTATGAAAGGTTTTCGCTTGTCTGGTTCCTGACGCTCCAAGACCGTCCAAGAGGCGCCACAAGCCCGCCCAAGACAGCCCAGGAGGCCCCCAATGAGCTCTAGTACGGCCCAAGAAAGCCCCAGGGAGAGCCCCAAGAGGATCCCAAAAGAGCCCCAGGAAGGTCCCAGGAGGATTCCACGAGAGCCCCAGGCCGACCAAAGCCCCCCAAGACGACCCAGAAGAGCCTAAATTGCCTACAAGGCGCCCCAAGAGTGCTACAGAAGGCCCGGAAAGCCAAACTCATTCATTGTCTTTGCATCATGTTCTTTATGTTGTTTACTACGCTTTTTACGATTCTCGCCTTTTCGGGCTTCCGACGGCCCAAGACGGCTCAGGGGGTTGCCACAAGTTGCCCACACACAGCCTAAGAGGCCTCCAAGGAAGCTCCAAGAAAGCCCAAGCCAGCTCCAAGAGCCAAGACGGCTCGGCAGAGCCCCAAGAGGGCCCCAAGAGAGCTCCAAGAGCACGTCGAGAGGTCCCCAAGAGAGCTCCAAGACGATCAAAGCCCCTTCAGACGGCCCAGAAGGGCCCCAGGACGGCCCAAGAGCGCTTCAAGAAGACCCCCAAGAGGCCCCGAAGAGGTCAAAAACTTGGATGCCTTTTTAGTTGTTGGTGTTATGAAAGGCTTTCGCTTGTCTGGTTCCCGCATCCGTCCTTCCGCCTGAATCCTCGCTCCTCCCTGCTCTCTCTCTTCCTTCGCCGCTCCTCTTTCCCCCCTCTCCTTCTGTGGGAAAGAGTTCCAAGACAATTTTTCCCACCACCTCCACTTTTACATCCACTCCAGCTTTCCCAGGTCCGCGGTGGGGGCACCCGCCGTTCGTCGTCGTTGTCGTTGTCGTCGTCGTCGTCGTCGTCGTCGTCGTCGTCGTCGTCGTCCATTCGGTCGTCGTCGTCGTCGTCGTCGTCGTTGTCGCCGTCGTCGTCGTCGTCGTCGCCGTCGCCGGGCCTTGGGTTGCACCGTTTCGTTGGCGCAGCCGCACTTCGCAGGTTGTCGTCGTGGTCATCACCGTTATCGTCATCGTCGTCGGTCATCGTCGATGATTTGTCAACGCCGTGGTCAGTCGTCGCCGGTCGTCGTCGTGTCGATCGTTGATGTCGGAGGAAGCTCAGGAGGCTTCCCAGGCTCCAGGATTCAGAATGGAAACGCCAGAGCCCTGCAAACAAGTCCAAATCCGGAGCTGCTCGCAACGAAGAAATTTGGCTATCGACTGACGTCGCCCCCTGGCTCCCCCCACGCTGCCCAGATCGTGTTTGAGAACGACAAGAGTCTGTTCGAATCCTTTTCGATGTGACAAGTTTCGCTATCGCAGTGTGAATCCAGATTCCGTGTGAATTGGACAATCGAGACCCAACCCACGCTAGAAAAGACCCACCGGATTGCCATGGCCGAGCCCGACCGACTTCGTCCTACCCCTTTCCTGTCGCCACCGTTTCCTCCGATGTTGCGGGCGATACTAGGGGGGGGGGATGGGACCGAGGTTTGGACAGGACGTGTCCGCTGAGTGCGCGGGAATCTCCTGCTGTCTCCGCGCCCCCTCCCTCTAGCATGGCCCGGAGGCTCGCGGGGAGGGGGGACGGGACCGAGGTTTGGGCAGGATGTGTCCGCTGACCGCGCGGGCGCTTCCTGCTCTCTCCGCACCCCCTCCCCCGCCCCGCGGGCCTCTGGCGGCTGCGCGGCGGAGGGCGGTGCCGGGGCCGATCCGAGGAGTGGCTTGGACGTGGTTCCAGGGATCAGGGAGCAAGGCAGCATTGTTGCGGCGATTCGCAGTCCGAATGTTTTGGCCCGATCCCACGCGCTGCAGGCGTTGCGCGCTGCATGTGCAGCCGCGGGCGCCAGTCCCGAGTCGGGAGAAGCGCCGACAAGTGCGACGGAGTGAGGAGTAGCGCCCAGGAATTGGGAGGATTGCCAAATGCCACAGTCAGGGGGGGGGAGGTGGTCGGTCGTCTTCGTCGTCGTCGCGCACGCGTTCGTCGTCTACGCTTGCGCTCCGGGGATGGGCGCAGGGCTGAGGGCTCAGTGTTCATGGCTCAGGTTTCTGGACCAGGGGTCGAGGGCGTCGGGTTCAGGGCGTAGGGTCGAACGCTTGGGTTGAGCATGGGTCTGAGGGCGGGCGGTTGCGGGCCACGGCCCAGGATGCTGATTTGTTCTGGGTCCTGGGCCCATCAGAGCGTCTGCGCTTGCCCCCTCGAATTCTTGGTTTGTCCCTCGCGATGTTATCGGCATTCCAATCGATGTTTGAGGTTCCTCCCGATTTGTCCTTTCAGATGTTCTGCGGTTGTCTTCGCGGAATGTTCCAACCTAACAGGCCCCCCCATGAGACATCCAAGAAGGCGGGCGAGGAGTAGGGCATGAGGAACGGAATGGAGGAATAGGAAGATGACGAGGAGGAGGAGACCAGGGGGAGGAAAAGGACAAGGAGGATCGGAATGTCCAACGAGGAAGAATGTTCGGGGGAGGTGGCTCCTGCCTCCTCCCTCCATCCTCCATTCTCCTTCTCTCCTCCGCCCTCTTCCCCGCTCCGTCCTTTTCCGCCCCATTCGCCCCGTCCCTCCTTTGCCCTTTCTTCCTTCCCCTCCCGTTCCCGCCTCCTGACCCGTCGCCCCACTGCCGCTTCCTAAGTTCGAAAGTGGGCCAGCTGTGGGAACAGAACCAAGAACAAAACATGCATTCCCACGCGTCCAGTTGTTTCGAGTTCAGCGCCTCCCTCTAACAAGGGAGAGCGAAAAGGCAGCAAGACATCAAGCGCAGTAGACTGCCCCGATAATGGTGGAGGCAGCGATGAACTGGACAGGTGCCCAAGACGGACCCCCTGGGAGGGAAGATTCTATAGGCTCACGCCACATCTGCCGACCCCTATATAAACTACTGCGCCTCCAGGACTGCAGTTCACGAGGCTTGTCCGAATCATGATACGGCGCTCGACATCGTTCCTGTTGCTTCGTTGCTGGGGGGGGGGATGAATCTCACACGCCCAGAGACCCACAAGGGGTCGGCAAGACGGACCCCCCTGGAGGGAAGATCAGACTTGACACTTCCTGCTCTCCGCCTCCACTGGGCACCCCGAGGGCGCGGCCCCCAAGACGCCCCCATGGGCCTTGGCCGCGGGGGGGGGGGGGACCTGGACCGACACTGCCAATCGGTTGCCGTCTTCCCTCCCAGGGCGCCCCAAGAAGCGAAGGCATCACTCCTGCTCCAGCGACGGCCCCAAGGGACGTCAGCTTGGCCCCGGATGCTGGCGCAGGACACAGCCCAAGATGGTGCCAGACAGCTGCCGGGAGGCCCATGAGGACCGCCCCGAGGCGGCCCGAGAGGCCCCCCGACAGCCAGAGAGCGCCCCGAGACGACCCAATACGGTCCCAAGACGGTCCTAAGACGGTCCCCAAGGAACGGGAAACTCGAGCTGACGCATCGCGCCCCCCCGCCCCAGGGCTGTTCCCGAGAGTGCCTGGGAGGCCGCTCCCCCCCAGGAGGCCCTCGAACGATCCCTGGGGCCCCCCCGAGCGACCCAACGCATGCCCCGGGAGGCCCCAGCCTCATCCCTCCCTCCCCCTCCTTCTCCTCCTCCTTTCCCTCCTCCTCCTCCTCCTCCTCCTCCTCCTCCTCCTCCTCCTCCCCCTCCTCCCCCTCCTCCTCCTCCTCCTCCTCCGAGAGGCCCGAAGGGAAGAGGAGGCCGCAGACGCAGGAGCCCTCCCCAGCGGGAAATGGGCACGCAGTGCTTGCCACGTGTGTTATCCCTCCTGTCTTCCCTGGTGCTGTTTCCCCCATCTCTTAGCTTCCATCTGCTCCCCGGTTCCCCGTGCCTTCCTTCCCCTGTCCGCGATGCTCCTCCCCTTTTTTGCCCTCCCCCTCCTTGAAGCTACCCCCTCCGCATCCCCCCTATCATACCCTTTTTCCCCGCAACCTCTTCGGGGGATATTCTGCTCTGTGCATCCCTCTCTCTCCTTCTCTCTTTTTCTCTCTCTCTCTCTCTCTCTCTCTCTCTCCCTCTCGCTGTTGCTTTCTTACTTCTCTGTCGTTCTTTATTTCTCCATTAATTATTTCTCTCTCGCTCTCTCTCTCTCTCTCGATTTCTCTCTTGCGTCGCTCTACCTCTTGGACCGCTCTTCTGCCCACGTGGACCTGGCTTGGGTACAGGATTGCCCGATTGGGTTTTTTGTTGGACCCCTTTTCGCAATCGTTTGGGGAACATCCTGGTACGATTTGGGGTTGGGATTGCACAAACAAGCTGAGTGTCACAAAGGGATATAAACAGCATATCAGGACGAGGCAGGTAAACACATGAAAAGCAAGAGGCGAAACATAACGTGAAGGATGACTGGAGGCGAATGAGGGGAAGGGGAGGAATCATACTGGCCTATCGCGGCAAGCGTCGTCAAATGGTCTAGAATTCGAGCGCGCGCGAAGCGCGCGTGTGATGGTTCTTGTATTCATAATTAACTGATTCAGTACCTTCAGCTTCAGCAGCGGAATCATCATCCCCGCGACACGATAAGCATGCATATTACATGCTGTTAGGGGGAGAGGGATGGAAGTCTCAGGAGGCCCATGCTTGGCGTGCCTGTCGAGGTCATCCCGGCAAAATGCAACCAGCAACGCTTAGCGTGTTTTCATTTGGTTCGTCGCATCGCTTGGGCACGTTATGTGTTGTTCCCTGATTGTAAGTCCCCACGTCGTCCTCATCGTACTCGTGCTTCTGCTCCTCATCGCCCTCCCCTCTCGGCGAGGGTAAGTATCCTCCTGCCCCTCTTCATCTCATATTCCTCCTCCTGTTCCTCCTCCTCCTCCTCCTCCTCCTCCTCCTCCTCCTCCTCCTCCCCTCGAGCATGGGCCCGCAGCCGTGTCCTGGGGTGCGTTTGGACCAGAACTTCAGAGCGAATCAAGACGTAGCCGCGATAGTGCCTCAGAACATCCCAGAACCCACAAGATCAGAAAAAAACATCAAAACCCAGATCCTGGACCCCCCTCTCCTCAATTCACCTTTTCCTCCTCCCTGTCCCCTTATCCTCCTCCTTCTTCCTCCCCCCTCATCCTCGTCCCCGCCCTTCTCTTAGGCCATGTGCCAAAGACTGGGACTGCCAGACGACGTGGCCGGCGTGACATTGTTGGCCCTCGGCAACGGCATGCCGGACGTGATGACGGCCACGAGCTCGATAAACAACGCGTCGGACTCGAGGGGGAGAGGGAGGATCGAATAACAGAAATTGTGCAAACATAATTTCTCTGAGGTCCGCGTGGATTTCTTGGACCGGCGCTGGGCCCCCTTGGCGTCGCCTCCGGCGCCGCCGCTGGCGCGCTCCGCTCGCGTGGGCAGGGGTGTTCAGCGCCGATCCAAGAAATCCGCGCAGAACTCCGAGAAACTATCTTACTATCTTGATCCCGTTTTTTGGACGCTCTAGAGGAAGAGAAGGGACGAGGAGAGGATGTACGAGGTTCTATATTTTGACAGCTGTTCGCTCCTCTGGGTTCTGAGGCTCTCTCGTGGGTACGGCGTGGTGCGTTTTGTAACAAAGGGCGACGCACCCCATGACAAGGACGCGCCGACGCTTAAGGAGAGAAAAGGGGCGAAGGAGTAGGAGGAGGTGGAGGAGGATAATTGTAGTGTATTGCTGATTCCATTGAGGAGGGGATGAGGAGGGGGGGGCAGAGAGAGGAGGAGGAGGAGGAGGAGGAGGAGGAGGAGGAGGAGGAATAAGAGCGTGAGGCAGACGAGGACGAGGAAGAGGAAGGAGAAGAGGAAGAGCATGAGGGCAAGGAACAATAGGGGAGGCGAAAGAAAGAGCACCAGGGAGGGGAGGATGAGGACTGAGGAGCCTGAGGGAGAAGGAGCTGGCGGAGGAGCAGGAGGAGTGGAGGAGGACGAACAGCATGTGGGAGAAGAAGAGGAGGCGGCGGAGGAAGAGTGGAAGGAGGTGGGGATGAGGGCGCACCGACCGGGTCGCGGGGAAGCGGCGATCGCTGCATGCTGGGCACCCCCTACTGAGGACAAAGGTCTCGGTTGGGTTTGCGTGGAACTTTCCGATGCACTGGAAAGCGGAGACGGCTGTACGCCTGGCGGCATCCAGAGGGAGGCGTGGTCTCCCGTGGGTCTGCGCGGAACACTGCGCGGATAGGCCTTGCAGGGGCGAGGGAAAGCGGCGAGCGATATGCACGCCCGGCAGCACAGGACGCCGCCTATGTCGGGCTCGCGCAGGGCGCCGCTCCGTTGGGCCATCAAAGGGCGGCAGGACAGCGGCGACGGCTGCACGCTCGGCTGCACCACCTGGCTGGGCGAGGTCTAGCCGGGGTCTGCGTAGCACGCCACTTCGCTGGACCCCTGGCTGCACTCGCAGCACGGTTGCCAGCGCCTGGCGGGGCGAGATTTGTGGAGGACGATCAATGGAGAGGAAGCATGTTGCCAAATACTTTCCAGATGTCTAAAAGGTGTTTCAAGCATGAGCTATATATACATGGAAAGAGATATACTTGAAACATTTGGATGAACATGTTTTACACATTTTTATTTCAATGTTTGGACTGTTGGAGTGTCCGCTGTCATGGCATCTACAAGGCTTGATCACCTTCAGGCCTGCGTGAGATCTCCGCCAGGACCCCGAGCGGTGCAGGAAGCAGGGCGGTTTTTGCACGCCTGGCGGCGCCCACGGGAGCGAGGTCCCGCCTGGGTCTGCGCAGGACGCCACCCCGCTGGAGCCCCAAAGGGCACAGGGAGAGTGCCGACGTTTCTGCGCGCGGTAGGGCGCAGCGGAGCGTGGTCTCGGTCGGATCTGCGCAAGGCGACAGTCCGCTGGACATCCAGAGGCGCAGGAAAACGGAGATCTTCGCAGGCCCAGCCGCACCCGACGGAGCGAGGTCTTGCTTCGTTCTGCGTCGGACGCCACTCCACGGGATCCCCCAATGGGGGCGTGGGAACGTACCGAATTTTGCACGTCCAGCGACATCCAGCGGAGCGAGGTCGCGCGTGGACCTGCTCAGGCTCCACTCCGATGGGCCTCTATTGGGCGCAGGGAAGTGACGACCTTTGCGCGCTCGGCCGCACGCCGGGCATCACCCGAGGAAGGGAGTACACGGCCCGAGGAGAAACCGAAATGATAAAGCAATCACACGGGGCTCGAAGACTGGAAAACCATAGAGACGACAGCGTGGTAGGAGGAAGCGGGTGATTGACAAAAGCAGAACATCAAGCTCTACCGGGGGCGCCGCCAGGGGGGGGCAAAAATTCAAAACTGGAGCGGTTGCCTCTTGCAAGCCGCCTGGGGAATCTCGGGGCCATCTTGGACAGCCCCTGGCCCGCCGACCGCACTTCGGCCGCCCGCGGGTTGGATCTCCCGGCCGGCAGGAGGGAAGAAGGGGAGGGAGGACGAGGAAAAACGTACCGAACAGGCACGGTCCAGGAGGAAAGGGGGGTGTGAGAGGCAGGGGCAGCAAGCACGCACGAAGGGGCGGACGGGGGGACGGGGGGGGGCAATCGTCAGCTGCTCGTGGTCGGCGGCTGGGGGCGGGCGGGGGCAGCGGCGTGGGCGGGGGCGGAGGCGGGAGGGGGCAACGGCGTGGGCGGGGATGGAGGCCGGGGGCGGCGGGCGTGGTCGTCGTCGTCGGCGGCCGTTGGGGGCGGCCGGCGAGCGGCTGTCGGACCAGTGGCCGGCGCTGCGCGCCCGCGCGGTCAGCGTGCGTCAAGGCCCAGGGGCGGCTCGGGGAAAGGCGGCCGCGCTTGCGCTGCGGCGGCGAGCGCTTCTCACCGCTCACGCGGCGTCAGCCGTCGACGCCGCGGTCATGGCCGCCAGGCGCGCCGGCGTCGCGCCCGGTCACGACCCGAGACGACGCAGCACTGCCCGCGCGTTTTCTCCCTGTGCAGGGAGATGGAGTGTCGCTGGGCAAGCGGCGCCGCCGCGAGTGCGGCATCCTCTCCTGGAGAGTCGGCGAGCCATTCGGCCCGCCCCCATCCGCCGCCGCGCGCCTCGCATACAATTGGTCCGAAAAGGAGGCCCACCTCGGAGCAGCGGCGCTGGGTGTCCTGGTGGGAGCGCTTGCGCTGCTCGTAGCGGTCCGCCTCCGCGCTCGCCGCCTCGGCCGAAGCCGCCAGCACGTCCGCGCGGAGCCCGCTGGTGACGGCAAAGTCCAGGGCCGCGGGCATGCCATTGCGGACGAAAACGTCCGCGGGGCGCCGACCGTCGCCGTCCAAGTAGCCCCCGTTCTCCTCGCCGCCGGTGGGGCCTTCGCCGGGGGCGCGAGGCGACAGGAGGCCGGGGCGCTCGAGCTCGGCGCCCGCGTAGCTGGCAGCCAGCGCGTCGTTCCAGGCTCTGTCGCGGAGGCGGTTGTGGCATGTGGCGCGGTCGCCGCGGCAGCGGCGCGCGAGATCGTTATCGGCGAACGCATCCATCACCTCGCCGCACGCCGGGCAAATGTCCTCCTCGTCGAGAAGCTGGTGCCTCAGGCGTCTCTGCAGCGCTAGTTGCATCAGACCGTGAGACACGTCGGTGCCGATCGCTGGGCGGGGCGGGGCCATGGGCCAGGGGCCAGTCGCTGGCGCCCAGGGCAGCGACCAGGTTGAGCTGGGCCCGCGTGGCCAGAGCGACGAGGAGCGCTGCCAGAGCTCGTCGCTGGTGGCGTCGTCCACCTCCTCGGAGAGGCGCTTCTGGTTGGCGCGCTGGGCGGGGTCGAGCTCGATCCTGTCGGTCGACAGGACCGTGGTGTTGAAGGCCTGGGCGACCTCGGCCAGGCTGCCCCCGTTTTCGCCGACGGTGTCGTCGTAAGCCGAGTAGAGCTGCCGGCAGCGCCGCGCGCCCATGGCCCGCGACGCCAGGCGCGCCGCCGCCGCGCGCCTCTCCGCAGGACGCAGCGAGGAGCCGCTGACCTGCTCCAGGCAAGCTCGGACAGCCGCGCCCATCGCCAGCAGGGCCGCCGCGCGCGCCGCGGGCAGGGCCGCGCGCGCCGAGTATCCCAGTTGGCAGCGGGAGGCGCATTGGCGGGGCAGGTGCAGGGCCGCCCGCCCATTCTCCAGCGCGCCCAGGGCGCTCGGCAGCTCGGCGGCCTCTGCAACCCGCTGCTGCGCGTGCTGCGCGCAGGAATCGTCTCCGCCCGCGGGTGCGCCCAGGAGCTCGCGGCTGTCTGTTCGTAGCCGGAACCCGCGGGGGAACGAGGCCGCACCCGCGTCGCAGTCTCGGCGCGCCCCCTGCGAGACAGCCGTCGCCCAGCGAGAAAAACGCCAGGTCCGAGCAGCCCTCGGCGGCGGCGGCGGCAGGGGCGACGTCGCGCCCGCCCCGCGCGCTCTCTGCGCAACGTTGTAGGGCGAGGGCGAAAAACAAGGGCCCAAGGGGGTCGCCTTGCTGCCCCGCTCCCAGGGCGCAGCGCCCTCTTGCCCAGGAAAAGCTGCGCTGGGTTGCTGTGGCGCCAGCATTGGAAAAAGGGGCCAACCCAGGGAAGTCTTCGTGCACAGCCCGCAGAACAGCTTGCCTGTCCAGCGTGTTGAAGGCGTTCGAAATGTCCAACTTGACGAGCATTTTCCGCCGGTTACCCCGATTGCGAGCCCACCGCTGGCGCGCGACGTGGGCGGCCGCCTCTGCGCCGCCAGGCACCGCCGCCCCGAGCTGCAAGGGCGCCAGCATGTCCCGCGCGGCGGCGGCGACCTCGCGGCAAAGACGCTTGCCTGCCAGGCGGCGCAACACTTCGCCGACGGCGGCCGGTCGTAACCCGCCGTCTTTTTTCGGGGGGCGCGAGGGGGGCGCAGGCGAAAAAACCCGCCGTTGCGAGGGGGTCTGGCCCCAGGCGAGCAAGTATGTCAGGTTGGCAAGTTGCTCCGCGACTTCGTCTCTGCGCGCTGGCGGCTGCAAAGCGCCCTTCAGGTGCTGCGGCCGCGGGCGAGCGGGCCTGGCCGCAGACCCCCGGGGCAGGGCGCGCACCCCCCGCTCCACTGAGGCCGCGCCCACCCGCAGCGCGGCAACCACGTGGGCAGGAGGGGGGCCAGTCACGTCGACTGCCCGTTCGCATCTGGTCGACGACAGCCGGCGTTGCGTCGACCGGCGGCTCGCTGGCCAAAGCCGCGCAATTCTTCGAGCACTGCGCGTCGGCAGCCAGCCGGAGGCACCGCTGCTGTTTCTGCGCGGCTCGCGACGTCGGCTTCGCGCCGCGCTGCTCCGCTGTCTCGGCCCAGAGCGAAGCCTGTTCGCTCTAGACCCACCGCGCGAGCAGAGCTCTCGTCTCGGCCGCGAATGCGTTCCGACTGCCGCGGCCGCCGCGGGCGCGCGGTCGGAGAACGCACTTGGGAGCACGGCCAGCTGCGCCCGGGCGGCCTCGTCGTTGGCGCGCGCGGCGATCGCCGCAGCTTGGGCCGAGCATCTCGCCCACAAGGCCCGGGCGCCTATGGGCGCATGCCGCCGGGCGTCTGCGCTCCTGGCAAAGACCTCCCGCAGGGGCGGGCGTCCTGGAGGTCGCGGCGCGCCGTCGTCGGCGTCAGGGGCGGCCTCGGCGGCCGCCGCGCGGGCGGCGGGGCGGTAGCGGGGGCGGATGCCGGTGAAGCGCGCGGCCGGGAAACGTTGGCACGCGGAGCACTGGCCAAGGCGATGCTCGGCCAAGTAGGCCTGGGGCACCGGAGGGGGGCCGGGCAGCGTGTTCTTTGAGGCCATTGGTCCTAAACATACACTTACCAAGGGTCGGCCCGGGCGAAGAGGGCCGCGCGCCGGATAGGGCGCTTGCCGCTGCGCCCGATCAGCTTGCCGCGCGCGCTGTTTCAACGTCCGCGCGTCAGGGCGCAACGACGCGCTGAACGGTTGGTTGTAGCGACGCGCCCTATCTTGCGTCGGGGACGTCTTGGGGCATCGGGGGTGTCCGCGGGGTTCAGAACCGCATTGGAGTGGTGGTGCCTGTCCCACTTGGAGACAGGCACCACAACTCCGTTGCGTTTGGGCCTGCCCGCAAGAGGTCGTTGCAATCTCGCGCTCCCTCGGGGGCCGCTGCGGCCGCTTTCGGGAGCGCTCTCGGGGGCCGCGCGTGCGCCCGATAGCGATTTCTACCGAACGCCACCTCGACTAGGTACGGGTACGTGTCCGGGGGCACCATCAACGTGCGTCGGCAACTGCGCCCCCCGACACGTACCCAGACCTAGCCGGGGTGACGCCAGGCGGGTTTTCCAGGGAGCAGCCCCTGGCGACCGCGCCTGGCGTTTGGGGCCCCAGGCGTTTGGGGCGAGCGCGGGATTGCAGCGGCGCCCGCCCAGGACACCCAGGACGCAGTTTGCGCGTCGAGCCCCAAACGATTGATTGTGCGCATTCGTGGGCGCACCTCCGAGCGAGCTGCTCTAGTCCGAGATCGACCAATGCGTGGTCGGCCACTCTGCCGATTGGAACGCGCGCGCTTTCGGTGTCAGCGGACGCCCGGAGACGACAACGTCCTGTACTGTTCCATGAGCAATCGCATCTGCTTTTGTGCAGCTGCCGTCGGCTGCGGCGCGTCGCTCCCCCCGCCCCTTGCCACCCCGCCTGGGTAAGGATACGGGTATCTTCCGCGCTCGAGGTGCGACCGCGTAGACTGGTGGTCGGCCCATTCTGCGGCGGCTGCCGGGTCTGCGGAAGAGAGGTGTAGGGCGAACGGACGATGCGGCAGAGATGAAGTGTGAAAAGGCAGGAGGCAGGCGTGGGAGCCGCAGCAGTGTCTCCATTTTTGAGGCTTCGCGCATCCCCGCCAGACCGTCCAGAAACGATCCCCATGCGAGTTGCAGTGAGCATTCACATCGAATTAAGAACACGCACCGAAACAGAGAGGGGAGGCAGGCGTCGAACTGAGGCTCGGGATGAGACTGGTCAGACCCAAGGGTCAACCACGAAGGCCTTCGCGATTCGTTCGGTCGGGAAACCTCTTCGGAGCCTTCTTGAGGCCACCTAGGAGCTCTCTCGGGGACATTCGACAATGAGTCAGGACTCTTTGGGGGCCCTCTGGGGAGCTCAGGGGGCCATCTCGGGGGACATCGATTGGAGAGGGGTGGTCCCCATTAGGGTTGCTGTGCTCGACTAACTCACACCTTGAAGTTCTCTTCGAACAGTCCTCGGCGCTTTGGGAGCGGTCTTGGGGCATGCTGGAGGCCATCTTCAAGGCCGCTAGAAGGCGTACACCCAAGAAAGACAGTAAAATGAGGACCACTTCGGGCGCTTGAGGAGCTCTGGCTTTCGGATCGTTCCTTGGTTTGATGTCGAGGAACCGATTCGTGGCCAAGGCTCGCCGTGGCCAGAAAAACCCACGATGAACGTGTGGGGCCGTCTTCAAGCCAGCTGTACCCCAAAATCCCCCCAAGGAAGCACTCCCGTGGCCACTGTGGCGCAAGCTGCTTTACGGCGCCTGCGCGCGCACAGCAGCTGCGCTGCCCAGGCCGCGCGGCCCCACCCGCCGTCCGGGCTGCCAGGGACAATGCCGCTGGCGCTGGCGGACACGTCGTCCGACGTGCCGATGTCCTCCAGGGCCAGGCATCAGCATGGTTGAACCGATCCATGTCTTCAGATCTGGTTGCTGCGATTTTTCCATGGCGTTTTCACCCCATTCTGGGCCGTGGGACCCTCACAGATCGATCCGGTTCGAAAATGATGCAGAATGATGGGGTCCAGGGCTCCGGTCGTGATTTATGCGATGTTGCTTTTTTTCGCAACCTCGGATCTCAGGTTATTCCCACGGGGCCATGGTATCCCAGCGGCACCAGCCCCCCTCCCCAGGTGGGGATAGGCTTTGCAAAACCTGGAGGGAACAGCACAGGCCATAGTTTCCTAAACGGGTGTTGATCGGCTAAACGATGCTCAAGGAAGTTCAAGAACACCATGACCTCCACGGGCGGCCGCGACGACCTCCTGGGTACCGTGGAGCGGCACATGGAGGTGCTGTCCTCGAAAAACGACAGCTCCGAGGTGGAGGACGTGCGGCGCATCCTGAAGGAGGTCAGGGCGCAGTACGACCACGTGCACCTGGAGGCGGAGAGGCGCGAGAAGGAGCTCCTCCAGCTGAAGGAGGCCATCAAGGTGGCGGACATGGGGCAAGGCGACGGGGCCCTGGGCTCCTCGAGTAAGGAGGACCGACGGATCGCGCTCGACAAGGAGATAGAGGACCGCCATGCAAACGAATTGGCCCCGAGGAGAGCGAGCACATGCTTAATCAAGAGTTATATATATATATAGAGAGAGAGGGAGAGCATACAGTCATAGATAGAAGCATCAGAGCACCCCCCCCGGGTCCCCCCCCCAGCACCCATTCTTGACAGCATTCAATTTCGACGGCGGTGTTTTTCCTCTTCTATTGCTCCTCCTTCCAGTTGTTCTCGCTCTCTTGTTTTGTCGTTCTCTCTCTCTCTCTCTCTCTCTCTCTCTCTATATATATATATATATATATCTCTTTCTCTCTCCCACTCTCTCTCTCTCTCTCTCTATATATATATATATGTTTAGCGTTGTTGTGTTTCTCTCTCTCTCTCTCTCACTCTCTCTCTGTAAATATACGTATACATATATAGATATACTGTGAAACGACGTTGAAGCACCGTCGCCTTCATTTATCGCTCAAATCTATGTGGCAGCGCGACTTCGATGTAGCGGCAAACGGACTTCTAGCATATCTCGGCCGCTACCCTCCACAGTCCGCCTGTCCTGCGATAACACAGTGTCCTGTGCACTTCTTCTCGTGCGGTGTGATCCTGGCGTGTCCGGCGTTCCCAGCGTGTGTGGCGCCGGCGAGGACATCGGGGTCAGAGACAGTTCGAGCTGGGACGTGCCCAGACGCGACTTGTCGTTGTGGTAGTTTTGATCGCCGTGGTGGTGCGTCTTACTGTGCAGGCCGTGGTGCAGGTGGTACGCTCCGTCGCCGGAGGCGGAAGCAACGTGCCACGTCCAGCGCTTGAGGAGGGCAGCCCTTCCTCGGCGGCGCGGCTTTTGACGGGGCCGTCGGCGCCAAGCAGCAGGCATGGCACGCGCGTTTGACTGCAGGTGCACTCAGGCTCTGGTCAAGTATCCAGGGGACGCCGGAGGCTTCGGCTGGCACAATAGGGTGCCATTCCATCGGGTCGAGGGGTTTCGGTGGATGTGTCTGACGCCGGACTTCGATTTGTTGCTGATTTATGTTTCGGTGGCGCGGCATCGTGTTTTCGGTCGCCACCAGCCTTTCCCCGCTGACATTGCGAGAGACTGCCACATCTTCGACGAGCTTGCGAACTACCAGCGGGACTCCCGCCATAGGGCGCACATCCTCGTCGCCGACGTGGTCGATGCGGACGACGACCGCGTCTGGGTGGTGAGCCTGCCGACCGACGCGCGCTTCGGGGAGATCGTTGACCAAGGTTTGGTGGCGGACGAGGATAACGTGGCGACTCTCGACGGCAAGGGTGCTGTCCGCTTGGACGGAGAAGAGCGCTCTGTCACCCTTGTCTCGAGGGGCAAGGTGGGCGGTTTCAGGCGTGAGGCGGCTCTCGGAGCACATGACCGTCCAGTGCTGGACCGTGCCCGAGTGAATGGGCAAGTGGGTTCGTCGCCAATCGATGGGATCTTGGAGATGCGGGTCGCTGTCGACGCCACGCAGCCCGAGAAAGAGCAGAAACTGATGGCGGTTCGACGGGCCGAGGGCGGCGTCGGAGTTCTGTGAGCAGGTGAGAGATGGAGCTAGGATCTTCACTTCGTATCATTCGACATGAATCCGTTAGGGTGGTCTGCACGAGGGAAGTTCACCCGCTCATGAGCATAGGTATTTGTGTGATCTGCTGTGAATGGGGATGACGACGGACCAGCTCGACGTGGCAAACATGGCTTGCACGGAGCACGCGACCCAGCGCTCGGTGAGCTTGGAGTTCACGGTGGAGCGGAACCCTTCGATATTCAGGTCACAGTGGTCTAGATACGGTCGAGGGAGGCGCGACGACGGCGAAGGGAGCTGCTCGCATGGCGGGCCTCACAGAGCACATCTCCAAGAGACAGAAGCAGCGGGCCGACATCTCGAAGCAGGAGCGTCTCTATCGTGGGAAGACCAACGAGCGGAGGACCGACGACGATCGCGGCCGAGGTCGCGGCAGAGGTCGCGGCCGAGGTCGCGGAGGCAAAGGTGGGGATGATGAGCGCCCCCAGGGTAGACGGACTATAAGTGGGCATCGCTGCGCCTCGGTGCTGTGCGGGGCCTGGGCATGTAGCTCGGTGGGCCAGGCGTTGAAGTGCTTCGCCTTCTTCCAAGAGCTTGGCGTCGGTGGCGATGGCTCCGGGCGGTCGCGCGCCCAGGGGGGGCAAGCACGGAGGCCCGATTCCGCTTCTTGAGCCCACGGCTTTGACGCCTTTTGGAGTTGAGCGGCAGGGGCGAATTTTGGAGGCGATTCGAGCGCTGACCTACCTCGCCGCGCGTGCTGGCGATCTGAAGAGGGCACCCGCCCGCGCCGGCTTCGCTGGCAAAGCTCGCCGAGACAGTCTCGGCGCCGTCGAGGTAGCGACGGGCAAGTGTGGCGACGAGCCGAAGGGCCTGAACGGGGGTTCGTCGCTGCGGCAGCTGCTCAAGACCAGGTCGCTCGACGGGGCGCCGCCGCGGCACATGGCGAGCTGCCCCCTCGACATGCTGAGGGCCCTGAAGGGCGATGCGCAGCCCGAGGGCGCAGCGGAGACGCTGCCGCCCGCGGCGGCCGGGGTTTTAAGCATAGTGAGAGGCGCGTCGAGCGGGGCGCGGGGGGCATCGAGAGTTTGCGCGCCGAGGGCGAGCTGAGCGCGCCGCGCCGGGGCCCCGCTCTAGGTTGAGATGCCCGGGCGCGAGCCCATCTTCTTAGGGCGCACTATCGCGCGCGACCCTGTTCGTTGAGGAGAGAGGTCGAAGCCTGAGTGGGGCTATTTGTCGCTCGCGAGAAGGGCGGCAACATTCCCCAAGCAGCGCTTGCACTGGACGGGCCCTGGCGGACATTGAAAGATTTGGCGACGGTGCCCCGCCGACGTGGTTGGCCGGCTGGCTTCCCGGGTTCCTGTTTCCGGACTCGTCTGTTTTTGGTCGTTGGTTCCGGGCCGATGTCGGTGGCGCCATTTTTCTGGGCCCCCGGTCGATTTCTAAAATCAATCTCTGCGTCGGCCCCGCGATTCAAATTCGATATAATGACCGACTTCACTATGGATCTCGCACAATCGATCTCGCCATCTCTCATCCAACCATCCACTGATTGGGGCTTCCCTCTGGTGTAATTGGATTCATATGCGACTCGAGGATTCCCATCGCCCTTCGCCGCAGGCCGCCGAAAGCCAAGCTGGGCGGCATCGACGCCCTCGCCGACGTCGGCCTTGCGCGCGCTCACGACGGCGAGACAGACATCGGGGGCCTGGGCCTCGACGAGGCACGTTCGACGTGAAGGGCGCCTTCTCCTAGTGCTCGGCGAAGGAGGTGGCCTGCCGGTTCGGGTTCGGGCGCGAGATCAGGGCCAAATACTGGGGCGCGAAGAAGGTTCGGGACGACGACCCGGAGCAGTCTGGCGCTGTCGACCCCGAGGAGGAGCTCGAGGCGGTCTTCGAGGCGACGTGCTCGGGCTGGACTTGGGCCCTCTACCTCTGCAGCGAGGGGGCGTGGAGCTGCGTCGCGGAGGCGAGGGCGTCGGCGACGAGGGGCCGGGCCCCTTTGCCACCCGACTGGGGCCCTCGAGGCCTGGGTGGCGCTTGCGTGGACAACGCGACTGCGGTCGCGGCCAAGCCTCAGGGGCCCTCGGCATGCCTGACGGCGCTGCAGGGCGTCGCGGGGTCGAAAGGCCCTTCGTTGCACCCGCCCGAGGTCGGGGAGGTAGTTGGGCCGCTCGGGCTCGTCCTGGACTTGGAGGAGCGGGGGCCCAGGCGCACCCTCGAGAGGTTCTGGCGCTTCTGGGCCGCTGCCCAGGCGCTGCGTCGCCGACGCTTCGCGCGCAGCGGCGATCTGGAGGTCTGGCTCGGCCGCGCGGTCAACGCGATGAGGTCGCGGCGGCCCTTGATGTCAATTCCCTTGGGGGTGCTCCACCGCCTCAACGTTCGGCGCGAGCGACGCGTTCAGATCGCCGACGGCCTCAAGCGAGAAATGCGGGCCATGTAGAGCCTGGTTTTCCTTGCCCACGCGCGCCTGGACACGCCTGCGTCCAACGTGGCGCGCGTCTCCGACGGCGCGACGAAGTGGCGCGGGCAGCTGCGCACTGCGGCGCCGACGCCCGCCATTCGCGAGGAGGTCAGGCACCGTGAGAGGCGACTATGTCATGGGGGCCGAGCCCGAGCCCGAGCGCCTGTTCGTCAGCGCAGGCGTCGCGCGAGATTACGTCTGGGGCAGGGCCGAGGACGACGACCGCCGGGGCGACGACGAGCAGGTGTTCGGCGACCCAGAGGTGCGGGGCCAGTCAGTTGGGCCGCTCGCCAACGCTGACACTGCCCACGCCCGCTGGGCTCGAGAGGCGGCGAGCGCGGGCAAGGCGCCTCGTCGCCGCTGGGCGCGCCGGCGGAAAGGCGTGGAGGCGGCGCCTGCAGCAGCCCCGCTGGCCTCTAAGTGCTGGGCGGATCGATCGACCTGGACAACTTTAGCTGCGCGTGGGCTGAAGCGCACCAACGCGACGGAGGCGCGCGTCGCCCTGGGCGGCGCGCGCCGGCGCGCTCGGAGCCGACGCCTACGTGGACGTCGGGGGCCCCGCCTCGTGGACAACACGGCGACGCGCTGCTGCTTCGACAAGGGCCGGGGGCGATCCTGGGCCACGAGCGCGGCGCGCCGACGGCTGCGCGCCCGCCGGCCTGCCGGCGGCGGACCTGCGACCGAAGTGGAGGCGCGTCGACAGAGAGCACTGACAGCCGACGGGGGCTCCCGCGGGCGGCCGGCGCCAGTGGTTGCGCCGCCCGAGATGGCCGAGGACCCTGTCTCAGCGCCTTTCTTGCCGATGGGGCGTTTGATGCCGGTGGCGGCTGTCGACCTGCTTGGGCGCGTCGTTCAGACCAGGTGTTCCTGGAGCTGTTTGCCGCGCAGGCCCGCTTTTGGAGTTGCTGCTTGGGGCCGAGTTTGACCCGAGCAGTAAAACAATGCAAAGGTCCGTCTGGCGAATGATCAGAGGAAAGGTTCGACGCATTCACGCGGGGGCCCCGCGCAGTATTTTGTCTAGTTATTGCTAGGAGAGGAATCCGGAACTGGGCAAGGGCGATGGCTCGGGGACACCCGGGAGTGGGATTTGCTTTATTTAGCGCGGAGGTGGTTCGTGAGTGCGCGCGGTGCGGGGCTACGTGTACCTTGGACAACTTTCGGCCGAGCAGGTTGCGGCAGTTTACCCCGATCGCTTGCCCCCTGGGGCCCCCGAAGGTCCACCTCGCCATGCTTGGCGCGCGCACGCGTGCAGCAGACCGCTCAAAGCCTGCGTGCGTCGCGACGAACTCGCAGTGCGTCGATCCGATTTCTGCATCGCGCGGGAAACAAGAAGTTCATGCGTCGCTGGCGGGGCGTTTGTAAAGGGGGGCGACGGGGTGCAGCGCTGGGCCGTTCGCACCGAGGCGGCAGGCAGATGTTTCGAGGCCCTCTGCGGCTCGGCTTGAGAAGGTGGCCCCTGATTGGCTCGAGAAGTTGGCTCCGGATTGGCCCGCCGGCTCGCCCTCGGGGCCTTCTTGGGCGCGAGATTGGAAGCAAGAGCTTCGCGATGGTTGTCGCCGGCCGTTTCGCCCAGAACCTCGGCGAGCCTGGAGTCGGCGATCTCGGAGCAGAGGGCGGCGACGCGGCGCGGCAGGGCGCCGAGTGCGCCGCGAAAGCGCTCTTCGGTCGCGCGAGCGCCGAGCGCGCCCGAGAAGCGGCCCCGACAGGAGAAGCGCGCCCGCCGCCGAGAGACGGCCGGGCGGCTTGCCGAGCAGCATCGCGCCGCGCCGGCCAGGCAGCTGTTCGGGTCGGCGACGGCGACGGCGCCCGCCCTCAGGTCGCACTAGGCGAGGCTCGCAGAGTTCCAGCAGCGGATGCTCGAGAAGGCCGGGCTGCTGGACGCGGGCGCCGTGGGCGGGCTCGCGTGCAAAAATTTCGCCGAGAAATACTTGGCGGGGAGGGCCCTGCAATGGGGCGCTACCTGAGGAGCGCGTGGATCTTGCTGAAGACCAAGGGCCCCGAGAAGTACAACCTCTTGCTCGAGAGCCGCAAGCCTCTTGCTGGCTGGGAGATGCGAGCTCCGGGACAGGTCCGAGATGGGATGCCAGAGGCCCTGATCGGGCTGTCAGCGAAGCTGATGCTCGGCAACCATCGCAAGGAGTCAGCCTGCGCGGTGGCGCCGCAGCGCGACGGCTAAATGAGGCCTTCGGAGGCTATGAATCTGATCATAGTGAATGCGGCGCCGCCGCAGCCTCAAGCAGGCCAAGGGCACTCAGGGGAGCGGGCATCGCGCTGGGCGACTCGGAGCAAGAGGAGATTACCAAGGCTGGGCTCAAGGACGTCGGGATCCATGTCGGGGTGGCCGACGGACAGCGGGTGATAGGCCACCTCGGGCGCCTGCGCGAGAGAGCGGCGCAGTCGCGCGATTGACTCTTTCGCGCCTCTGCGCAGCAGCGCGACAAGGATTTTAAGCTGGGCCGCCAGGAGCTCGGGCTCAACGCGCTCACGGCGCGCCCGCGTGTGGCCCGCCAGCGGGCCCTCCGAGAACGCTCTCAACGGGCGCTTGACCTTTCAAGATGCGCATCAGAGAGGCCATTGGAAAAGGCACTCATCTGTCGCGCGGCATGAGAAGCACAGCCGCATCCTCTAGCAGCTGGCCAAGATGATTGGAGCGCAGCGAAGGTGTGGAACTCAGGTTTGGGCGCGCACGCCAAGCTTGCTACGCTTTGCTTGGAGTTTTCAGTATGGTGATGTGTTGCGGCAGTGCCAGGATTGCGCTCCATGGTGAGAGTTACGGTGATGTTCGAGTGTTTCTTGTTTACATCAATGCGAATATTTACGCGGCCGCGTACCCGCCGAGCCGTGCCGTCAAACACCTTTGGCGCAGAGGTGTCTGGTAAAAAGGTACACAAGGATTCACAGTTCGAGCATCTAAGCAGAAAAATATGGCGCTGGACAGACGTGAGGAGTGATCTATCCAGTTTGCTGTTGGATCTCTCTGAAACGACGTTGAAGCAACGCCGCTTGTTTTTCCCAACCATCCTGTGGTGTTGGGTCCTCGTTTTGAAGAGACGTCGCCCCGCGTTCTCCTCTCCTCTCCTCTCCTCTCCTTCTCCCCCTCCTCCTTCCTGCCTCGTCACCGTGGTCATCATCATCATCATCATCATATTCATACTCAGCATTATCATCCTCATCATCATTGTCATCATCGCCATCATCATCAGCATCATCATCGCCATCATCATCGACACCCATGTCGGCACACCCCTCATACTTTTCGTGGCCCCACAGGGAGCTCCACCGAAGGGCCCAGTGGCGCAGTCCGCATGCGTTCGCCACCCAAGTCGGCACACCCCTCACACGTTTTGTGGCCCCATAGGGAGCTCCACCGAAGGCCCCAGTGCCGCCGCCCGCATGCGTCCCCGCGCACCCACTTCGGCACACCCCTCACACGTTTCGTGGCCCTATAGGGTGCTCCACCGAAGGCCCCAGTGCCGCCGCCCGCATGCGTCACGCACACCCAATTTGGTACACCCCTCACACGTTTCGTGGCCCCATAGGGAGCTCCACCGAAGGCCCCAGCGCCGCCGCCCGCATGCGTCACGCACACCAAATTCAGTACACCCCTCACACGTTTCGTGGCCCCACGGGGAGCTCCACCGAAGGCCCCAGCGCCGCCGCCCGCATGCGTCACGCACGCCCAATTCTGCACACCCCTCACACGTTTCGTGGCCCCATAGGGAGCTCCACCGAAGGCCCCAGTGCCGCCGCCCGCATGCGTCACGCACACCCAAGTCGGCACACCCCTCACACGTTTCGTGGCCCCACAGGGAGCTCCACCGAAGCCTCCAGCGCCGCCGTCCGCATGCGTCATGCACACCCAATTCGGCACACCCCTCGCACGTTTCGTGGCCTCACAGGGAGCTCCACCGAAGGCCCCAGTGCCGCCGCCCGCATGCGTCACGCACACCCAATTCGGCACACCCCTCACACGTTTCGTGGCCCCATAGGGAGCTCCACCGAAGGCCCCAGTGCCGCCGCCCGCAGCGCCACCCACACCCAATTCGGAAAAAAAAACAGCAAAACTAAATAAACAAAAAACAGCCCTGTCGTTGCCAAGAACCACTGAGAGCCTCCTCTCCTGCTGCTGCCGCTCCACCTCCCCAGACCTCCGATGTCATGTTTTTTTCGATGCGCGGCCCCCGGAAGTCCCGACTCTTTCCCCGGGGCCGGTTTTTCATCCAGAGTAGTTTTTTTTGTTGCGCTCCTGGGGCCCTCCGAGGGCCTCCGAGGGCGTTCCGGTCCTACCTGGGACGCAAGGCCGAGTGGGGCGCGGAGGAGCGGGAGTACGACCAGGTCGGCGACGCCTTCGGCCGGATGCCCATCGTGATCCACCTGGGGGACTTCCTGCAGCTGAAGCCGACGGGAGGCAAGGTGTCGCTCATCTCCAGCTTTGCGGAACTGGCGGCGACGGGCATCATCCTCGCACCAGAGTGCCAGGCAGTGATGGAGCTCTTCTGCAACACGCCGCTGTGCTTCGAGCTCCAGACGTCCAACCGCTTCAAGGACCTGCAACTCAGGGACCTCCTGGCGTTCCTGCGCAAGCCGGGGAAGCAGGCCCCGCCGGCCATCCGGGCCACGTGGAACGCCATGCAGCTGAAACCCGATGATCGTAGACTCCGGGAGGATAGGTTCCAGAACGGCCACATGATTGGGTCCTATTGGGACACCGTGGCGCGCTGGATGAACACGCGTGCCCAGCGGGACGCGGGCGTCCTGAAGAAGCCTCTCTTCCTCGTGCAGGCCGCCGACAGGTCTGCCCCGACGATGAGCAGGAAGGACGCCGCCAAGATGATGAACTGTGCCAACCCGAAGAACACCGGTGGCATGCGCGGACTGCCCCCGGTGCACGTGGGCATGCGGATTCGGCTCTTGGAGGCGCTGGACCTCAAGAACGGCCTCGTCAAGGATGCCGAGGGACAGATCGTGCACATCGTCGTGGACCCTCGAGATCGGGGCGACGTCGACATGGCCGAGAGAGACGGGGAGAAGAGGATCTATCTAAAGCACTTGCCGCTGGGGTTCTGGGCGCGCATGGAGAAGTACGCGAGCGCGCCCTTCGTGGACGACCTCGAGCGCCACGACGAGAGCCTCACGGGGGACCTCACGGGCCCGCTGGTGTTCAGCGAGCCCCGCACGTCGCAGCCGTTCACCTTCCGCGCCTCCAAGGTCACCCAGACGGGCTTCCCGTTCTCGCACGGCAGGGTCATCACCACGGTGGCGCGCCAGGGGCGCACCATGCGAGAAGAAGGCGACGGGGCGGGGAAACGGCGCTCCGGGGACGGCCAGACCTCCGGGGCGCAAGCAGTCCGCAGCCATCCTTCGGTCCTGTGGACTCTCGCCCTGGGCCGTCGGCTGCCCGGCGCACTGCTCCCTCGGCCGACGTCGCCCAGGCGCGATCCTGGACTGCGGCCGCCACTGGGCCGGGAACGGCAAGAAGGAGGACGACGACTGGTGGCTGGAGCTTCACGCGCTGCTCTCGTGCGCCACGCGCCACGAGGGCCTCCAGCTCACGCGGGCGCCGCGCATCGAGTTCTTCCTGGCCGGGCCGCCGGAGGGCTTGCGCAAGCAGCTGGAGCAGTTTGCGGCGCGCACGAAGCGGCGCAGGAGGGAGGCGACGGCCCTCGCCAGGGAGCGGGGCCTGACCTGAGGAGCGGCCCGCCCCAGCCGCGCCTTCTCTTGGCTGTCCGACTGTTTGGCCTCGCGCCGCGGACGACTCGCGCGCGTCGCTGGGGCCCTCTCGGGGCGATCAGCGCGCGTCGCGCAAACTCCGCGCTGCGCCCTGCCCAGCGCCTCGCCCGCCCTTCACCGCTTTTCCAGCGGCCAGAGCCATGCGCTATCAGTTAGCCAGCAAGCGCTGTCTGCCCCGCACAGCGGACGCACCGCGCGCGTCACTGTGACCCCTTCGGGGCGACCTGCGCGCGTCGCGAGGGCTCCGCGTTGCGCTGCGCCCGCAGCCTTGGACTTTGGAGTGCGCGGGCGAAGAGGAAAGAAAAGAAGGGGAGGAAGCGGGCGCGATCCTCGTGTGGAGCGTGCCGACATGGGCGTCGCGGCGCGCGGGCGCTGCCGTCGGGGTTCCTGGGGAAGCCCCCTGCGGAAGCTACGTTCAGTGTCGCGAGTTCTCGGGGCCAGGCAGACCCCGACCATTCACATTCGCGTACATTCACACTAGGCGTATCCACGGTCGCAGTCATGCAAATAGAATCAATCGCACGCAGACCCATTCATAATCAGACTCTCTCACGCTCAGAATCACCCGCGCTCAAGCTTTCATACTCAGGCCGATCGTCTTCCGTTCGTGTCGTGTACCCGGCCGCACATGTCGGCACCCCCCTCACACGATTCGTGGCCCCATAGGGCTCGCCACCGAAGAAAATGTTCACAATAACGGTGCTCGCAGCTGCATATGGTTGGGTCCCTCGCCAGTATTATTTTTCTCCCGCAACCCAACCCTTGCCGGCGCGCGCCTTTGCAGATGTGTCTTCCAATGCGCTTGTCTTGAGTATGCATTGTTTGCTCGTGATGATATTCGAGCGTTTCTTGACGCATCGCAATGCGAGTATTTACGCTGCTGCGTACCCGCCGAGCGCTGCCGTCGAACACCTTTGGCGTAGAGTTGTCTGAGAAACAGGAGCCTGCAATGATTCAAAGTTCGAGTAACTAAGCAGTGGTATCTGGTTTTGGGCAGAAGGGAGGAGTGATCTTTAAACGATATTCAGGTGTATATGTATGTATACATACATGTATATAGTACAGCTACGCACGTATATCCGTGTATGTCTCTGCTTCGATTTTTGTGTGCCTCCTTTTTACCCAAGACAATCCTTTCGGAAACACAGCGATTGCGATGATAGGGGTGCGGAACCGTGCGTTTTCATTCGGATGTTTGAGATTTCTGGGATGGGAAGTAAGGAAACTAAGCGATTTCATTGTAGTTCCCAACCATCCTGTGGTGTTGGGTCTTCGTTTTAAGGGAACAGCGCCCCGCGTCACTCCTCCTCCCGCTGCCCCAGCCACCCTCATCTCCCATCCGCGCCGTTCCTCCTAACCCTGCGTCTGTTTTCCGCATGTCCGCTTCGGCATACCCTTCACACGATCGTGGACCCATGGGCAGCTCAACGGAATGCCCATGTGGCAGGGTCCGCATGGTGCCGCCGCCCTATGTCGGCGCACCCCTCCCACGGTTCGTGGCCCCATAGCTAGGGAGCCCCACCGAAGGCGTCACCCGCAAGGTCCGCATGGCGCCGCCGCCTCATTTGGGTACACCCGTCACACGGTTCGTGGCCCCATACGGAGCTCCGCCGAAGGCCCCAGTGGCAGGGTCCGAATGGCGATTCCGCCCCATGCCCGCACACCCCTCACACGCTGCGTGGCCCCATAGGGAGCCCCACCGAAGGCCCCAGTGGAAGGGTCCGCATGGCGCCGCCGCTCCATGTTGGCACATCCCTCACACAGTGCGTGGCCCCATGGGGAGCTCCACCGAAGGCTCGAGTGGCAGGGTCCGCATGACGCTGCCCCCCTCTTTCGGCAAATCCCTCACACAGTGCGTGGCCCCATAGGGAGCTCCACCGAAGTCCCCAGTGGCAGGGTGCGCATGGCGCCGCCGCCACATTTCGGCACACCCCTTACACAGTTCGTGGTTCCATAGGGAACTCCACCGAAGGCCCCAGTGGCAGGGTCCGCATGGCGCCGCTGCCCCATTTCGGCACACTCCTCACACGGTTGGTGGCCCCATAGGGAGCCCCACCGAAGGGTCCGCGTGGCGCCGCCGCCCCATTTCGGCATTTTCCTCGCACGATTCGTGGCCCCATAGGGACTTCCACCGAAGGCCCCAGTGGCAGGGTTCGGATGGCCCCACCGCCGCATTTCGGCACACACCTCACACGTTTCGTGGCCTCATAGGGAGCCCAACCGAATGCCCCTGTGGCAGGGTCCGGATTGCGCCCCCGCCTCATGTCGGCACATTTTTGACACGGTGCGTGGCCCCATAGGGGGATCCACCGAAGGCTCCAGTGGCAGGGTCCGCATGGCGCCGCCGCTCCATGTCTGCACACCCCTCACACGGTTCGTGGCCCCATAGGGAGCCACACCGAAGGCCCCAGTGGCAGGGTCCGCATGTCCCCGCCGCCAATTTCGGCAAATCCCTCCCACGGTTCGTGGCCCCATAGGGAGCTCCACCGAAGGCCCCAGTGGCAGGGTGCACATGCGTCCCCCCAAGCTTCGGTACACCCCTCCCACGTTGCGTGGCCCCATAGGGAGCTCCACCGAAGATACTGTTCACAACTGCGTTACTCACAACTGCGTATGCTTGGGTCCTTCGCCAGGCTGAATGTTTGAATTTGGGGGATTTGCTCCCCTCGAGCGAAAATGAAGCCCAGGAGCCCTCCCAGGAGTTCCGACCCCCAGAACCCCCAAATCCTAACAATACCAATGAAATCACATTGGTTCCTCACTTCCCATCCCAGAAATCCCAACATCCCACATGAAACCGCAAGGTGTGCGATGTCAGGGGTGCGGAAAACTTACGTTTTGATTTGCATCTCAGATTCAGTTGATCCAAATTGTATTCGCATTGGAACCTAGTAGAACCGAACATACATCGCGCAGATCCCGAATCCAGCTGATTCAAGTTGGTTCCCTAATGGGATACACCTAGCATGTAATTGAAATGCGGCAGATCCCATATCTAGCTGGTTTCAAGTAGATCCCTTATGAATTCGAATTAGAAGCTAATTCCGGTTGAGCGGGTCCCAGATCCAGTTGGCTCCAATTAGAGTCCGATTGGGATTTAATTTGAATCTAATTCGGGCGGAACGGATCTCAGATCCCGCGGATTCCAATTTGATTATTCCCCAATGGGGTTCTAGCGGATTCATATGGTTAGGTGAGGGGGTGGCGCCGATTTCGGCGGCACATCCGGGTGCCCAGGTGCCTGGGTGCCCAGTAGCCTTGTAGCCCTATAGCCCTATAGCTTACAGTCCTATGGCTCGACAGCCCTATAGGCCTATAGCCAAATAGCCCCAAAGCCCTATAGCCGTATAGCCCTATAGACGCATGACCCTATAGCCCTATAGCCCTCAAAAGATTATGATCGGGGTCATTCTTTGGTATTATTGTTGAAATCTATTTCGAACCGAATAACATTGCGCAGGCCCTAGATCCAGAGGGTTCAAGTGAGATTCCTCTTCAGATCGATTTTGAAGTCAGGCCTTGCTGATTCCAGCTGTCCCTTGGAAACCAATTGAAATGGAGAAGGTCCCAGATCCAGCTGCTTCGAATTTGAGTCCTATCGGGATTCAAGTAGAGCTCAATGTGAATTGAGCAGATCACAGATCCGGCTGATTCCAATTGCAATTCCGAGTGAAATCTAATTCGAATCTGATTGGATATGAGCAGACGCCAGATCTAGTTGATTGCAAGTGTATTCCTATTGGGATCGACTAAGAATCGAGTTGGAATGGCGCAGAACCCAGATACAGGTCTTTCCGCTTGGATTCCTATAAGAGTCGTATTATAGTCTAATTCGAATTAAGCGGACCCCAGGTCCAGCTGATTCCAAGTGGATTGTTATCGCATCGTAGTAAAACCGATTTGGCATTGAGCAGATGCCAGATCCAGCTGATTCGGATTATTTTCTTATTGGGACATGATGACAATCTAACTGGGGCAGCGCGGATCCCAGATCCAGCTGATTCCAATGTGATTCCCAGTGGGGTCGAATTTGAATATATTTCGAATTGCGCAGATCCCAGATCCAGCTGATTACATTTAGATTACAGCGCGAGTACGAATCGGAAAGATGGATGAGCAGGCACGGATGGCAAGAAGGTGAATGATCAGTACGTGCGCAATTGAAGAGCCAAAAGGCCGATGCAAAATGGATGGGTGCTGGGGGGGAACAAAGACATGCACACACATACACTTATACATATGCATACTCATATTTAATACATATAGATTTGTGTAGTATTTATTATGTTTGTAGATAATATTGGTATCGTTCTAGCTTTGAACATAGATCTTTTCAGGAAGGCCGAGAGTGAATGCGTTCGCCGCTTGTCCTTCACTTTTTCTGTGTTTAACTGTTTGGGCTCAGGATCTGACTGCGCCTCTGGCTTCCGCATGCCGCCGTAGACCTGTGCGAGCCATTCGAACTGATTTCTTCGGTTTTGGCATGCCGTGGCGTAAGCGAACCAAAACCATTAGCGTGCATGTTGATTTGTCTAGGTGGTCTCGTCTGTACACTTGCCGCGGCATCTGTAGTTACAGTACAATCACAACCCCCACGTTGAGCTGTCTAGAAAAGCCAAAGGTGTTTTTAGGACTTCAATAACCGAGACTTATCCCAAAGGTTTGTGTGACGTTCTCGCCAATAGTTTTACAACGCATTGGCCGCACTAGAAATTCATATGGCTACTGTAACCTTGGATCCGATGCCTCTAGTTTAGGGCAAGTCGGGAGTGCAAGTTCTCTGAGACCCGTCTCGAATTCTCAGGTTTCTTGAATCGCGTGCTCCGGTCTTCGGCACAGGTCTGTCACCACGGCACATCACTGCCGGCCTGGATGAAAAATAGTCGGCGTGCAAAGCTTCGTAGATCACCTTGGTACCGTTATAGCTTGGAACAGATCTCTTGTCTGGAAGGCCGAGCTCAGAGGCCAGCAACATATGTACACGTACGCGGTTAGCTTCCCCTGGAGGGCGTTTGAACGAGGACGTTCGTGCACTCAAGATCGCGGAGGGCGTACATGTACATATGTCGTTGCTCGCTCACGAGAGTGAATGCGCTCCCCACTCGTCCTTCACTTTTTCTGTCCTTCACGGTCTGGGCTCAAGCCTCCCAGGAGCCCGCCTGCCGTGCCTTTGACTCCCTTGGCACCGTTGCAGGAGTTGCGTTTCTCGGAGGCCGGTCCGGGTTCTTCCGGGTTCTTGGGTCGTGTGGTCCCGTTTTGCGGCGAGGTCTTGCTCGGGTCACGGGTCTGTCACCACGAGACATATCGCTGCCGGGCCCGCCTGAGAAAGAGGCGGCGTGCACAACTAAGTTCGTATACAGATCTATCATATTCATATATATATATATATATGTACACGTATTCACATATATATATATATATATATATATATATCCATGAACACGTTAATATGTTCATAATTTAAAGCTAGACTATAGAGGTATGTATATGTGTGTATATCTCTCTCTATATATATAGAGAGAGAGAGAGAGAGAAGACCCCGATGGGAGCGGGCCCTGACGTGTTTTGTCGCGTTTGGCCCCCAGGCCCCCCCCCCCCCTACGGGCCATGCACTGCCTTGGAAAAGCGGAGCAACTTTAATCGCAGACTTGCTTGTGTTCGTCGCCTTTGGTCTTTCATAGCTCCCAGCCATCCTAGGGTGTTGGGTCTTGGTTTTGAAGAGACCCGCGCCCCGCGTTCCTTCCTCCTTCTCCCCCTCATCCCTCCTCCAATTCCTGCTTCTGCCCTCCGCACGTCGTCGTCGTCGCCATCATCGTCATCATCGACGTCATCATCACCATCATCGTCATCATCATTATCGTCGTCATCATCACCATCGACGACACCACCTCCATCATCAGCAGCATCAGCATCATCATCATCGGCATCGTCATCGTCGTCATCATCGGCATCATCATCGCCATCATCTTTAGCAGCTTCATTACCGCAACGAGCATCGCCATCGCCATCACCATCGGCAACGATTCAGCACACCCCTCACACGCTTCGTAGCCCCATAGGGAGCTCCACCGAAGGCCCCAGTGGCAGGGCCCGCATGCCGCCACCGCGCAATTTCGGCACACCCGTCACACGTTTCGTGGCCGCATAGGGAGCTCCACCGAAGGCCCCAGTGCCTGCGTTCGCATGCGGTTCCGCCCCCCCATGTTGGCGAACCCCGCACGCGTTCCGTGGCCCCACAGGGTGTTCCACCTGAGGCCCCAGTGACAGCGCCCGCATGCGGTTCCATCCCTCATTTTGGCGCACCCTTCTCGCACGTTTCGGGGCCTGAGGCGGCACCACCGAAGGCCGCAGCAGCAGGGTCCGCATGTCGGTGCCGCCCCATGTCTGCACACCATTCGCACGCTTCGTGGCCCCATAGGGAGCTCCACCGAAAGCCCCAGTGGAAAAGGCCGCCTGCCGCCACCTCGCAATTTCGGCACACCCCTCAAACGGTTCGTGGCCGCATAGGAGGATCCACCGAAGATGGTATTCACAACGGCAGTACGTATCATTGCTTATGGTTGGGTCCTTTGCCAAGCTATTTTCTCACCTCTGGGGGGCTGAGCAACCGTCCCAAGGGAAGTGCCCTGGACGATTCTTCGACACGACCTGCAAACGTTGCAATATTTCTTTCACGGGGGGGGGTCCAAAAATCGGCGCAGGATGAGAATCTGATTTTAGGGGCAGCTCCAGGGTCAAGGACACGTTTCCGTCATGACCCGTTTTTGTTCCGTGCCAGAGGAGCTGAACGAGAGCATCTCGAAGGCTAAGGAGACTCAGAAGGTGTACACTCACATGGCAGGCAGGATATCGAAGGAGCAGTCCCTCCTGAAGGAGAAGCTGCTCGTGATGGAGAGCCATCTCGGGAGAAAACACGCGGAGACGTCCCGCAAGGTAGCGCTGCAGGAGCGGGTCGTGTGCAAGAGCGCGCAGGTCGCGCAGGAGCTCGAGAAGGTCGAGCAGGTCATTGAGTACGAGGACCTTTTCCTCATCATCCTCCTTCTCCTCCTCCTCCTCCTCCTCCTCCTCCTCCTCCTCCTCCTCCTCCTCCTCCTCCTCCCTGTCACCTCCCTTCGGCTGCTGTCAGAGGCGGCCCCGGGGGCCCTGGCGGCGGCCCCGGAGGCCCTGGCGGCGGCCCCGGAGGCGGCCCGGGGGGCTCCGGCGGCAGTCCAGGGGACCCGTCCGCCCCGCTTGCGGGGGCCGCTGGCCGCGGCCGGAGAGCGGCGGGCCCCTTGACAGCCCCGGCGGCGGCCCGGCCGCGGCCGGACGCCAACCCAGCGGCTTCGGCAGTGCCCCCAGCGCTGCGGCCGCGCCAAGACGCAGGTGACGCAGCCCCGAGCGCCCCCTTCAAGGTCCCCTCCGCCACCTGGCGCAGTGCAGCGGCCTGCCGGTCCCGAGCAGGCCAGGTCAACCCCGCCCTCCTGCAGCACCCCTTCCTCGACCCGAGGGTGGCCGAGGCCGAGCGTCTCGCCGAGCTCTACGGCGCCTGGGTCGCGCAGGTGGAGGCGGCCATCCTCGCGCATGAGGGCACTGACGCGGCGAACTGGTCTGCGCGGCAGGGTCGCGCCCGGGGTTCCGGCGTCACCTGGAGGCAAACGGCGGCCAATCCTGGGCGAGCCCACCTTCGCCACCCCGAGGCCGACGCCTGGGCCACGCACCACGCCAACCTCACGGCCCTCCTCGCGCTCGAGGCCAGCGGCAAGGATTCGAGACAGCTGCAGTGGCGCCTGGACCTCCACCGCTCCACCCTCGGGGACATCGGGAAGCTCTCGGCCACCAAGCGCACGGACCAGCTCAAGGCGTACACCGACAAGGCGCAGGCGGTCCCTGGGCGGCCCAGGCACGAAAACAACACCCTGCGGCACCTCGCGCAGGACCTGGCGGGCGACGCCGCGCGTCGGGCGCTCCAGGAGGGGAGGCAAAGTTTTGCCGCCTGGGCTGCAAAGGCGTCGATGGGGCAGCTCCACCGCTGGACCAAGGACGCCGACGCGGAGCGCTTGGAGTACAGTGCGGGCAACGCCATGCTCGCGGACCCTGTCGCCGTCATGAAGGCCAAGTCGGCTACGTGGGCGAAGGTCTGGACGGCCCCAGCCCCACGGCAGCGCGCCATCCCCGAGGCTCTCTCGCAGGACTGCGCAAGCTGGCTGCGGAGGAGGACCTTCCGGCGCTCACGATGGACGGCCTCAGCGCGGCGACGGGCAAGCTGGGGCCCCGGAAGGCCCAGGGTGTCGACAGGCTCTGCCCTCTTGACATAGAGCGCCTCCCCGATTGCGCTAAGGAACAGGTCCTCGCCATCCTCCAGAAGGCCGAGGAGCACTGCATGTGGCCGCCCCAGCTCAACGGCACCCTGGGCGCGGTCGCGGGCAAGCCCGCGGGGGGCGACCGCGTCCTTGGGCTGCTCCCCATGCCCGTCCGCGTCTGGGCGCGCGCCCGCAGCAGCGTGGTGGACCAGTGGACCCTGGCCTTCGAGGACCACTGGGACACGGCCATCAGGGGCTCCTCGGCCCTGCGCGCCGCCCTCTACAGGGCCACCCTGGACGAGACCGCTCAGGACATGGGCATCCACCACGCCTCCCTCTACGCCGACATCGCGAAGTTCTTCGACTCGCTCGACCTCGCATGGCTCATCGAGCGCGCGGTCGCCCTCGGTTTCTCCCCCACGGTCCTCGTCCTGGAGGTGGAGGCATTCCTGGCCCCGCGCTACCTCAAGGGGGGCGATTGGGTGGGGCCGCCCATCTTCGCCAGCCAGTCCATCGTCGCGGGCTCGACCAACGGCACTAGGTTTGGCAAGATCCCCCTGTGCCCCATCCTGCAGGCTGCCCAGGCCCAGGCAGAGACCGCCACGATCTGGTCCTGCATCGACGACACGGTCTGGAGGGCCGAGGGGACCAAGGAGGTCGTCACGGATTCCCTGGACACGGCCAGCGCAGCACTCGCCCAGCAGTGCGCCGCCAGCCGGCTCACGGTCTCCCCCAAGACCACGTTGGTAGCTTCGACGGCGAGCTTGCGCAAGAACATAACCCAGCGCATGCGGCAGCACGGTGTCCCTGGCCACGGCGCCAACCACATGGTCGACCTCGGAGTGGATGTCGTCACCGGCAAGAGGCGTGCCCAGCGCAGGGCACGAGCGCGGCACGCGACGGCCGCCCTCCGTGCGAAGCGCGTGCTGCGCCTCCGCCGCGCTGCCGCTCGGCTTGGCAAGCTGGGCGCCAGCCTCCACGCTACCGGCGTCCAACCCCAGGCGGTCTACGGCCACGAGGTCTGGGGCGTCGCCCCCTCGCGGCTCATCCAGCTCCGACGTGCCGCGGCGGCTGCGGCGGCGGGTGCGGGGCCTGGTCGCTGCCTGGACACCGCCATGGCCATCCTCTACCACCTGAAGGACCCGGCCCTCAAGCTGCGCACCCAGCTGGTCAACGAGTGGCTTACCCAGTGGCTGGCGCGGCCCGAGCTCCACAGGAGGGCCCAGCGCATCTGGCCCCACGTGCACCACCGCCTCCTCCGAGCAAAGGGGGGGCGTTGGCGGAAGGTCCACGGCCCCGTGGCCGCCATCATCGCCACGCTGCTCGACGCAGGCTGGAGCCCCACGGGGCCTGGCTCCTGGAAGAGGCCTGTGGCCGACGGCGTCGAGGAGTGGACGTTCCCCCTCGCCGACCACCATGGACGGCTCCAGGTTGACTTCCACGAGTATTCCGAGCTGCTGGACGACCTCACCGAGGACCTCGACCTGATCCGATGGCGCCGCGCGGCCAATCACGCCCACGGAGGAGGCCTCGGCGATCGAGGAGACGTCGCCCAGATCAAGCGGGAGCTCGACCACTGCGCCAAGCAAGGGCACTGGCAGGAGTGGGCTCTCAACTACCTCGTCGCGGTCGGGGGGCAGTGGCCGAGGCAGCGGCAGATTGACGCTGGCTACCAGGGCCCCTCGCTGTGCCAGCGGTGCTTCGGCGAGGCGGAGACCCTCGAACACCGCATCTGGCGCTGCCCATGCAACGCGGGGAAGCCTGCCTACGACCAGACGGCCCACCTCATCCCCCAGGCGCTCAACGGCATGGACCAGTGCCCCGCTCTGTGGCTCCGCGGCATCAACCCCAGAGCCAACACCACGCTGCCCCCGCCGCTGGACCATGAGGAGGTCTACGTGCAGGTTGGGGCCCCCTGGCCTATCGGCACCGCGGGCCCCGTGATCCTCTTCGGCGACGCCTCGGGCGGCAAGCACGGCACGGACCCCGCGGGCGAAGGGTCGGCATCGGACTGGCCATCCTGGCGAACCACGGCTTGTCCTGGCAGCTAGAGGCGGGCGCGATAGCCACCCTCCCTGGGCGGCGGCAGACGGTCCCGCGAGGGGAGATTTACGCCTTCGTCCTCGCCCTCGAGCACCTCGACGCGGACATCGACTACGTGACCGACCACATGCCGTTGCTCAACGCGTGGCAGCGGCAGCGCTGGCTGCACCTCGGCGCGGGCAAGAACAGCGACCTCTGGGCGCGAATCGGCAGGGCGTTGGCGGCGAAGCCCACCAGGAGGGTCACGGTCTCCTGGACCCCCTCGCACCAGGAGGACGACGGCGAACCGATCGTCTCGAACTTCCTCGCCACGGGTAACTGCTGCGCCGACAGGCTCGCCTACCTCGGGGCCGTTTTCGCCGCGAGCGGCGCCAGCGCGAGCGCCCCCCACGCGGACCGCTGGGACGTCATCGCGTCGCAGGTCAGACGCAGGGCCAGACAGGCCTTGCTGGGCGCCGCTGGAGGTGACCCATGGCTTACGGAGAGGCCAGCGGCGGAGCAGGTGGCCCGCCTGTCGCCCCTCCAGGACGCCATCGACACCTCCGCCCACCAGATCGTCGCGCTCGGCCAGGGCAAGTGGAAGTGCCTCCTCTGCCGCCAGGTCTTCGCCTCCGCCTCGCTGCTGGAGGCGGCCCGCACACCTTGCGACGCCACGGCGGCGGACTGGGCCACGTTCGACCACGTCCGCAGGGTCCAGCCAGGCAACGCCGTCTGCATGGGCACAGGGGCCGCCCACGAGTCGCACCGCCTCTACGAGTGGCCTGCCAACAGCCTCTTCTTCTGCGGCACCTGCGGAGCCTACGGCACCACGCTGGGCATGGGTTTGAGGTCAGAGTGCAAGGGCACGACGACGCGCAAGACCGCGGAGGCGCTGAAGAGGATCGCCCAGGGCGCCTACCCCTCGCACCAGGGCCCCCCCAAGGCGATCGCGCAGGCCAACCGCGTCAGCGCCACCATCGCCTACGTCGTCTCGGGCGCCCTGGCCCCCGCCGACCCACCGGAGCACGCTGAGGAGGCCACCGACAATTCCACGGCGGGCCAGATCGAGGCAGTCATCGGAATCCTCCACGGCCAGGCCATCCAGGCTGCGCAGCGGCCCTCGCGCAGGCAGGTCAGCGAGCCAGGTGGGCCCCCGGCCGCGACCAGGCGGAGGAGGCGGGCGGCCTCAGCCCCGGGAGGCGCCGACATCAACGGCACGGGCCGTGGAGCGGCCGCCCCAACGGAGGCCAAGAGGGCCCCTGGGAGCGGCCACCCGCGGCGGCAGCGGCCCGCCACGCAGGCGCAGACGCAGGGCTCGCAGGCGGGCGCGCCGACGGCAGCGGCAGGAGGCCCCCTCGGCCCCCGCCTATGGCTCCCCGACTACACGTCGCCGGCCTCGGGCGCCGTTGTCCTGTACTGCAACGCGGCCACTGGCGCGCCAGGTCGCCGCCGCCCGCCCGCGGAAGCCACAGGCACCAGGGGGCCCAGCCCGCCCCCCCGCAGCGCCGGGCCCCCCGCCTTGGGCCCCAGACCTGCCCAGCCGCCCGCGAACGAGCGTACCTTCGGTCAGAAGGTCGCGTACCTCCTCGGAGCAGCTCGCCGCAGTCTCGCGGGGGAAGGCCCACAGGACGACGCAGGCCCGAGCCCCACCGCTGCACCGGAGGCCGGCAACCGCCCCTGCCTGGCTGCAGGGCAGGCCGCCGGGGCCGACGGGCGGGCTGCCAGGGCGCTCTCGGGCGCCGCCGAGCTTGGGTTGCCGGGCCGCTCCTCTGGCAACCGCCCCTGCCAGGCTGCGGGGCAAGGCGCCCAGGCGCTTTCGGCGGGCGCCGCCGTCCTGGGGTTGCCGGACCGCTCCTCCGGCAACCGCCCCAGCCAGGCTGGAGGGCAGGCCGCTGGGGCCGATGGGCGGGCTGCCGGGCCGCTCGCGGACGCCGCCGAGCTTGGGTTGCCGGACCGCTCCTCCGGCAACCGCCCCTGCCAGGCTTCGGAGGGCCCCGCCGAGGCCGTGGGCCGAAGGCCACGTGGCGGCCGCTCGCCGAGCCCCAACCGCGCGGCCGCGCCCTGCGGCACGCCCGCGTCGCCCGCGGCCGCGGCCGACGGCGCGCCCGCGACAGCAGCGCGAAGGATCCGCAGCAAGACGGCCCGGCCGTCGGCCAGCGGCGGCAGCGGCGGCGCCCCCAGCACCCCTGCTGCCATGACGGGCGCGGGCGTGAGGCAGAGCGGGCAGGCGGACGCGCCACTGGCGCCGCCGGCGTGGCCAGAGGGCGGGGAAGTGCCGCCAGTGCGGCGCCCCGCGGGGCCGTCGTCGCGGCTGGGTGGACCCTGCAGCCCCCACCAGCCAGCAGACGACGGCGAGGAGGCGGCGGACACGGCATCGCCGTCGCCGGCGCGGGCGTCGGGCGCGCGCGGGGGGCCGCGCGGGCCGAGCGGGCCGTGAGCACAGACCGAACTTCTGGTGGCCTTCGGCGTCGTCCAGCGTGCTGGACGGCGCCGTGGGCTTCCTTTGAAGCTGCCCCATCCATCCTCCTCCTCCTCCCCCTCCCCCTCCTCCTCCTCCTCCTCCTCCTCCTCCTCCTCCTCCTCCTCCTCCTCCTCCTCCTCCTCCCTCCTCCTCCTCCTCCTCCTCCTCCTCCTCCTCCTCCTCCTCTTACTTCTCCTACTTCTCCTCTCCCTCGGCGTAGCGCTCGTCTGTCCCACCCGCTGGGTGAGGAAGAAAGCGGCTTTCGAGTACAATCGCGTTCTCCAGCCGTGTCAATATGTTTTTTTTCAATCTGGCTTTCGATGCGTGGAAGTATCCGCGTTTTGACGCTGGATGTTGAAGCATGTGGTCCGCTCAAACCGCTTCCCTCCCCAACAAAAATACGAGGACCGGATCCGCAAGGACGCCATCAAAAACATGAAGGCCGTCCTGGAGTCCAGAAGCAGGGTCAAGAACCAGCGCGACGCATTCGAAGAGTGGCGGCGCAACAACGCCCAGGAGGCCGCCAACGAGGCGTTCAACGCGTCGGCAGGGCGCCTACGAAAGCTGTACGCGATCGAGAAGCTCGCAGGGAACTGCCTGCAGAAGATCACGTTCGAGCAGGTCGAGCGGTCGCAGACCACAGAGGACGGGTTCCAGAAGATCCGCGAGGTGACAGGCCTGACCGACGTCATGGACATAGTGCACAAGTTCCTGAGCAGAGAGGAGGAGCACGAGCAGCTGAAGAGCTCCGTGAAGGAGGCCGAGACAAAGCGCGACATGCTGCACGAGCAGTTCAAGCGCTTCAAGCGGGACACCAACGGCATGACCGACCCGGAGCAGAGGGGGGAGGAGCGCGCCCTGTACCGGGAGGTCGAGGACAGCGAGAACATGCTGAACCAGTCGCTCAATGAGCACGAGCAGAGCCGCGTGAAGCTGCAGCAGAGCACCCTGCAGGTGGAGCACATGAAGAGGTGGCCGAAGAGCAGCAGAAATTCGGAGGTGGATAGACCTCCTACCCTGACACGTCGAATAAGGAATTGGCCCTTTTCGGTTCGCGAGAGGGCGTTGCGGCCGTCATTTTTGCGGGTCCAGGTCCGTCGATTTCGGTCCCAGGCCGTTTTCACTAAGGGGAGGTTTGCTAAAGGGAGGTTTGTCCACCGCCGAGAAATACCGGCATGAACCGAAGTTTTCGACGGTCCGCGCGGATGTTTTGGATTGGCTTTCGGCCCCCCTGGCGGCGCCTCCAGCGCCGCCCTCTCGCGCGCTCAGCGCGCCATGGAAGGGGGCCCAGCGCCGGTCCAAGAAATCCGGTACAAGAAATCCGCGCGGAGTTCCGAAAGTTCTTTACGCAGTCTTCTCTTAACCTAGGTGGGCGAACCGCGTGGGCGGGACCCTCATCATGTTCGAAGACTGCGTGAAGGTGGAGAAGCCTGCCGACCTTCAGATGTTCTACCACCAGCTGGCCAGAGGCGGCTTGTTTGCCAGTGAGCTATTCTTTACTGCTGGACGTGCGTCTGCTCTCCGTGTCCTCCTCTCTCTCGTCCTCCTGCTTCCCTTCGGAACGTGCTTGCATGGTGAAGGACCCTGCCCATCAGTTGGGAAGATGGCAATTGTCATCATGAGTTCCGCGCTGACCGCCGACAAGTAATGATTATGCAGTTGTTTGCTCTTCTATTTCATGAAAGAACAGCTGTCTAGAGGCGTGGACAAGTTCATAGCGCACATCGTGCAACTCATCTCGTCTGGAAGGGTCCAGCGCAAGAACATGTCGCAGGCCGCCAGCAAGGCCAGGGGGCACTGGGGGCACGCGGAGGGATGGTATCCTGTTGGAAAGTCCAGGTGTCGCTAGGGATTCGTTTTTCCCCACATCCAAAGTGGGGTTCTTGTTTTCTCTGGACACCCCGCGCAGGAACAGGAACCCACCATCATCATCATCATCATCATCATCATCATCATCATCATCACCATCACCATCACCATCACCATCACCATCACCATCACCATCACACTCTCTCATGCGCACACTCATCATCATCATATGTGAGTGCTGATGAGTCAGTGGGTGAGTGAGTGAGTGAGTGAGTGAGTAAATGAGAGTAAGTGAGTGAGTGAGTGAGTGAGTGAGTGAGTGAGTGAGTGAGTGAGTGAGTGAGTGAGTGAGTGAGGGATGATGAGTGAGTGAGTGAGTCGTCTGTGAGTGAATTATGAGGAAGTCTCAGGCGGGAGCCCCCTCCCTATGGGGCCCGCGGATTACGTTACTAATCCGAGCGGGTCATCCAATTCTTGTAACTGTCGCCACTTTGGGGCTCTCGCGCTGCCAGAACGCCATTCCCAGGCCACATTTGTGAGTGAATTGCGAGGAAGTCTGAAGCGGGAGCCCCCTCTCGATGGGGCCCGCGGATCATGTTATTAATCCGAGCGGGTCATCCAATTCTTGTAACTGTTTCCATTGTTGGGCTCTCGCGCTGCCAGAACGCCATTCCCAGGCCACATTTTCAATGCCCGGAGCCAACTGTAGGCCACTTCGTGTTCTTCGTGCTCCCAGAACACCATTCCCGGGCCACATTTTGAGTGCCCGGAGCCAACCGTAGGCCACTTCGTGTTCTTCGTGTTGCCAAAACACAACTCCCGGGCCACTTTCTGAATGTCCGGAGCCAAAACAGGAGGGCGAGGTCGGGGGCAACGTAGGGAGCGGGGGGAGGGCCCGCGCCAGGGCGAACAGAAATATACGCAGAAGAGACAGCTAGGACGCCTCACCAACCACGAGGACGACGGTGAGGGCTTTTTTCCAGATTCGCCCAGAGGATTCTCATGTGGGGTCCTTCCGTCGGAGTAATTCTTCTCCAGAATGGCCGAAACCCTTCCGAAATCCTTCGAAACCCTCCCAGAAGGATTCCAGTTTTTGTTGGGGGGAACAGTCCAAAGCGAACCCTAGACGTCTCAAGGTTAAGGAACGGAAGAGCGTGTTCTGCCGTTGCTGGCAGAAAACTGGGGGGGTCACTGGGGGGTTCCAACCCATCCCCCCTCCTTTCGAAAACCGCCGGGGGCACTGGGGGGTCCACCTCCCCTTCCCTGGTCCATCATCAAAAAGAGGGGGGGTCACTACTCCCACTTTCCCCACTTCCCCACAAGTGTGTCACTGTCCCCACTGTCCCTACCACTTTCCTCACTGTCCCCACCAGTGCCCCCACCACTGTCGCACTGTCTCCACTGTCCCCACCACTGTCCCCACCACGATCCCACTTTCCCCACTGCCCCCACCACTGTCCCACTGTCCCCAATGCCCCCACCACTGTCGCACTGTCCCCACTGTCCCCGCCGCTGTCCCACTGTGCTGTCCCTCTCTCCCCACTGTCCCCACCACTGTCCCCACTGTCCCCACCACTGTCCCCATTGTGTACCACTGTCCCATTGTCCCACCACCGTCCTCACCACCGCCCCCAACAGTGTCCCCACCGCCACCGGCCCCACAACTGTTCCACTGTCCCCATTCTCCCCACCACTGTCCCCACTGGCCCCCCACCACTGTCCCCACCACCACCGTCCACTGTCCCCACTGTCCCCGCCACTGTCCCGCTGTCCCCACTGTCCCCACCACTGTCCCACTGTCCCCGCCAGTGCCCCCACCGTTGTCGCACTGTCCCCACTGTCCCCGCCACTGTCCCCACCACTGTCCCCACCACTGTCCTCACCACTGTCCCCACCACTGTCCCACTCTCCCCGCTGTCCCCGCTGTCCGCACCACTGTCCCACTGTCCCCAATGTCCCCACCACTGTTCCACTGTCCCCACTGTCCCACTTTCCCCACCGCTGTCTCACTGTCCGGAGTGGGAAGGATGGGGAATCGTTTGCTATCGGCGAGGGAGGGGGGTGGTTCGAACCGTGGTGGGGACAGTGAGGAAAGTGGTGGGAACAGTGGGGACAGTGAGACACTGGTGGGGAAGTGGGGACAGTGGGAGTAGGGACGGTGGTGGTGGCAACAGTGGTAAGGGCGGTGGTGAGGACAGTGGTGGGGACCCGGGAGTTGTTTGCCGGCGGCGATATGGGGGGGAGGGCGCGGGGGGGGCTCGAAGCGGTAGTGACCCCCCTTGGTTTTGCGAGGGGGGAGGAGGGGCTTCGAGCCGGTAGTGACTCCCCCCCCCCGGTTTTCCAGAGGGGCCGAGGGGGGGTGGCGGTGTGCTGGGGAGAAGGGGTTTTGCTGGGGGAGGTGGGGCGGGAGGGGTTCGATCAGCGGGGGGGGGCGGGCGGATTTTCGGAGGGGGGGGACTCCCGGGTTCCGGAGGAAGGGTGGGAGAATCTCACCAGCCCTTTGGGCGTAGGTGGTCTAGAGTGTTTCCTCTTTTGCCCCTCCTTCTTCCCCCTCGGGGGGGGGGTTATCACTGCTCCCTATTAACAAGTGGCACGCGTGCCCTGGCTCTTGCACATTTGAGGAGAAAGAGGAGGAGGGGCATGTGGGGAGAGAGCCAGGGGGACGGAACCACGAAAATAAAGGGTCCCGGGGGAGGAGGGCTGGGGCCAAGGCCAGGGTCGGGGCGAGTGGGGGCCCAGGGCCAGGGTAGGGGGACTGAAGCTCGGACCAGGGGCCAGAGGTCCGGGTTAGAACCATGAAAATACACAGTCTGGGGCGAGGAGGGCTGGGGCGAAGGCCAGGGGGCGAGCGGAGTCAAGGCCAGGAAACAAGCTGAGTCCAGCCAGGGCCAGAGGGCTGGGGCTCGGACCAGAGGCCAGAGGTCTGGGTTGGGGCGAGGCGGAGCGGGCTACAGCCAGGGGGACGGGGGCGAGGGGAAGCGGGCCACAGCCAGGGGGACGACGACAAACCACGAACCACGAAAATAGAAGGGCCGGGGTGGGGGGGGGCTGGGGCCAGGGCCAGGGGGCGCCAGAGCCAAGGAGGGAGGCTGGGTTCAGGGCCAGGGCAGGAGGACGGGGGCGAGGGGGCCAGGGGAAGCAGGCCAGAGCCAGGGGGACGACGACGAACTACGAAAATAAAGGGTCTGGGGCAAGGTGCGGCCGCCAGAGCCAAGGAGGGAGGCTGGGTTCAGAGCCAGGGCAGGAGGACGTGGGCGAGGGGGCCAGGGGAAGCAGGCCAGAGCCGGGGGGACGACGACGAACCACGAAAATGAACGGTCCAGGGCGAGGGGGGCTGAGCCAAGGAGGGAGGCTGGGTTCAGAGCCAGGGCAGGAGGACGGGGGCGAGGGGGCCAGGGGAAGCAGGCCAGAGCCAGGGGGACGACGACGCCAGGGCGAGGGGGGGCTGGGGCCAGGGCCGGTGGGGAGGTTGGGTCCAGGGCCAGGACCGGACCAGGGTCGACGACGAAAGGAAAAAACAAGGCCCAGGGCGATGGGGGCTGGGGCCAGGGCCGGGGGGAGGGAGGCTGGGTCCAGGGCCAGGGCCAGCGGTGCGAGGGGGGCTGGGGCCAGGACCAGGGGGTGAGGTTGGGTCCAGGAGGGCCAGGACCGGACCAGGGGGACGACGACGAGCGAAAATAAAGAGGTCCGAGCTCTAGAACACAATTGCACAAACAAAAATCAACAACCCCTCCACCCTCCCCCAGGCGACTGGTAGCCAACCAGGAACCATGAGCCCCCCCCACCATCCCTTGCAACAAACCATACAAAACACACTCTGCTTCCAAATTCGGAGCATGTGCAGCCAACCCGATGCGGCCTCCCCCCACCATCCCGATCAAAACACAATACAGAGTACAGTTGGCGGCGGCGGCGGCGGCGGCTGCGGCGGCTGCGGCGGCTGTAGCGGCGGCGGCGGCGGCGGCGGCGGCGGGGGCGGGGGCGGCGGCGGCGGAGGCGGCGGCGGCGGCAGCGGCGGCGGCAGAGGCGGCGGTGGCAGCGGCGGTGGCGGTGGCGGCAGCGGCTGCGGCGGCAGCGGCTGCGGCGGTGGCGATTTGGCAGCGGGGGCGGCGGCGGCGGCGTCGGCGGTGGGTTGCGCGGCGGCGGCTGCGGCGGCGGCGGCGGCGGCGGATTGGCCCCCAGAAGCTGCCCATCCAAAGACAACTGCTGAATATGCTGAGGCTCGGCCCAGATTCGGGTGCTACGTATGTGTCGGGAGGGCGGATGGGAGTGAGCGAGACGGCTTGCGGGCGGGGAGGGAGTCTTGACCCCTCCCCTTACCCCCTCCCCTGGACCTCGACGGGGGGGGTCCTCGACGCATTTGAGCGTCCAAGATGGCCTCGGCGAGGAAGCCAAAATCAGTGTTTTTTATTATAGTTTCGGGCCCATTTTGGGCGCCTCAGGGGGGTGTAATTTTGCCCCCCCCCTCCCCCCCCTCCCCCTCCCCCCCTCCTGTGATCGATCTCTTCCAAGATGGCCCCAAGAGGCGCCCAGGAGGCCCCAAGAGGCCCCGAGATGGCCCCAAGATGGCCCCATCTGGCCCCAAGAAGCCCCCAAGAGGCCCCCAGGATGACCCCAAGAGGCTCCCAAGAGACCCCCCAGAGGCTCCCCAGAGGCACCCGATACGCTCCAAGAGGCCTCGGCGAGATTGCCAAAATCATTGATTCTACTAAGGTTTTAGCCACATTTGGGCCTCCTGGGGGGGGCACTGCTTCAGATGACTCCAAGAGCGCCTGGGGGAGCCCAACATGACCTCCAAGATGGCTGGAGATATCCCAAGATGTCTCAAGATGGCTCCCACCATGCTCCAAGAGGCCCCAAAACCGCGTCAAGACAGCTTCAAGTAGCCAAAGAGCTCCCCCAGGAGGCCCCGAAGAGGCCGAAATCTTTCCAAAACCTTAGGAACGTCACTGTTGTTTGGCGTTCTCGCCTTTCCGCTTCCGATGGTCATCCGAGGTTTCACGATGACTCCAAGAGGGTTCCAAGAGCGCTTCAAGAGGGCCCCAGGAGGCGCCCAGGAGGCCCAGGCAGGCCCCAACAAGCGCCCCAGAGGCCTCCAAGAGGCTCCCAAGAGACCCCCAAGAGGCCCCAAGAAGCTCTCCGAGGCACCCAAGACGCTCTAAGAGGCGCCTGGGACCGCAAAGAGGCCCCCAAGACGCTCCAAGAGGCCTCTTCTGGGGGACCCTTCCTCTGTGTGCTGCCCACTTCCCTGATCGAGGCACTTCCTCTGGGCATCGTTTCTGAATGGGCTGGTGGGGTTATACGCGAAGCGTTCAGAATTTTCCACAGCAGAGCGGCGGTGGATCACGCTCTCTCGAAGGAACGGGCCCGGCTGGATGCCCACATTCGGCTTTGGAGGGGCACCCCCATGTCCTTCGTGTCGGGGCTCTCCACCGTGAGATGCTGTTCTTCCAGGGTGCCTCCACCGGGGCCTTGGGCCTTCGGCGAAGGGTCTCGTGCATGCTCATGGCACACATTCCTCGACCTGAACCTTCCGCACCTTCCGCGCGGCAGGTGCCGCGCTGCCGCGGCCGCCGCCGCGGCCGCAGCGGCGGCCACCGTCGAGGCCGCAGCGGTTGCCGCCGCGGCCGCATCGCGGCGGCACCTTCGCGCGGGAGGTGGTCACTGTACTGCACGTTTTTGCACTCTCCCCCCCCCCCGACAAGGAATACCACGAGGCGAGGCGGCTCCTCGCTGACAAGGAGTTCCTGAAGGCGAACTGCCGCGTGCCAGCGAGCCTCGACACGGGCCGCCCGTCTTCGAAGGACAAGAACAGCGAGGAGAGAAAGCGGGAGGAGGAGCAGGACCGGCATTACGCAGACATGTTTATACCATGCGGCGCGTTGCAGACATCGGGGGAGCGAACAGTGATACAAGCACAAGAACTCGGAGGTCCGAGCGGATTTCTAGGATCGGCGATGGAGCCCCCTGGCGGCGCCTCTGGCGCTCCGCGCGCCAGGGAGGGGGGGTCCAGCGCTGATCCGAGAGATCCGCGCGGCACCTCCGAGTTTTGATGTTGACGTCACGGCCTGTTCCCCGAAAAAGTAAGGGCCTCGCCCTCGGTGCGCCTCGCCCTCGGCGGGAGCTGGCGGAGATCGGGCGGCATCATGTCGGCGGCGGCCCCTCCGGCGGAAGCCAGTGGGAGGCCAGATTTTCGGTCAGGAATTTCGGCTCAGCGTGTCGCGGCATTGGTTCTTGCTCACCGCGCTTCGGCGCGACACGCCTCGCTAACCACTCCTCCGCTCCCAAGCGCCAACGCCCCCAGCCTTTCCCAGCCTCCTGCCCCGCGGAACGGGGCGACACGCTATCCGCTCGTAGAGTACAGCGTGTCGCCAGGGCCTCCGCCGCGACGCGCTAAGCAAGCGATCCCGACCGCATCCGTGCGTCGGGCACCTAGGGGCGACGCGCGCGCGCTCGAACATCTGATGCTGTATGCTCGGGTGCCAGCGCTTTCTGAGTACACCGCCTGGGCAACTGTAAGATGGGTGTAATTTGTGTACATATATATGTATATATGTGTATGTATGTATGTATGTATATATATACACGTGTATACACATACGCGCTCGTACATCCATTCGTACAAACATATATACATACAGGCATACACACGTACCTACACACCTACATTCATGCAGGCATACATACATACATACACACATTGATGCATACGTAAGTACGTATGTACATAGATACATACCTGCATGCATTTCACACGTCGGTACATACATACATACATACATTCATACATACATACATACATACATGTATGCATGCATAAACATATATATATACAAACACACGCAAACACATCAGTACACGTATACATACATGCTAGCATGCATGCATGCATACATACATGCATGCATGCGTGTATACATCCATACATCCATCCATCCATACATACATGCATGCATGCATGCATGCATGCATGCATGCATGCATGCATGCATACGTACATGCATGCACACATCCACACATTGTTCTTATATAGGTGTATATATATAGATGTATAGGTATACACATATGGAGAGAAGAGGAGAGAGCAAGACCCCCTTACCCGGCCTGGGGCCAGCCACTCCGCAACAATTTGGGAATAGTTTTGAATACCCTCCCGATTCGTTTCCCAGAGGCGGCCCGGAGAGGCCAGAGGGCCCCAGAAAGCGCCTCATAGGGTCCAAGAGGCCTCCAAGACAGCCCAATAGCGCTCCAAGACGCCCAAGATGGCTCTAAGTCGGCCCAAGAGGCCCCAAAGAAGCTCTAAGAGCGCTCGAAGAGGACCCCCAAGAGTGCCCAAAGTCAGTGGTCCCCCATGTGTTTTTCAATGTTTTTCGCGTTCTCGCGTTATGGGCTTCCGACGCTCCAAGATGGCCCCAGAGGCCCCCAAGACTGCCACAAGAGGCCCCAAGACAGTGCTTCAAAACGGCCCAAGAAGCGCCCAAGATCGCCCAAGAGGGCCCCAAGATGGCCACAAGAGGGGCCCACGATGGGGAGCATGAACTGACAATTCGATCTCTCCGCCTAAAGAGGCCCCCTCGAGGCCCCAAGAGGCTCCCAAGAGAGCCTAAGAGGTCCCCTAGAGGCCCCATCAGGCCCCCGAGAGGTAGAAAAAGAGGTTCCCATACGGTCCCCAAGGGGCTTCCAAAATTGCCTACGAGAGGTCCCCGAGAGGACTCCCACGATGTCCAAACGAATTTCCAGGAGGCACTTAACCCAGAACCCAGACATGGTGGCGGCTTGGGCCGAAGGCTACTAGACGGTCCAAGACGGTCCAAGATTGCCTCCAGACGAGGCCCCCAAGATATCCAAGAGGTCTCCAAGAGGGTTCACAAGAGAGCTCGAAGAGACAAAACACATTGATGTTCCTTGGGTGTTTGAGCAATTGTGGCGTTTCCGCCTGTTCCGCTTCTCGGCGCTGCAAGGTCCCCCAAGAGGCCCCGAGAATCGCCCCACGACGGCCCAATAGGTGTCAAAAGCGCCCCAAGAAGGAACGATGACGTCTCCAAAACGGCCGAAGAGACGTCCAAGACGGCCCGAGAGGTCCCCAACCGCGGCCCAGGATCGGGAACGTGAATCGAGAACTTGAGATCTTCGCCCCAGGAGACCCCCACGAGGCCTCAAGAGGTTCCCAAGAAGCCCCAACGAGGCCCAAAGAGCCACGAGACAGGCCCCGAGGGCATTTGAAAAACAGGAATTCCAACATTTCTCTTTTTTCAAGTTCGCCTGGCAGCTTCGCTACGCTTGCAACAACAATGTATATTAGTATGTGATGCCTTCCTTCTCCTCCTCCTCCTCCTCCTCCTCTTCCTCCTCATCTTGGTTCTCCTCCTCTGCAGCCTCCTCCACCCTCTCCAGCTCCTCCTCATCCTCCCTGTTCCCAAGGGAACACCTTCATCTCCCCTTCTCCTCCTTCCTCCAGCTACGTCAGCCGCGGCGAATGAATGAGCACCCGAAGTGCATGTTGTGCTTGTCTTAGGCCGCCGTGGGTGGACCGTAGGATGTCTTGGAAGCCGCTTGGGCCGTCGTCGTGGTTCTTGGAAGCCCTGGAGAAGAAGTATCATGAATTAGATATCCCCAAGAGTTGGACCATCCAGCCTAGCTAGAATTGGAGCGCGCGCGAAGCGCGCGCGATGGTTCTAGTGTGCATATATATATACACATATACATATATATATGTATATATGTATATGTATATATATGTATATATATATATATGTATATATATACTAGAACCTTCGCGCGCGCTTCGCGCACGCTTAGGTTCTAGCCAACCCCAGCCTTGGACAAGGTCACAGCTGCACGTATGGAAGGCCCGCAGATCGTGCGAACATGAGTTCAGGAAGTGCCAATCACGCAACCAGGCCAAAGACGTTATCTGTATGCATGTATGTATGCTTGTATCCATATATATATATATATATATACATGTGTATATATATATATATATATGTGTACATATATGTACATATCTATATATATATATGTGTGTATCTGTACATGCACACACACATACATCCATACATGCATACATGGATGCATGCATGAATACACACGGGAAACAAACACATAGATACGTTCATACATGCACACGTTGGAAGGAGGGTCGGCAACGTGCTCCGGCAGCGCGTTTCCGGAGCATGTTTGGGAGACCTCGGTAGGCAGTTTTGAAGCCTCTCGGAAGCAGTTTTGAGGCCTCTGGAGGCCTCTTTTGGGCCTTTTGGGCGCTTCTTGGTGACCTTCTGGGCTGTCTTCGGGGCCTCTGGGGGCTTCCTGGGGGCATCTTTGGGCGGAGAGCTCGACTGTTCGGTGCGTGTTCCCTCTCTTGGGCCGCTCTTGGCGCCTTCTTGGGGCTCTCCTGGGCTGTCTTGGGCGGGCATGGGGACAGTCTTAAGGCTCTCTTGGGCTGTCTTTGGCCTCTCTTGGGGGTCTCTCGGGCTGTCTTGGAGCGGTCTGGGGAGCCTCTGGGCCGGTCTAGGAGCGTCGGAAAGCCGAAACAGCGAGGAAGCAATAAACATAGAAAAAAAACAAATGAATATCACCGATTTCGGCCTCTCGGGCCGCTCCTCGGCGGCATCTTCAAGCCTCTTGGGGCGTCTTCGGAGGCTTCCTGGGCAGTTTCAGACGCATCGTGGGCCCCTGGAGACACCTGCAGGCGGTCTTGGGAGCGTGTCGAGAACGTCAGGGGCCGCCAGGACGGCTGTCCGAGGGCTCCTGCGGCCTTGTTCGGGCCCTCTTCGGCCGTCGTGGGCGTGTCTGGGGGCAGTCTTGTGGCTCTCTTCGGCCGTCTAGGGGCTCTGTTGGAGGCTCCTGGGCCGTCTTGGAGCGGTCTAGGGAGCCTCTGCGGCGGTCTTGGAGCGTCGGGAAGTCAACACAGCGAGAAAACAAAAACATAGAACACATTATACTGGCGAAGGGCCCAACCATATGCAGCTGTGAGCACCGCTATTGTGAACATCTTCTTCGGTGGCGAGCCCTATGGGGCCACGAACCGTGTGAGGGGGGTGCCGACATGTGCGGCCGGGTACACGACACGAACGGAAGACGATCGGCCTGAGTATGAAAGCTTGAGCGCGGGTGAGTCTGAGCGCGAGAGGGTCTGATTATGAATGAGTTAGCGTGCGATTAATTCTATTTGCATGACTGCGAGCATGGATACGCCTAGTGTACATGTACGCGAATGTGAATGGTTGGGGTCTGCCTGACTCTGAAAACTCGCGACACTGAACGTAGCCTCCGCAGGGAGCTTCCCCAGGAACCCCGACGGCAGCGCCCGCGCGCCGCGACGCCCATGTCGGCACGCTCCACACGAGGATCGCGCCTGCTTCCTCCCCTTTTTTTCTTTCCTTTTTGCCCGCGCACTCCAAAGTCCAAGGCTGCGGGCGCAGCGCAACGCGGAGCCCTCGCGACGCGCGCAGGTCGCCCCGAAGGGGTCACAGTGACGCGCGCGGTTCGTCCGCTGTGCGGGCAGACAGTGCTCTAACTGATAGCGCGCATGGCTCTGGCCGCTGGAAAAGCGGTGAAGGGCGGGCGAGGCGCTGGGCAGAGCGCAGCGCGGAGTTTGCGCGACGCGCGCTGATCGCCCCGAGAGGGCCCCAGCGACACGCGCGAGTCGTCCGCGGCGCGAGGCCAAACAATCGGACAGCCAAGAGAAGGCGCGGCTGGGGCGGGCCGCTCCTCAGGTCAGGCCTCGCGGATCAACTCGGTGAAGCCGAGCTCCCTGGCGAGGGCCGTGCTCCTTACGCAAGCCCTCCGGCGGCCCGGCCAGGAAGAACTCGATGCGCGGCGCCTGCATGAGCAGGAGGTCCTCGTGGCGCGTGGCGCGCGAGAGCAGCACATAGAGCTCCAGCCACCAGTCGTCGTCCTCCTTCTTGCCGTTCCCGACCTCGTGGCGGCCGCAGTCCAGGATCACGCCTGCAACGTCGGCCGAGGGAGCAGTGCACCGGGCAGCCGACGGCCCAGGGCGAGAGTCCACAGGACCGAAGGATGGCTGCGGACTGCTCGCGCCCCGGAGGTCTGGCCGTCCCCGGAGCGCCGTTCCCCCGCCCCGTCGCCTTCTCGCATGGTGCGCCCCTGGCACGCCACCGTGGTGATGACCCTGCCGTGCGAGAGCGGGAAGCCCGTCCGGGTGACCTTGGAGGTGCGGAAGGTGAACGGCTCCGACGTGCGGGGCTCGATGAACACCAGCGGGCCCGCGAGGTCCCCCGTGAGGCTCCCGTCGTGGCGCTCGAGGTCATCCACGAAGGGCGCGCTCGCGCACTTCTCCATGCGCACCCAGAACCCCAGCGGCAAGTGCTTTAGATAGATCCTCTTCTCCCCGCCTCTCTCGGCCTTGTCGACGTCGCCCCGACGATGTGCACGATCTGCCCCTCGGCATCCTTGACGAGGCCGCTCTTGAGGTCCAGCGCCTCCAGAAGCCGGATCCGCATGCCCGCGCGCACCGGGAGCAGTCCGTGCATGCCACCGGTGTTCTTCGGGCTGGCACAGTTCATCATCTTGGCGGCGTCCTTCCTGCTCATCGTCGGGGCAGACCTGTCGGCGGCCTGCACGAGGAAGAGAGGAGGCTTCTTCAGGACGTCCGCGTCCCGCTGGGCACGCATGTTCATCCAGCGCGCCACGGTGTCCCAATAGGACCCAATCATGTGGCCGTTCTGGAACCTGTCCTCCCGGAGTCTACGATCATCGGGTTTCAGCTGCATGGCGTTCCACGTGGCCTGGATGGCCAGCGGGACCTGCTTCCCCGGCTTGCGCAGGAACGCCATGAGGTCCCTGAGTTTCGGGTCCTTGAAGCGGTTGGACACCTGGAGCTCGAAGCACAGCGGCGTGTTGCAGAAGAGCTTCATCACTGCCCGGCACTCTGGTGCGAGGTTGATGCCCGTCGCCGCCAGTTCCTCAAAGCTGGAGATGAGCGACACCTTGCCTCCCGTCGGCTTCAGCTGCAGGAAGTCCCCCAGGTGGATCACGATGGGCATCCGGCCGAAGGCGCCGCCGACCTGGCTGTACTCCCGCTCCTCCGCGCCCCACTCGGCCTTGCGTCCCAGGTAGGACCGGAACGCCAGCATGTTGTACAGGTTGGGCGAGATCATGTTCACCTCCTCCAGGACCAAGCACCTGACCGCCTCCCACGTGTCCTGCAGCGCTTCCAGGTTGCCCCCATGCGGGTATGTCCTTGTTCCTAAAGGACTCCACTCCTATGACGCCCGCCCGGTGGCAACTGACGGCCTTGTGAGCGTCCGTGGAGATGTTT
>CAUYUJ010014904.1:500448-520448 GCA_963575745.1 Prorocentrum cordatum
ACGTGACGCCACGCCGCCCGCAAGGCCACCCCGCGCCCCAGGCCGCAGCTCTTCTGCGCCCCCTCACGGCACGGACGGAGCCGCTGAACCGACGGCCGCCCCAGGACCAGGTGGCCACGACCCCTGGCTTGGCACGGCGGCGGCGGAAGGAGGGGGCCACACCGAAGGCGCCGCTGCCACAGCCGCCGAAGTACCAGGTGACGTCGTTGACGTCGAGATCCTCTCATCAGGCGATGAATACAGCGTGGCCTCCCACGAACTCAACACCTTCGGCGAGCGCTTCGCATCGGCCTCTAAACCGCCCGATGCTGCCACGACCCGCATCCAGCACATGGAACAGCAGCACGAGCTACTAGCCACCACGGTGGATAACATGCAGATGCAGCTTGCGGGCGTTCTCTCCTCCCAGGCCACACTCACGGAGCACGTTTCAGGGCTGGAACGGGGGCTTGCCACCGTCGTCACCCAGCAACAGACGGCAACCGCCGACGCCGCTGCACTGCGCGGCGACATCCAGACCCTCCTCGGGCACCTCACGGGAGGCACCATCCACCTGCCACAAGCGGCCACTCTGGAAGCTAAGAAGGAGGAAGCCGCAGCGGCCGCCGAGCCCGCGGCAGCCTGCAGTGCGACCGACCAGCCAGGCCAGGCCACCCCAGGGACGGGGCCCCCAGGGGCCGACAAAGGCAAGGACAAGGGTCGGGCCACCCAGGACCCGTATTGAAGGTGCCTCAGAGAGCCCGCCTCAGCCCTCCGAGGAAGCGCCTTCAGAGGCACCGCTCCCCTCTTCGCGTCGTATCTCTTTCTTGTTACCTCATGTCTGTTTTGGCAGCAGCACGCGCAAGCTCTCTGGTGTAGGGGCACCCGTAGTCTTGCAGGGGGCGTGATTGTAGCGATGTACATGCGCATTCAGGGGTGTATGAGGACGTGTGCTGCCACGCAGCTTTCGGCTCATCGCTCGCGCCGCCCGCCAGGCCTCGCCATCATGCGGCGCCTCGCCTGCGGCCTGGCCCTCCCCTCGCTGGCTGGAGCACACCCGTCTTCAGGCGGTGCGCCCCAGCACGGAGGAGAGGCTTTCCTGCGACATGCGGAGCGTAGGACGTTCTTCTACCTTTACGATGACAGCATCTACAAATACGATCACAGCGCCATTTTGGACCCGATCGTGAACAGCACCGCCGCCGCTGGTCCGTGCGGCACCGGGCTGCTGGGCGCCCCCGCGAGCGCCTGGCCTGAGCAGCACCAGGGGCCCTGCCCCACGCGCTGCCCCCCTGGGACTTCGACGGCTACTACTATGCCTACGCCGAGTACCAGCACGTCTCCTACGAGCACGCCCTCGTCAACTACGACACATGCATCGCAGTCGACCGCCGATTTTGCCGCAGCTGAGCTGACTCCTGCGTCCTCCGGCCACGCCTCGCACCGCATGCAAGTTCAGCTACGAGGGCTACCATCACTCAATACGACGCCTGCGGTCGACCGTCGTACAGCATATCCTCGATGGCACCCTGTCTTCAGCTTGTCCTCGACCGTCGTGCAGCATATCCTCGACAGGGCCGCTGGCAAGGCCCAGGCACGCAGTGGCGGCTTCAGCCCCGCTGCAGTGCCCTGGCTGCCACCGCCCCCGCATGAGGCAACGCACGCCGCGCACGACCACCTGCGAGAGTTACCACCGACCACGACGCCTGCCGCCGTACGTCGCACCGTGTACCCTCCAGAGTGTCGCACCCCCACAGCGTGCCGACCTGACAGCTTCGACATTACTGACAGCGGTGGGCCGTGCCACGCTGGAAACCACGCCGCTGAGCCAGCGCCGCAGACGGCTCCACCGTGGCCCCCACAGACCACAGGCGCCTCGCTGCGAGCCATCTGGCTCCTCGTGCCCTACCTGTGCATCACCGTGGAGCCCAACACGCTATGTGGGCTGCTAATTATGGCCGTGCTTAGCACCCACGCACACGGCCTGACTACCAGCAACACAGCGAGTCCCGCTTCCCCTCTGTGCGCCAGGGGTGAACCTGATGAGGACCCCGCCTTCTGGCACCTGATGAACATCCGAGCACGGCTCATCCCGTGCGCCGCGGCGTGGGCACCAGGTGAGGACCATCAGGACGTTTACTGGGCATGGCTCGAGGACTGCGTCCCGCACGTCCTGGCGACGCTCCATCTGCCACAGTACGACCACTTTTTCCAGGAGGACTCCGCGGAGAAAAACGACGCCCTGCGCCACCGCACCGCGGTCGACATGTGCGAGGATATCTGGCACAGAGCGGGCCCCGACAGACAGCGCACCAACCGCAACCTCACTCGTATTCAGGGCAGCCACGAGTACCCCACCCGTTACCTTGGCCTCCTTCTGGAATACCAGTGCGCTCGTGCCCAGCTCGTCGGCCCTGAGGCTTTCGCGGCACCACTGCCGCCATACCTCTCACGGGCCCACGCCTTGCTGCCAAGAGGCCTCCCTCCGCCCGACCAAGACGCCCTGGCGTATCTCGTGGATGCGATCCCGCACCACCCGCCAGACCTGCAGCCGCTTGTCGAGGCGGAGCTCGCCGCGGCACCGATGGAACCGCTAAACCTACCACCGCCCGCTGGCCCCCCCGCCCAAAACGCCACGTGTGACCAGCCCGCGGCCGACGCTGAACCGCTTCTGCTCCAGCACGCAGCTGCCAGCGATATCAGCAACATATCCCTGGACTCGTTCCACGTGTCGGACGATAGCCAGAACGACTCCATCCACGACACGGAAACCCAGGACCCCGACGGCACGCCACCGCCAAGTGACGCTGCCCAGCGCGACCGTGACAGCGATCCCCACACAGGGCGCTCCCTGTCGCGCAGCAGTGCGCCCAACAACTCGGCCCAGGCCGACCCCAGCGCACAGCTCAGCGACGCCGAAGGTGCCACCGCCGCCGACGAGCCAGGCCATGCCACCGCACCGCCAGCTCCCACCAGCCCGCGCAGTGGCGGCTTCAGCCCCGCTGCAGCACTGGCTGGACCTGGGCGTCTTCAGACCTCAGGTGGCAGGACCCCGTCCCGCACCCTTGTCCGCCGAGCTAACTCGACTGACTCCAACTCCAGCGCCGTCGACCACTGGCAGGCTGGCCTCGACAACGATCCCATCGAGGACGCGGACCCCGACGCCAGCGGCTCCCATGAGGCCCCGCACAGCGCAGCGGCCTCTCGACGCTGCGGCTGTCTCATCTGCCTCTTCGTGGTCACGTACGCCATCTTGGTAGCCATGCCGTACCAGGACCAGATCGACGGGCACCTGCCGACACCGAGCCGAGACCCCAGCTACCGGCAGCGACGACGCCGTGAAGCTGCGGCACCAGGCCCATCCGTGTCCACTACGCCCCGACGCACAATAGCATACGACGCCGCGCCCGCCTTGTGGGGTCTTCTCAAGTGGACCAGCGCCAAACTCAGAGACATTGTCTCGGGCGGAGCCAGCGCAGTCGGGTCTGGCCTCTGGGGCGCCCTGAAATGGGCCAGCGGCAAACTCGGAGCTATCGCCACAGGCGGAGTGGTTTGCGGTCTCCTCCTGGTCGGCGCCAAACTTCTCGCTCAAGGAGCCGTCGGACACGTAGGAGCCCGCATCTGTGCGCGCGTCCTGGACTCACCCACGGCCCAGTGGTGCCTCCGCTGTTGCCAACCGATCAGGAGCCCGCGCGATGAGGCCCCACACACGCTTCCGCGCACGCATCCCGACGACCCCGAGAGCCAGCACGTGCATCCCCTTCGACACCCGCTGCTACAGGAACACTACGCCGCTGCAGTTGCCGCCGCAGTCGCCGATGTCACCACCGCCACCACCGCCGCCATCGTTGAAGTCACTGCCGCGGTATCGCGAGCCTCGTCTGTCACGCCACGGTCGACCAGCCCGTCCCCGCGAGACGGCCCCACAAGCGGCGCGGCCTCTGGCAACCCGCCGACTCACGAAGCCGCCGCAGCTCAGGCCACCGACGCCGAGGCAAGTGAAGCACGTGAGCGCACCCTCGACGGCGACGGCGTGCACGGAGCGCCCGACGACGAAGCGGATGCAAGCAACGCCCGTGGTTCCTCTTCCGACATGGACACCCAACCACCACGACGGCGAGCACGCCACGCATCACCCGCCAGGCCCCAGGCGCCTTCAGGCCCTGGTACGCCCCACCCAGCCCTCTGGCCACCGACGCGCAACTTACGCAGCACCATCCAGCGCGACCCAGCGGTCCCCGTGCCGCCGACGAGCATCCTCACCTCCCTGTACCAGAACGGCTTTGCGCTTGGTAACAGTGGCGTGACTACGGAGGACATCGAAGACGCCCTGCGACTCTACGACCATCCTCGATTCACCCATGACCCAACGCTCCAAGCGTTGGCGCCGTGGACTGACATCATGCAGAGGCCCCCGAACCGACTCATTTGGGTGCTGGAAGACTCGGGCGGGAACTCAGGCGAGACGATCTTCCCCTACCTCACGTGGGACCTCCGTGCTCCTACCACTGACACGCCCACGGTCTTCTGGCACGGGACCCGCGGCGACCTTGCGGCCCGTCTCGCTTTCAACGGAGGTCACCTCCTGCCGGGCCCCCGCCGTGAAGCGAAGGGCCGAACCGCCACAAATGTCGGCCGCACGTACGTGGGTGTGCACCCGTCGCTGGCCGCGTGGTACGCGGTGCCGCCTCACCCGCCCCGCAGCCTCGAAGACGACACCCTCGCCTGGGGACCCATCGCGCTCTGGATGTGCGAGGCTACCAAACCGCCGCGCGGTGAGAACTGGCACAACGTCGTGAACGGGGAGGCTCACGGAGCGCGCCTCATCTACCCACGGGTCCTGGGCCTCCTCATCCGCATGGACTGGTGTGCCCCCACCGAAGCTGTCTCCAGGTGCCGTGCTCTTCCGCGCACCTGTGGCATTGGCGACTGCACGCACGCCCTCCACATTGCCGGCTTCGATCACCCAGACCTCCGCGAGGCGGCTGAAGCCCGCGACCAGGAGGCAAAGATCTGGCGCCGGCTGGACACCGCGGCAGCGTGGCCACCGCCGCAGGCACTATACTCGCCAGAGGCAGCGCGAGCATGGGCTACACAGCACTACGACACCGAAGCAGCCACCAGGGCCGACCCCAACCAGCCCCGTCCGCGTGCCTCGCTTCGCAAGCTCCAGCTGGACCCGCAGCCACTGATCGACCTGGTGTACACTGCCACGGCGCAGGCTGTACCCGAGCGGTGGCAGTCTGACGTACGAGCGCCGCGCCCCAGCGGCTCCAGCCCTGGGGCCGCGTCTGGCCCATCGCACACCTCTCAGCCAGGTGCCGCCTCGGGACACAGTCCAGACCGCTCACCGACGGCATCGGGAGCCGACGACCGCCGTACGCCGTCCCTTATCAGCGCGGCCGCCGCCCTCGCCCGAGGCCATGCTCGCTCACGGCGCTCCGCCTCACGTTCGTCACGGCAGAGCGGCGGCAACTCCGCCTCTGACAGCAGCGACATCGACACGTGGGAGCACATCGAGACGGAAGAGGAGCCGACCGCCTACCACGTCCTCGCCTTCCACGTCCGCGATGTGCGGTCCCGTGTGAACGCCCCTGGCGTCGAGGTCTGGCTCGACCCAGGCGAGCATCACGATGGCGCCTACCTACCGTGGGGGGCGACCGTTGTGGGCCACCGCGTTACTGACCCTGCGGTTGCGGGTCGCGATGGCTGGGTCATCCTTCACCACGACCACGGCGACACCACCACCAGGCTCTGGGCACCGACCCAAGTCCACGTCAAGGCGGACGACACTTGGCGCACGGTCATGATCGCAGCGGACCTGGGGCCCCAGTGGATCGAGCGCCATGCTGACGACGCTCGCCTCCCCGCGGAGGCGGTCCGCACTACAGGCCAGTCCTGGTTCGCCGACGTCTGGCCTTTGTGGGATCGACCCCGACCCCACCCAGACGACGCAGTCACCGACGAGCAAGCGTTCCCGCCCCTACCAGGACGCTGGATTTGCCTACAGTGCCGATTCCAATGCTGCCAGTATTGTGCTGCCCGCCGCAACACGCAGCTCGGCACCTCGGGCCAACCGACGTGCCCGGACTGCTCCCTCAGCGGACTGCGTGCACCTATGGACTGGTCCACGGACTACTCTTGCAACAGCTGGACGTGCGTGTACAGCACCGACGACAGGGCCGCCGACACATGCTGCCTCTCCAGCAGATGCCCGCATCCGCCTCGTCCGCACAGCCTGTTCGACGTCCGTGCCACAGGGATGCCTCCGCACATCCTCGCCCGCCAATACGGCAACGCGCCAGCCCAGCACGACCTCATGGAGCCCCCCCGAGCGCCTTCAGGCCCCGGGGGGGAGCCTCCGCAACCAGGCCAAGCAGGATACCAGGGCCAATGGTATCTACCACCGAGGCCGCGTCGCGTCCCCAAGCAGGGATTGCCCGACGGCACGAGGCGGCCACCAGGGTTCACAGGGACGGGGATGCCTGAAGACCCGTCTCCCGACCAACCGCTGTGGAAGGAAGGCTACGTGCTCTTCGGCCCGCACCAGGCCCTCAAGGAGGATTTCATCTTCAACAAAGCGGTGCGCCGACCTTACTCCCTAGCCATCACCAACATGCACAGGGATCGTGTCACAGTCAGGACCGTGTGCGAGTCTATCGCCGAGCGCATCCACACTACTCGCACGCGCTGGCGGGATGTGGTACTGTACTGGGATGCCGAGGGCGGCCCTGGGCCTCAAGCTCTCGACTACGACATGCGCCTCTGTGACGCCATGGTGAGTCGTGCCACGACCGAAGCCGAGTTGAACCACGACCGCAGCAACCGTGGTAGCTTCTGTCTCTATGGACCAGCGCACCAGCGGGCTGTGAACATCACGGTGCTCCCCGAGCCGCAGAACATTGACTTCGTGGAGCATGTACGGCGCTACTCACCTGACGGGGAGACTTACCCAGACCATGCCTTCGAGCACGTCTACCAGGGCTGGCGGCGGCCCGACGTGCCGCCCATCCTCCCCGACACCCGCCCGCTCTCGAGAGCCGACCAGCAGCGCTACCAGCAGCACCAGCAGCGCACCCAGCAGCGCGACCAACGCGACGCAGGTCAGCCGAGCACGCCACGCAACCGCTCTCCCGCGCGCGTCCCGACAGGCGACAGAGCGGTGTACGGCGGGGGCGCCGCCTACCACCGTGGCCCCATTGGTGCCATGCCCGCGGCGGCAGGGGCAGCCGCCTCCAGCTACGGCCACGTCCCCCACGCCAGGGTGCACCCAGCGGTCGTCGGCTACCCGCGCGCACTCGGGCAGGCTCCCCCACGGGCCACCTCGCCCGCGCCAGGGTCCACGCGTGCCTGGGGCCATTACCCAGGCCGCCACGACAGCACCGCCAGCAACCAGTCCGCAGCGGCACCCCCTGCGGCTTCAGCCCAGGGGGCTGCGCCAAGCCGCGGCAGGACAGGGCGCCCCGCAGGATGGCGCGAGGCGAACGTGCGCGCCTGGCAACCGCGCCAACACACGCCCCCGCCAAACGTGGCCGCAGCGCAGCGCCCTGCCCAGGCAAAGCCCGCCCCCCCTGAGCGCGAGCGGCAGCCGCTCGTCCCGCTCGTCCTCACGCACACCCAGGCACACCACAGCGCCTCCCCGCGGCACAGCGAGGGTAGTGCCCACCGCGTCAGCCCCCGGCCTGACGCCGCCGACCCTGACCAGGCTGCAGCCTCGGCGGCGGGCGGCACAGGCGGCTCCCGCCCGCCCAGCCCAGCACCCAGCGCAGCGCCGATCCGCTCCCCGAGCAGGGCGGACTCTGCGCGCGCCAACGCCCAGGCGGCCTCGCCACGTGACCGCCACACGGGCGGGCGCGTCCCGTGCAGCCGGCCCAGCAGCCGCCACCGCTCGCGCAAGCCCCCTGGGAGTTCCACGAGCTCGCCGCCCCGCGAGACTCAGGCTGACGCCCAAGCCCCCGAGGTGGTGCCACGTTTCGGTGCCGGCGCCAAAGACCCTAGCGAGGTCGACCTCGAGCCGACGCCGTCCACGGACCAGGAGCTGCCACCGCCCACCCGCGTCGTCGCCCCCGACGAGGCGCCGACCTTCGACCCCTTCAAGCACAAGTACTCCGTCAAGGACCTCGCGGCGGGCTTCGGCGGCGGCTCACCGCTGTCTCCTCAGAGCCACGGCGGCGCCCCCGCCACCTCTGCCGCTGCCGCGGCAGCGGCGGCCCCGCGTGGAGTCAGCCCTGTCCGCAACGCGAGCCTCACGGCAGCGGGCATGGACGAGGCTCAGCGCCAGGCCACCGACCGCGCCGCTCGCCACGCCCAGCTAGTGGCTGACGCGCTGGCAGGGCGTGCGCCGCCGCAGCCACAGGGCCCACCGCCCGAGGCGAGCGCGGAGGGCGCACACGAACAAGCTGTTCCAGCTGATGCTGCTCATCACGGCACTGACGGGGCGGGCGCGCCGCCGCAGGACGGACCAGCGGTGTCGCGTGCGCAGTATTCGCGCGCGCGCTGCGCCGCTGCCGCGCCGCGCTGCCGCCGCTGGTTTGCTTTTGCTCTTGCGCTCGGCAGGATGGATCGAGGAGTCGCCTCCCTCTCCCCCTGCTGCCGCCTCACCTTTCCTCCCTCCGTCCCCCACGGTACAGGAGTGAGGAGGTTTTTTCGAGGCAGTTTTGCCGATGTTTATGAACCCCCCCCGGCGCAGCGTCGACCATGCCTTGCCTACACTTTTGGCCCGACGGCGGCTTCAGCCCCGTCCAAGCCAATCTGCTGCGACGCCATGAGCTCCTACTGTGGCCAAGCCTCCTACCTGGGTGACGGCCAGGCCGCCCTCCACCGTGCGGGGCGTGCTAACCCCAGCTCCACCGACGGAGATGGGCCAGGTCGCTCCATCCACCTCGTCAGCCTCAACATCACGAGTCTTCCAGCGAACTGGCCAACCATTACCGCCCTAGGTGTCGACCACAACGCCGCAGTCATAGCGCTGCAGGAGACCCGTCATGCCAAGCCTACCAGGCAAGCCATCGCCACCAACGCCGCCAATCCACACCACGGAGGATACCAGGCCAGTCTGGGACCTGACCTGGACCTGGCGCGCGCCCAGCGCAAAGCTGCTCACGGTGGCACGGACCACACGGTCGAGGGCAACACCGGCGCCTCGGGCGGGGTTGCCATCCTCTCTAAGGACGCCATCGTCGACTCCACCGTCGACGACATTGCGACCTGTATCGCCACCCTCAAGGCCAAGAAACGATGGCACGAGGCCTTCCTCCCGCTCTGCACCCAGCACCGCCGCAGGCGGCGACGAAACAACCACGGTCCCGCTGGGATCTACATTGCGAGCCTCTACGGGGTCGCTGGAGGGGACAGCACCGATATATTTCGGCTTGCTGATTGCGCCGCCGCGAGGGTCGGCTCAGCCCCGTATTTCATTTGTATGGACGCCAACACGAACATCGACGACAATCCACACCTGCTGCACATGATGCAGCACGGATGGTCCAACGTCGCTGAAGGCACACCAGACCACACCATGCACACATATGGCAATATCCCTGACTGGGACCGCGTCACCAAGTGCCCCCGCACTTCGCGCATCGACTATGTCATCGCCAACCAAGCTGCGCGATCCCTTGTCACCGACTTCTGCTATCTGCGTGACTTGCCAGCGAAGTCCCATGTTGGCCTGCAGGTCACACTCGACCTAAGCCGCCTCGATCACACGGCCCCACGCCTTTTGGCCCCCACGCCATACCCTCCAAACGACGGAGCTCATGAGGACCACGAACTCCAGGCACTAGGGACCCACATCGCCGGACGATACCACGACCGCATGGAGCAGGCTGACGCACGCGACGATGTGGAACGCATGTTCGCCCTGGCAAACGAGGCCAGCCATGAGTACCATCTCACCCGGCTGCGGGACCTGCCGCCCCCACCGCCAGACCACCCAAAAAAGAAGGCCCCTACCATGCACGGGCTCACACCCACGTTCGAGGAGCGACCCGCCGTCCCCCGCGCCTTTCCCACCTACGGAGCTTCCACGATTCACATGAACCGCCTTCGCAAGCTCCATCGGCAACTTTGCGAGCTTCGCTTCATCGGACTGCACCATCATATAGACTGCCGTGCTATCCCGCCGCACCTGGCGCAACGCATCGACTGCACGTGGGCCGCGGCCCGCCTTCTCTGCCACAAGCTGCGCCCCACGGCCCTCCTGGCTTTTCCTGACGCCTGGACCCCCGACGTGCCAGCGCCACGCGGAGAGCAGCTCGATCGTCTGATCCAAAATCTAGACTCGGAGCTGGCGCGACGTGCAAACCGAGCCAAAGCTGAACGCATCAAGATCTGGTCTGAGGGCGTCCGCGAGCCAAGCGGGCGAAAGGCGGCCATATACGCACGGGCTGCCGACTGCTCGCCCACGGCGTATCTCCGCACGCCTACCACTCCCGACGATGCACAGCTCCACTGCGACATCACCGCCTTCAACCCTGACCAAGCTAGCACGGACGACAGTGACGCCGACACCGACGCCGGCGGCTTCAGCCCCGGCGACGGTAGCTCGCCCGACACGGACAACGACGACGGCCCCATTCGTGGCCCACTACCAGCCCAGGTTCCCGACGCCCTCCCCGCCAACGCTATCGTTGCCAACACCAAAGACATGCTCAAGCTCATGGTCGACACCTGGGAGCCCATCCTGGGCACGTACCGCGCTCGCGCGGGCCATGACGCCGAAGCTATGCCGACGTGGGCGGACTTCTACGACGAATACCGCCAAGAGCTGCCTACGCCATCACCAGCAGCCCCCTTCCACCTTACCGACGACCAACTCATCCACTTCATTCGCACCCGTTCACCGCGCCGCGCGGGGGGACTCGACGGCTGGACGACCAAGGAGGCAAAGGAGTTACCCGACGACATCCTTCGCCTCTTCGCCAGCGTCTTACGTGCTATGCAACGCACTGGCACCATCCCCGAGCCCCTCCTGCACGTGCCAAACCCGTGCCTCCGAAAAGGCCGAGGGGAACTCCCGACGGACCAACGGCTTCTCTCGGTTCTTTCCGTGTGGATGTATGCGTGGGAGGCGCCGGCCTACCGTAGCCTCACGACCTGGCGGCAAGGATGGACCCATGCCACGAGCTTCGGCGCCGTTCCCAAAGCCACCATTGGGGATGTCAGCACTTCTCTCGCCCTGCGCATCGAACACGCCAGGACTTTACTCCTCCCCTTAGCTGGAGCAGCCCTTGACCGACAGAAGTGCTTCGACTACCTCATCACGGACATCTGTCTAAACCTTGCGCTGCACGCGGGGTGCCCACAAGACATCGTTACTGTCCGCCGAAACTTCTACAGACACCACAAACGCTACATCCGCATGAACGGAGCGTACTCCAGGGACCTGGCCAGGACAAACGGTCACCTCCAGGGCAGCTCGTGGTCCCTGGATGACATCAAGCTGCTCATGTGCGTGTGGACAAAGAGGCAGCACCGATACGTTCCTCGATCACTCAGCACTACCTTCGTTGACGACAGCAACTCCACTACCCACACCGCTCCTGAGCTGCAGAAATCTCTCGACGAAACCGCCAAGTTTGACCGATTCTCCGGTCAACGCATTCACCCTGGTAAAGTGGCAGGGTGGGCGCTCACCGATGAGCTGCACGCCGCCGTCACTCAGCTCACACTGGCGGATCGCCCCCTCCGAGTGGTCGATTCCTTCAAGCTCGTCGGGAGTTACATCAACGCCGAGGCAGCGCCGGCTCCAGCCGCGCTTAACCTCACGGCCACCGCAGACGCCCGTGTGCGGAGGGCGACTATCCGCCTGCCGCGCATTGGCAAGCTCCCGTCGCCGATGCTTATCAAGGCGCGGCACGCCCGATCCCTGGCCGCCAGCGTCTGCACCACGGGCACCGACATCCAAGCACCATCAGGCCCAGCCAAGACTGCCTACAACCACGCCCTCAAGGCGGCTATCCGCCCCAAGGGGAACAAGTGGGTCGAGTTCTGGACTCTCATGGCCGTGTGCGTGCCGGGACACGCCCTTGAGATCGACGCCATCACGCAGCGTGAAGCATTCCTGTGCCTGCGGCGTCAGGTTAACCGCGACGTCACACTCTGCGGGCTCGCCAGAGACCTCCAACACCACGTCCAGACCCTGTTTGGTGGAGGACCCGTCGGGCGACTCGTCCAGTCGCTCCAGCAGCTCCGATGGACCTGGCCCACATTTGGCATCATGTACGATGACTGGGGCTGCCCGATCAGCTGGCTGAATCTACCCCAAAACGCCTTCCTGCACATGCTGCGGGCCTCACAACGCAGGGCATTTCTGCGGAAGATCAAGCCACGGTGACACGACCTTGGCTACCTCGCCTCGGTCAGACAGGGCCTTGACCTCTTCGCCAGCACGTGGCTCGCGCGAACCAAAGGAGCAGCCAAATGCACTGCCTGGCAGCTGGCGCTCCTCCTGAACTACCTGTCGGGCGGGGACCACACCCAACAGCGACGATCCCGATCCAACACGTCGGCAGACCCCAGCCCCATGTGCCGCTACTGCGACGAGGAAGAGGAAACTCAGGAGCACACTGTCCGCGACTGTAAGTGCTGGGCCCGAGAAAGAGTTCCTCTCACCACCCTCATCAGTGACGACCAGTGGGCCCGTCTTCCGCCGCACACAAGACACTGCGGGCTCTTCGACGAAGACCCAGCCCTCCTCGACCTGCAGGCCGACCTCGCGAGGGACCCGCTGCCACAGCCCATCCCGCGGCCCCCCCCTGAGGGTGATCCTGCGGCTTCAGCCCAGGACACCTACACCACCTACCTTGACAACGACACTGGATGGACATGGGTCTATGCTGCCACGGACGGTGCGTGCACCAACCAAGCCATCCCACTCCTAGCACGAGCGGGCTACGGCGTCTACTACGGCATCGACCACCGCATGAACTACAGTGCACGCGTTCACGGCCTAACGCAGAACGCCCAGGTTGCGGAGACCCTTGCCATCGTCCACCTTACGGCGTGTGCCGAACGGCCCGTGCACGTCTTCGTGGACAACCAGGCGGTGGTCGATGGGTTCCAAAGCATCATCGACGGACATCCAGCGCCGCAGGGCACGCACGCGGAGCTCTGGGCAATGATTCACCGATGTGTCATGGCCAAGCCCGACATGTTTCGCGTCGAAAAAGTCGCCAGCCACCTGGGAGACCTGGGCATCGACCTTGGGCTCATCGGGCCCATCGCGGAGGAGTTCAACCGTCAGGCCGACGCCCTTGCCACAGCGGCGGCACGCACGCACAACCTCCCCGACGACATCGTTGAAGCTGCCAAAACACGACATCGCCAAGCGACCGTGCTTCACGGGGTCGCTGTCGCCATCTACGAGCGCAGACACCGTACTCTGCCGCTCCCACACCGCAGGGCTGGGTTTACAGCGGCTGAACTCAGCAAAATGGAACCGAACCCCCTGCTGTCGGACCAGGCACCACCCGCGGCTGGACCAGACATCCCGCAGAACCCGGACGAGCTCTGGGCCGAGGCCCAACGGGCGATGTACGACGAACAGGAGGACGACCCGTTCGGCTTCGGCGGGGGACTAGACTTCCTGGACGACGGGCCAGCCAGCGCCAACCTTGCCCCGTCGGGCATCCGCACGACGCCCACCTCGACTCCGCCACCGAGAGCGGCACCGCACCCACATGATGACGTCGCTCACCTCCAAGACGCCGACGAGGACTTTTATGATCCCCTCGGATTGGGTGGCAGCATAGACGACGTCCCGCCGACACCCCACGCTGCCGACGATGCCGCTTCATCGAGTCGCCACCCGGTCACGCGGCCGACCTCTGAGCCCTCGCACGGCATCATGATTGGTCCCTCCGTGCCACCAACCCCGCCCCCCACCAGCGCCAGCCCGCGGGGGCGGCTTCAGCCCCCCCGCAGGGCACTGAGCCAGTCAGGCCGTCGCGCCCCGTCCACGCTCCTACTGTTGCAGGCTGCGAGGCTGCGGCTCCTCCGTCCTCATGGGGCGTGGCCCCAGCGGCTTCAGCCCTGGGACCGCGCGACACCCTCCAGTCGCCTCGCCACGGCGACGGCCGCCAGCGCACGGACCGCCGCACCGCGCTGGTCCACCACCTGGCCAGGCGCACCGATGACCTCGTCCCCGCCGCGAGGCCCGCGGCCGCGGGCACAGAGCAGCCGCCCCGCACCGACCGCGAAGCCGAGCTGTCCCAGTCTACGGCCGCTCTCCAGCAGAGGTGCGCAGCTCTCGCCGCCGACCTTGCCGCTGCCCAAGCCCGTCAAGGCCCTTTGCTCCAGCGCCTCCACCGCGCCGGTCGTGCTTTCGCCGAGCTGCTTACACCCCCGCCCGATGGTGCTGCGCCGCCACTCACCCTCCATGCTATGCTGTCATCGCTCCGCGGCGCTCCGCCTGGAGCCCCGCGCTAATCTCCGCCATTCTGCCTGCCCGTGTGCACGCGTGGCCCCGCGTCCACGGTGTCAGGGCGTGGGGGCGGGGGGTGCCCCGTCCCTGCGCGCCGCGCTGCGGCCAAGCGCCCAACTGGCGGTCTGCCAAGCCGCCTAGCCACGTGTCCGCACGTCGCCTTTCTTGTTGGGGCCTTCTTCGTCACGCGGTCTGACACGTGAGATCTTCACAGTCTGTCCGCCGTCCGTAGCTTCAGACGCAATGCGCCGGGGGAGGGGGTCTGTTGCCCGCCCTCGTATCTTAAGGCTGCACCGCCGCTAATAGTGTTTTGCGGGTTGTCGCACCGCAGTGCGCCTCGCGGACGGACCCTGGTCCGCCTACTTGTCCGGTCTCTCTCTCTCTCTCTCTCTCTCTCTCTCTCTCTCTCTCTCTCTCTCTCTCTCTCTCTCTCTCTCTCTCTCTCTCTCTCTCTCTCTCCTCTCTGCTCTCTTCGCTACTGGCTTCTGACGGAGTCTGGGTTAGGTGAGCCTGAGTGTGGGTGAGTCTGAGTATGGGTACGTCTGTGTGTGCCTGACTCTGAAGAAATGAATCTGAGTGTGAGTGAGCTTGTGTATGAGTGAGTCTGGGTGCGAGTCTGAATCCCAATGGTGCCCCTGGCAGTGTCTGGCGACTAGGAGGCCCGGGTCGACTCCTCTTTGGGAAGCCAAAATGCTGCCCCTGGCAGCGTTTGGTGACTATGAAGCCCCTGGTGGACCCCCCCTGGGGCTCCCAAATGATGCCCCTGGCAGCGTTTTGTGACCATGAGGCTCTCAAGAGATACATGTTGGGGACGCCAAACGGCAATTCTAGCTGAGGCGTCCCACCAAAATCGGCGCGAACGGGCTCGTGAGATCAGCCAGGGTGGCTCCCCCTTGGGGCTCCCAAATGATGCCCCTGGCAGCGTTTTGTGACCATGAGGCTCTCAAGAGATACATGTTGGGGACGCCAAACGGCAATTCTAGCTGAGGCGTCCCACCAAAATCGGCGCGAACGGGCTCGTGAGATCAGCCAGGGTGGCTCCCCCTTGGGGCTCCCAAATGATGCCCCTGGCAGCGTTTTGCGACCATGAGGCTCTCAAGAGAGACATGTTGGGGAGGCCAAACGGCAATTCTAGCTGAGACGTCCCACCAAAATCGGCGCGAACGGGCTCGTGAGATCAGCCAGGGTGGCTCCCCCTTGGGGCTCCCAAATGATGCCCCTGGCAGCGTTTTGTGACCATGAGGCTCTCAAGAGAGACATGTTGGGGAGGCCAAACGGCAATTTTAGCTGAGACGTCCCACCAAAATCGGCGCGAACGGGCTCGTGATATCAGCCAGGGTGGCTCCCCCTTGGGGCTCCCAAATGATGCCCCTGGCAGCGTTTTGTGACCATGAGGCTCTCAAGAGAGACATGTTGGGGAGGCCAAACGGCAATTTTAGCTGAGACGTCCCACCAAAATCGGCGCGAACGGGCTCGTGAGATCAGCCAGGGTGGCTCCCCCTTGGGGCTCCCAAATGATGCCCCTGGCAGCGTTTTGTGACCATGAGGCTCTCAAGAGAGACATGTTGGGGAGGCCAAACGGCAATTTTAGCTGAGACGTCCCACCAAAATCGGCGCGAACGGGCTCGTGATATCAGCCAGGGTGGCTCCCCCTTGGGGCTCCCAAATGATGCCCCTGGCAGCGTTTTGTGACATGAGGCTCTCAAGAGAGACATGTTGGGGAGGCCAAACGGCAATTTTAGCTGAGACGTCCCACCAAAATCGGCGCGAACGGGCTCGTGATATCAGCCAGGGTGGCTCCCCCTTGGGGCTCCCAAGTGATGCCCCTGGCAGCGTTCTGTGATCATGAGAGAGTGTGAGTGAAATCTCTTATCTTGTCTTAGCTTATTTTATATCAACTCATCTTATCGCATCATATCTTGTCTTATCTTATTACTCCATAGGCTGTCTTATCTTATATATTATCCTACCTTGTCATATATCTTATCTTACCTTATCATATATTGTGCTATCTTATCTTATCTTGTAGTATCTTATATTGTCTTGTCTTATCTGGTGATTATCACTGGGAGGAGGGAGGCGCGAGCGGGAGGAAGGAGGAGCAGTGGGAGGCGCCAGAGTAATAACAAGAACCCCAATCCTTAGGATATGGGGAACAATACACGTCATCGATTCGGGCCTCTCGGGCCGCTCTAGGGCGGCATCTTGAAGCGGCTTGGGACGTCTTGGGGGAGCTTCCTGGGCAGTTTAAAGCGCATCGTGGGCGGATGGAGACGCCTGGAGGCGGTCTTGGGAACGTGTCGAGACCGTCCAGGGCTACCGGGACGGCTGTCGGAGGGCTCCCGACGGCGATTTCAGCCCTCTCAGAGGCGGCCCGGGCCCCGGGCTCCACATGTGTGGTCGAGGTTCGGGCCCCCTGGAGCGTCCTGGAGCCCCGTGGCCCCCATGGGGGTCCGAGGCACCAATCTGGCGGCCCCAGGTCCCGTTCCCCAGTATATATATATATATATATATATATATATATATATATACACACATATGTAGATCGGTACTGATACAAGGAGGACCTATTTACATCGAAGATCTGGCTTGATACGAGGCCCGGCGGGCCAGGCTGTGTCGGGAGCGCCCCTGGATCTAGGCCTCCCAGATGGGGTCGGAGTAGACGGGGTCGGAGGATCGCGCCGCATCGCCGACGCATCGCCGATGCGGCTCGATGTGGAGCCCGATTTCCTGCACGTCGGCGTGGGCGATGCATCGCCCACGTCGACGATGCGTTGCCCGTGCATCGGCGATGCATCGCCGATGCATCGCCGATGTATCGCCGATGTATCGGCGATGCGGCGCGATCCCCCGACCCCATCTACTCCGACCCCATCTGGGAGGCCTCTACTGGAGGGCCCAAGACGGCCCCAGCGTCGAGTCAAGTGGGCCCCACGAGGCCTTTCAGACGGTACAAGAGGGCCCTGAGTCGTTGAGCGGTCGGTCCAAGACGCTCCAGATGGCTTCTATACAGCCCAGGGGGCGTCCAAGACGCCCCAAGAGGCCTCCAAGAGCATTCTCAGCAGAGCTCCAAGGGGCAATCACCGCAGCTTTTCCATAGGAGAACATACATTTTTAGCAGATGCGACGGTTCAACCCTCACGGTGTCTAAGACGGCCCAAGAGGCTTCCAAGATCACCCCAAGACGGCCCAAGAGGGCCCCGAGACGCCCTAAGACGGCCCAAGACGCGCCCAAGGCGGATCAAGAGGGCCCTCAGAGGGCCAAGAGGGCCTCCAGAGGGGTCCAAGAGGGAAGCTCGAATTCAGATTTCGAGCTCTCCGCCCCAAGGCGACTTCCCAGGCCGCCAGCAGGCCCTCAAGAGGCCCAAAGAGGCTTCAAAGAGGCTCAAACCAGGCCCCCAAGAGGCCCCAGTAGCTCGGACCTTGAAACTCGCAAACGACCACGCGCCATTGCCGTCCCAACCCGATCATATACACCGAACCGTAGAACAATTTAGTACGGCGACGGCTGGGAAATGTTTGTATATGTATATATACATATATACATGTATATACACATATATACATACATAACATAGACATACATATGTATATACACAGATACATATACATATACATATACACAATTATAGCTGTACTTGTACAATGAGTACCTTTGTACGTACAGAACTAATCGGGCTAGACCTTCGTCCCGCTGGGGGCCGTTGGGTCCCGAGCGCGCCTGAAGGGCCCAAGACGGCTCCTGATGGCTTCCAGAGGGCCCCAAGTTGGGCCAAGAGGGCTACAAGCCGCCCACGATGGCCCCAAGACAGTCCCGGAGGCCCCCGTTTCGCTCCAAGATGCCCCAAGGGGCCTCCCTAGGGAGTCCCAAGAAGCCAAAATCGCCAACTTCCGATCCCAAAAGGCCCCAGCTCCCCAAGAGGCCCCCAAAAGGCCCCAAGAGACGCCAAAGCAGCCCCCAAGAGGGGTCAAAACTGCTTCTCAAAGCGCCTAGCAAGCCTCTTAGGCCTCCTGCATTAGTACGGCGACGGTCAGAAAGTCAATTGACCTGTGTGTCTATATATGTATATATATATATACACTTATATGTTATTTATACATATATACATGTATATAGATGCACATACATTCATGCATGCATACACACCTGCATACACATAGACATACACAAACACATACATACCTACATCCATACATACACACAGACACGCCCACATACATAAGTATATCCGTTCAACAAAACCTACACAAACGTACACACATACGCACATGCACACTCGCACAAACATGCAAACGTACGTACACGCATGCATACCCACGTACATACATACATGCATATGCACGTACATGCACACACATACATACACACATTCTTACGTACACGCACGAGCACGTACATACATACGTCCATACATGCATGCACGCATGCAGACATGCATGCATTCATGCGTGCATGCATACACACATTCATACACACATGCGCACACCTCTACAGACATACACGTTTGCGTGTATGCATACATGTGTATACGCGTCTACACATGTATGTATATGTCGACAGACGCACCTACACATACATTTGCATAGGTATGTGCATGTCGATACACACCTGCATATTTTATCACAAATCCACGCATATACATACACATGTGAATACACAAACATACATACATACATACATACAAACGTATGAGTATACACAACTATATACACATGCCTGCGTCCAGGGATACACGTACATATACACTATACACATAGATTCATGTGCGCATGCGAATACAGATGTATACTTCTTTGCATGCAGACAAGCATTTATGCAGGCACACGTACATACACATATATATATATACATACATACAAACATACATGCATATATACATACACCAGCATGCCTACATACAGTCATACCTGCATGCATACATGCATACAGTCATACATCCATGCGTACAGACATATAGACACACCCATATCTACCTACATACATCGATGCATGTATACACACACACGCATGCACACATTCATGCATACTACATACATCCCTACATACATACATGCAGACACACATACGTACACATATACAACCAGACAGACATACATATGTGCAGATCGACAGACATGCATGCACGCATACATACGCATATGTCTACACGTGCAATTATGCATACATACATACATATGTGCGTACGCACGTACGTACCTACATACATACATACATACATACACACAGGCAGACAAACATATAGACATACGCACATGTCGAGTGGCCTTCAGCCCCATCCGCCACTGTGTATTGGTGGTGGGTCAGAGTTCTCAGCGATGCTTCCTGGGGTCTTCTGAGAGCGCTCTCGGGGGCCTCTTGGGGGCAATTTTCGGGTTCTTGAAGTCTCTTTCTTGAGGGCCTCTTGGGGGCCTCTAGGGGCCTTTTGAGGGCCTCTTAGATGGAGCTTCTTCGGGGCCACTTGGGGGCCTCTTGGGGCCTTCTGGGGGGACCCTCGGGGCTGCGGGCTCAAAATATCCGCTCGGGGCTCCCATCTGGGCCCCCTCTTGGAGCCGTCTTTGGGGCCTCTTTGGCTGTCATGGGCACCTCTTGGGC
>CAUYUJ010014904.1:525448-544835 GCA_963575745.1 Prorocentrum cordatum
GCTCTTTCGTGCGATCTCGGGACCCTTCTGCGGCCTCATAGGCCCGTTGGAAGCGAAGAGGCGAGAAAGCACACCAACAGTGAAGACCACATGGTTTAGAATGATGTTGGCTTCTCGGGGGTGTCATTAGGAGCTGCCTTGGGCTATTGTTCTACCTCATTGCGAAAAAAAACGACATCGTGAAAAATCACAACTGGAGCCCTAGACCAGGTATGATTCTGCGACCCTAGCCCAAAATCACACCAAATCTTTCTGCTGCATTTTCCGAGCCGCATCGATCTGTGCTGGTGCCGAGGCCCGAGAGCAGACGAAAGCACCCAGCGTGAAAAACCTGCAGCGTCCAAATCTCAGGGACGGCCCAACGGATCTCCGGGGGACCTGTCCACTATAGCGGCGGCCCGTCTGGGACCGGCGCAACGGATCCCGGCGCGCAGGCTGCCTCCTCCTCCTCCTCCTCCTCCTCCCCCTCCTCCTCCTCCTCCTCACCGATCCTCCCCCCCTCCGGGCCAGAAGGCGCCGCGGCCGCGGAGAGTGCACACAGGGCTAGCTGGTGCCTGGCGGCACGTGCAGCCTGCCCCGACGCGGCGGGCTGCTGGCCTATGCTGGGCCATCCCTGGGAGCTGGACGTTGCAGTTCTGTTCACACTGGGCGCGTTCGCCCGGCTTCTTAAGCAGTGGCGAGGCGTCTCGGTGATTTGCACGAGATGTTTTTAGAACATTTCTGACTGAGACAGTCAGGTTTCAAGATCTTCATACAGGAATGTTGGGACGGTCGGTCCCTGCTCGAGCTTCGGACCCCCGGACCCTCACAGATCGATCTGGCTTGGAAATCGCCGAAGAAGGACTGGGTCTAGGGTATTCCGATGTTGTGATTTTCGTGACGACGGATCTCAGGCGCAGCTGGGCCCGCCGACAAATGCATCCCGCCCACGCGGCGTGATTCTGCCTTGTGCTGAGCAACAGCCTATAGCTAGGAGCTGCCAAGCTAAGATCTCCGACGATATGATTTCTCGATTTGGGCCTCTGGGGGCCATTATCGGGCCCCGGGAACAAAAACGGATCTGGTACAAAGAACTACCCCCAGAGAAGGGGCCTGGACATATGAGGGCAAGAATTGGAATAATTAGCTCGGCGCACGTCAGGATGTGCAACCCGCCCACGCAGCGGGCTGTTCTTCGTCCTACGTTGAGCCACAGCCTATATCGGGGAAACAGAAGACTCGAGTAAGCCGGAACTCGGGTTCGCCGACGTTTTTTGACGAGCTCGTTCTGGATTTTGACGGTCCCGTTTTCGTGAGATGTTCGCAGCGGGAGTTCGCGTCAGATTTCAGATTGAGTCTCGTCATTCTCATTGTTGGCCCTGTCAGGCCAACCCAAGCCCCCCGAACCCGAGTCGTAGACGCCTCCCCGACTATAGCCAGAAGTTGCCAAAGGTGTCCCTGGCAAGTGTTCCCCAGGACCTCCCCGGAGGCTAGGTGGCCTCCGAAGGGCCTCACGAGGCCTTGGGGGGTCCCCTGCAGAGTGGCGCAGGAAGCCGCGGACACTTTTCGCCCTCGTCGTCGTCATCATCGTCGTCCGTCGTTGGCAACCCCCGATATAGCCTTCTCCTGTTCTGGTTCCTCCCCCCTCCCCGTCTATCTACTGCCCTCGTTTTCTGCAGCAGTGCTGGGAAGATCGCAGTGCGGCAGCGTGTACCGCCGCATGATCACATGTTGTCTGGAAGTGTGTATATACATATTTGGTACTCGATCTTTACCGTACCACTAGATATATGCATGTGCCCGTCCGTGGTGTCGCTGCGCGCGCGTATATAGCAGATTGTGCGCGCCTGTCCTGGCACTGCGTATGTCTGTGGCTATCTCGCGGACTTGTCATTCTTCTCGTTCTGCCCCCTGTTATTGGCTGTCTATCCCCTCTTTTGGTAAGCGTGTTCCCCTCCCCCCTCCTCCGTCGTCGTCGTCGTCGTCGTCGTCGTCGTCGTCGTCGTCGTCGTCGTCGTCGTCGTCGTCGTTGTCGCATCCCTGCTCCTCCTGAGGATCTAGCTCTCTCCATTCGGGGGCGCCTCGGCATGAGTGCGAAGCGAGATGCGGAGCAGCCCTGTTGAGAAGCACGACGCGCGTGCACCCTGGACCTCCTCGAATATGAAATTTTGTGAAGCCCTGGGACACAGACGAGAAACTGGTAAGAGGGAAAGTGGCGGGAGGGGGAGGGCGGCGGGGAGGAGGAAGAGGAGGAGGAGAGGGAGGAGGAGGAGGAGGAGGACGAGGACGAGGAGCACGAGGAGGAGGAAGAGGAGGAGGAGGAGGAGGAGGAGGAGGAGCTGGAGGAATCGGGGGAGGAGGAGGAGGAGGAGGAGGAGGAGGAGGAGGAGGAGGAGGAGGAGGAGGAGGAGGAGGGGGAGAGCCTAGGGCAGGCTTCCTGGGTCGACTTTGACGGATGTGGAGGAGGAGGAGGAGGAGGAGGAGGAGGAGGAGGACGATGTGGCCCGTGGTACGCCCAGGATGCACCAACGATACTGCAATACACCCTCCCATCACAATTTCCCTCACGGAATTCGAAATGGTAGGATCATCCAGGTCAGGGAAGGGTCCAGCGAGATCCCCTTTTGAAGAAGAAATCGCTCTCCACCTATATAACTGTTGCACGATTCTTACGCCTAGCCATCATCCATCAGGAGGTCTCGGGCGAGAACCTTGTTTGGTGAAGGAGTCACCCTTCATCCATGTAGCGATTGGACACTGAAGCGAGAGCCTTTTTTGCAAAGGAACCGCTCTCCATCGCTGCAGTTGTTGAAAATAATTGAAACTAAAGCGCGCAGGCGATGGCCACATTTTGAAACGGGACACCCTCGAGTCGTGGAAGTGTTGGAGGTTATTCAGACGATTGCGTTCGGCATCGAGGCAAGAGTCGCATGTCGAAGACGACTCGCTTTCTGTCCGCGTAACTGTCATAAAACGCTTCAGGCTTCAGGAACATGTCGGGTGAAGCACTCTGAGGCGAAACCTGCCTTGCCGACACGCCTGGTAGTGCGACGAGGAGGATCGCAGAATTAGGCCTCAACTGGTGCCAGGAGGAGGCAGAGGAGGAGGAGGAGCACCATTGGTTATATTAGTTTCCACCGCCCTTGATTCTTCGGTCATTGGGCACCCGTCTCCCATCAGGAGTTGTATCGGAAATCGCCGCGCAACCCTCTGCGGGCGTGGCGTCGCCACGATTCGTCACAGGTTCCGCCTCGTCATTTGTCCTCGTCCTCCTCCTCCTCCTCCTCTTGCTTCTCCTCCTCCTCCTCCTCCTCTTCCTCCTCCTCCTCCTCCTTCTCCTCCTCCTCCCTCATCACCTTCCTCGTTCTGCAGCTCGGCACTCCCTCCCTCCTCCTCGTGCCTCTCGTCCGTCCCGACTGCTCCCTCCTCCTCCGTACCCACTTATCCTCTCTCCTCCCTCCCTCCCTCCCCTCCTCTTCCTCATCCGCCGCCTCCTCCTCTCCTTCTCCTCCTCCACAACTTTGGGGGGGGCATCGCACGACATGCCGAGGGTCCCCCCGATCCGTGGGTGAATTCCTCGGCGCCGCCAACTTTATCCTCAGCCTGGTGCTGGGCTGCGTTCTGTTGGTCAACCAGGGGCCGACTTCGGTGGAGGCCTGCGCTAGCAGCGAGGAGGGAAGGGACGAGTCAGAAATGAGCAGGAGGACAGCTTACCCGCAGAAGTTATGACTTGAAAACGCCTGATTACGACGAACCGCCGCCGCCCCCTGCATTTTGTAAACGCCCATGTGGCCAAACGTTGGGCCAACGCCTTGCCAATCTATTCGGCTGCGTGTTCCCCCCAGCCGTTGCGGAAGCCCTTGGGGGGGGGGGGGGGGGAAGACGTGTGGGAGGAACTGAGGGCGAAATGGCATCGAATGGCATGCCTATTGGGGGAGCGCACAGCACTAAACAGTATGAGCTTAGACGCTCGAGCCTGCAATGCGAATCGGGATGGAGTCGGGGAACAGGGACGGAGGCCTTTGAGAGCACCAGCAGAACTACCCCTGGATTGAAAATTCCGAGTATCCCTCTTCACCCGAATTCGTCCAACCAAATCGTTCACAGCTTTTTTGCTCACGGGAGGGGGCCGCCCCTGAGGCCGAACGAATCTTACGCGCAGCCGTGGGGCCTGAGGTCCCTGGGGATCGGGCGGGTCGCGGCACACGACGATCCGGGCACTTCATTACCCTAGCGCACAAGTGGTAGGATTTCCTTGCCTGCACGAGTGAGGAGCGCACAGGGGCGGCCTGGCTCCTCCAAACGTGATTGGGACCGCCCTCCGCGCTTTACACAGGCCACGGTCTGCTCCCGAACCCTGCACGCCGACGGGTCCTCGCCAGTGTCACGAGCCAGCCCAGCCACGGCGACGAGGGAGTGACCAAGAGGGTTCGAGAGAAACCGTCCACGGTAGCTAGAAGTGCTTTTGCAGCCGCCCATGTGCACAGCGGTTGGCGGTCCGCCCGCCGCTACTAAGCACTTAGCACACTGCTAACGGACATCGCCCTGCTTCCAAACGTGCCAGTTGGCTTGCTGCCTTAGCGGCCTGCACGGAATTGGGTGGGCCTCTTCCATCTCATCCCGGTTGTGAACCAAAGATGGGCGCGTGCAGTTGATGTCAAGGAACTCTGCGCACGGGTGGCGGCACGATTGATATCACGAAGAAAGGTCGGATTCGCGGTTTGGTGGATGGCGAGTGTTGTTTTAGCTCGTCTGTCGACGACAGTGTTGGCCATGGCAAGCCATTTTTCAGTGCCTTCGAACTGCATGTTCTCATCTTACGAACGATTCACTTTCACGTGCCGCGCGGCCTGGATGAGCGGTGTGTCTTCCAACCCCTTGCGCGAACAATCCGATGCCCGCGACCGTGTTCCAGACTGCCAGCTGCCTTGCAGCATCCTGCTGGGCAGCTCTGGTGGCTGGCTTACAATATGAAGCAAGTTCGGCAGGCCGACTAGCTACTTGACCACAGATGGCTATACCGATCTGTTCAGCCATGGCTGTGGTCTGTGGGAGCGTTCTTGGCGCATCGCCGCTTGGCCTTGTTACAAGGTCGTCGCCTTCGTCTGGGCAATCACTACAGACCAAGCAGCTCGCTCGAGAGGCCTGAGGAAAGGCTTTCTACCTGACCCCGTCCGAGGCCATCCTAACAGGCGAGCTGCTCGTAAGTCTGGCAATATTTTTAGGATCTTGATCGAAGGGGGTCCAATCCTGGTCCAGCACGTCAACCTCAAACGAGGTCAGCGGGCTAGGCAAACCGCTGTCCTGGAAAACGAAGATGCCCGCCGTTAGCATTCAGTTTTCAGGCTCAGCAAGCGTAGCCTGGACACGTTCGGGAGGGACTTCAGCTTGCCCTCTGGCTTCCACCACTTGGGGTAGCTGGCAACTGCAGAGCACGTTCCTGATCGTGTCCTCCCTCCGCACGAACAGACCCAGTCTCGCAAGTGCCCCACCCTCTCTGCTCGAGCTTTGGCCCACAACCCTCGGCAACAAAGGCTCCCTACCATGCGCTTCTGGAACCGGTTAAAGCGCTTGACGCTTGGCTTCCGGGAGGATGGCCGAGCTTTTGGGCCAGGGAAAATTCGCGTTGCATTTGAACTAGCTAAAGCTGGTCCATTAGCAATGAAGGCGGGATCTGCGTTAAGTCCACTACAGAAACGCCACGGTCAGCCCATGGGAGGGCCCATCGTTTCTCCGGCCCACGCGTGCCAGGCAAAGAACGGCACGTAAATCCGCCCTGCTGGATTGCTGCCACGATTTGCAAAGCTCGGCTTTACGAAGTCTCCGCATGCGCACGAACCCTCCTGCATTGATGAGAGCGCGCGCTGGGCGGGTCGCGGCGATCCAGCTCGCCCCGCCTCATTGGATGGCCGGCGCCAGCGCTAACCTCGCACTGCCATCACCGTTGCAAAGCAAGCTTGGCAGTGAGGGGGACTCGTGCGATGGTAAGTCAAAGCTGGACATCGAACGCTGGTGGGATCGCCATTCCGAAGCGTCGAGCCCCTGGACCTCCACCCCGAACGAGCTCGCAGGAGCAGCGCCCTGCCGACGGACTTTCCGGAACGAGACTTCCTGATGATTAGTTTAATATTTGTCTCGTGACCTTCTCCTTGCGAATCCTTTTCCCATGGGCTGAAAACGGGTCTGCTGCTTCATCCGAGCCCTGGGTCCATTCCGAACAGCTCCAGCAGATTCGGCTATGCCGAGATATGAGATGTTCATGTTGACCACCGCTCGACTCAACTCCAGGTGGCCGCATGCATCATCCACCAAGTTCATCGCGGTGGCTCTGATGGTGAGCTTCTCTGCGTTGATGGACGTGGCATTAATGCCCCTGCTGGCCTCGGGAAAATGCTCGATTGCCTCCGCGGCCGCGCCTTTCGCAATGTGGTAGTCCGAGGAGGAGTTGCGCGGGCCAACGTCGTCGATGCTCGATGCAAGTTTAGACATGGGCCGCAGGCGCCCTTGCCGAGAAAGCGTCGAACGCAGCCGCCGCATTCACCTTCGCTGCGTGGGCAGCGCATGCGCCGGCTGCTGGAAGCCTGAGGCGGGCGAAGAGGCAATCCTCGGCGCGGTGTTCGCCGAGTCGGATAATGCGCGGGCGCTGCCGCGTATGGCGCACAAGCTTCTGCCAGCAGCTGGGCGCAACGCGTCGTCGTAGTTTGGTTCGTAGAATTTCGAGCTTTCGTAGGATGTTGCTGGACCAGCCCGCGACGAACGCCACTCCGTGTTCGCGACGTGCTTGGTCTGACGCTGGTCGAACTGACCGAGCCCAAGCGCAATCGATAGCTGAGCGTCCCGTGGTGGCGCTCAAGCAACCCGGATCAAGGGTCTGGTGCAGATGCTGAACATGTGGCCGTGGAGTTCGCTGCCATCTGCGATGCGTACCTGCGCACGATAGTGCCAACGTGTTGCCGCCGCTCGGCATGCCCAAAAGCGGCATCTGGACACGTCGCAGTTGCTTTGGTAGCACTTCCAGCGCTTCAGACGCTTCCCAGATCGGCAGACGCACATCCAGGCCGTGGTCGTCGATGATCGCCGCGCGCCGAGGGTGGAAGTTGTCTACCCACCGGGACACTAGTGAATACTTGCTAGCAGCAGCAACGACGCCACTAGCCCCGCTCGAAGTCTGGCTAGCGTCGACAAATAATCAGCAGCCGAAGGAGGAGGAAGAGCAGGAGCAGGAGCAGGGAGGGCGGATGAGGGAGGGGGGGAGGGAGGAGGAATTTTGTCAAAATCAATAGTGAGGACGCGCTGCTTCATCAAGGCTACCCTTACATCCCTTCTTCTTCGGGCCACATTGCGCCAATGTTGTCGTCCAAGAGCTCTAAATCAAAACTGAGACTTCCAAGGCTCTTGCATCATTGCCTTGCAGCTTTACTATGGGTCTTGACTGTAGAGGACGGGTAGTAGAAAAAGAACAGTGCGAGGACGAAGAGGTGATTCGGAGAGATTGGGAATGCTCCCCATGATGGGCCGGCACGCTGACGAGCGGCGAGGGCCTCTCGTTGGTTCTCTTTGTCCGTCCTTGGGCCATTTGTAAGCTTCTTGGAGCCGCCTTGGGGCGTCGGCGGGGTGTCTTCAGGACGGCTGGGCCAATCGCGGGCCAAGGGGAGTGAGTGCAGGAGAGGATGTTGTAGAGGGGTAAATTCTAACGACATGCTGCGCCCAAGGGTGGGAGCCGCCTATGGGGACCACACAAATTTTATCATACATCCCAGGGGTGTTCGCGCGCGCTCGCCCCAACATGACACGGGCGACTACTGGCGTTCTATGTTTACGACGCGCGCATCTCCAAGCCACGTGCTTGTTGAGGCCGCGTGTAAGCGCAGTGCGATCGGCAAGTTGGTCTCACCAAGATCGTTGCTTGGAGGTGTCCATTCTGTTCGCTCCCCTCCCGAGTTATCGTGGACAAAAGTCAACAAAGCGCGCGTACACGATCGACGATTGTCGACATACACAACGCACGCCCTCATTGCCTACGCAGCGCTCGTCGCTGAACCCCTTATCTCTTTATTCATTAGATATTGAGCACCCCATACCCATTACCAGTGTTCGCCATGCACGTATCTGCAATGCCTGTGGCCCAAGACTGCGGCTTAGATTGTTTAACGGTTGGCCGATTCTGCTTCCCCCTGTCTGGCCCCCCTCCTGAGGGAAGCAGGGCAAGGAGGAGGATGAGGAGGACCCCCCAGGCCGTGCCGTTCTGTCGCGATTCGCTCTCCTACCTTCTGGTCCTGGTCTTCATGGTGGTGGCGTTTTGGGACGGCACCATCAGGCAGCGAAAGTTGGACGAGACTCCTCCTGCTTCTCCTCCTCATCATCATCATCATCAGCAGCATCATCATCATTATTATCATCATCCTCATGCTCATCCTCATCCTCATCCTCATCTTCATCACCACCACCACCACCTCCCTGTCCCCCCCCTTCTCGCATCCCCGTCCCCTTCTCATCCTCGCCCCCCATCCTGCCTTGTCCCTCCTGCCTTGTGAGGGTGGCCCTTGGGTTGGCCCTTAGGTGGTCTCCAGGGCACGAGGACGAAAGGTGACGCCGAGGTTCACTTACGTTCCTCGTTGGGGTGTCGACGTCCAAGTTCCACTGTCTGACCGTTGTGTTTGCAGAAAGCCTTTTGTTTCCTGTTTCGTATGTGGCATATGTCGCCGCGGTCGTCTGTTCAAACCGTTGCACGAGGGCCCACTCCTTATCCAGACGCAGCGCAAGAGAGCTGCCGAAGATCGAAAACTTCATCCAAGAGGGCGTCCAGCTCGAAGACTTCATGCACAGAGGGATCCAGGCGGACGCTCTGGACACCCCGGAGGCATCCCCGACTAGGGCGTCCACTGCGGACACGGCCGAACTGGGGACGGACCCCGATGTCAGATTTGTGCTCTTCGAGTCGGACACTGATGCCTCCGCGGAGGACGACCCGCTGGAGGGGTTCGGCGGCGCGAGCAGCATGCTCGAGCAGATCCAGCTCCGTGGTTTGCCAGCCATCCTGAGGACCAGGGGCGCACAATGTTCGCCAGCGCTGGCTCCGAGTTGGACTCTTGTGAAACACACATACGTAACTAACAGGGTGCGAGCAATCTAGCGTTCTGCTCTGTCCAGCCTGCGCGTGTCCCGGCTACATGCCGTGTTCTACACCGTTACTCAGTGCCCTGGTAGGTTTTCCCAGTTTTGCATACGATCCATTTCCAGCACACTTGCATCTTCGGAAGAGTATGCCCTTACCAACTAACCCGACCGTCTGGGGTGTTGCCCCAGCAGTTCCCATCGCACATTCATGCGTTTTTGGGGCCAGGCGTCCGTCTTGTATTTGTAGCTGTAGTATAAATAGATGTGTATATACAGCTGCGTGTGCGCGTGGACTTTCACAGGTCGGTGCGCAACGAGATCGTGCCACGGCATGTCCCTATGCAGATACTTGCATGCGGTGGACACCCGTTGATCTAGTGCAAGGACGTGTTTGTGTGTAGAACAATCCCATGTGGGTCACGCGCGCTGGAGCTTCACATCGCAGTATAGTGTTAAGCCATTGTTCCAAACCCTCCCTTGGTTGGGCATTCTTTTTAAAAGATCACTGCTTGCCCCATCCTCCTCTTCTCCTTCTTCTCCTCCCCCTCCTGCCTCCTCCCTTCTCCCTCCTCTCCCTCTCTCCTGCCGCCTGTGTCCTGCCTCGTGCCCGTGGCTCGCTCGGCCGCCGTCACGTGAAGTGCCGTGGGCTCTTGTGAGGCCCAACGGGGGTGCGTCTTACGCAGATCACCATGAGACCTCGCCGTCCCCTGGGGGTCGCGATCTGCGAAATTGTCGCCACTTTCGTAGGCCCCTGGGAGGCCCAGCTGAGGTGCGTTTTACGCAAATCACCACGAGACCTCGCCGTCCCTTGGGGGGCTGCGATCTGCGAAATTCTCGTCACTTTCGCGGGCTCCCTGGGGCCCCAGCGGAGGTGTGTCTTATGCAGATCACCATGAGACCTCGCCGTCACCTGAAGGGCTGCGATCTTCGAAACTGTCGCCACTTTCGGGGGGTCCCGGGAGCCCCAGCGGAGGCGCGTCTTACGTAGGTCACCACGAGACCTCGCCGTCCCATGGAGGGTTGCGATAGGAGAAGCTGTCGCCATTTTCGTTTGCTCTTGGGGGGCCCAGCGGAGGTGCGTCGTACGCAGATCACCGCGAGACCTCGCCGTTCTTTGGGGGGCCGCGATCTGCAACATTGTCGCCACTTTCGTAGGCTCCTGGGAGGCCCAGCGGAGGTGCGTCTTACTCAGATCACCATGAGACCTCGCCGTCCCCTGGGGGGCTGCGATCTGCGACAGTGTCGGCACTTTCGTGGGCTCCTGGGAGGCTCAGCGGAGGTGTGTTTTATGCAGATCACCGTGACACCTCGCCATCCCCTGGGGGGCTGCGATCTGCGAAATTGTCATTTTCGCGGGCTCCCTGGGGCCCCAGCGGAAGTGCGTCTTACGCAAATCACCACGAGACCTCGCCGTCCGGTGGGGGGAGGGCTGCGATCTACGGAATTGTCGCCACTTTCGGGGGGGGCCCGGGAGCCCCAGTGGAGGTGTGTCTTACGTAGATCACCACGAGACCTCGCCGTCCCCTGGCGGGCTGCGATCTGAGAAACTGCCGCCATTTCCGTGGGCCCTTGGAAGCCCAGCGGAGGTGCGTCTTACGCAGATCACCATGGGACCTCGCCGTCCCCTGGGGGCTGCGATTTGCAAAATTGTTTCATTTTCGTTGACTTCTGGGGGGCCCAGCGGCGGTGTGTCTTACGCAGATCTTCATGAGACCTCGCCGTCCTCTTGGGGGCTGCGATGTGCGACAGATTCGGCACTTCCGCGGGCTCCTGGGAGGCTCAGCGGAGGTGTGTCTTATGCAGATCACCGTGGGACCTCGCCGTCCCCTGGGGGGCTGCGACCTGCGACACTGTCGCCACGTTCGTTGGCTCCTGGCAGGCCCAGCGGAGGTGTGTCTTATGCGGATCACCAAGAGAGCTCTCCGTTCTCTGCGGGGCTGCGATTTGCGACAGTGTCGCCACTCCCGTGGGCTCCTGGGAGGCTCAGCGGACGAGCGTCTTCGGCAGATCACCTTGGCATCTCGCCGTCCGCTGAGGGGCTGCGATCTGCGAAAATATCGCCACTTTCGTGGGCTTCTGGGGGCCCCAGCGGAGATGCGTCTTACGCAGATCACCTTGAGACCTCGCCGTCCTCTGGGGGGCTGGGTTGCGACGCTGGGGGGTCCAACGGCGCTGCTCCCATTAATCATGTTTCGAATCGTCTTTTTATTGTGTTTCCACGCTCCCTCTTGGCCGCCTTACTGCCAACGATCTGACTCTTAAGAGCGACGCCGCATATGCGAACCATGTGGCTCGTGCCCGACGTTCTATGGCGAATCGTTCAAGGGCACGGCGGGCGGCGGGTTCTTCAGTGTTCGGTGTTGTATGGATCTGTCCGATGTATAGTCGCCTCATGTGTACAACGAATTGGGTACGTCTCTGGGTCATTTTGTCGAATAGCTATGTCAACGAATCTGCCCGTGCGCACTTGCGGGAGTCATGGAGCACCTATAGGATCCATCGCACACCCATTCAGCGTCAAACCGCGTGTTTGTTAACAAACAAGTTGTCCGACATCTCGTCATAGTTTTCGTCCAAACTGGAACGTACCGTTGTCCTTTCCGTGCCACTTGTTGCCGTGCTTTACCTGCCTCTCCTTGTTCCATCTGACAAGAGTGGGTCGTCCACGGTGCAGGCGCGCAAGTAGTTTCAATCTTCATCTCCGGTGAATTCCTCAATGTCGCGGCGCGCGTCGACTTTGGTGTCGCATCGACCAGAGGGGGGCACGTTGAGTTCCGCAGAAACGTTCTGGCTCGCTGCACGGTGTCCGACAACGAAAGAGAAACCTTACCATGCACGAACCACGGCGGAGCTGATTTTCACGATGCCACATAAATCGCACAACATATATTGCCCCGCGTAGATTGCATCCGCGAGGCTGCACAACATAGATCGTGCAGCGTATATTGCTGCAGTTCGATTACACAACATACATTGCACCACATGGGTTGTTCAGCATCGATGGCACAACTTACGCACACACACATACATGTTTACATATGTATATGTGTATATATATATATGCGTACACATACGCATACATATATACACATATATACATTGCACTACATGGTTAACACCATCTGGCTTCCCCCCTTCAAGAAAACTCGATTCCCCCCCTCCCGGGTTTTCCATTCACCGCTTCGCATTGCAATGTACAAAGTATGTTGCCCCATCGTCCATCCGAAACATAAGTCCATACCAGCCCAAGCAGCCCGGTACCGACACCCACCGCCATCCCCTGCAACAAATTTTCTGCGAGGGTGATAAGGAGGTTCGGGGGGGGAGGAACCAACGTCTCACTCGATCGGTCGCACTATCGACCCCACTATCGATCTCATTATCGGTCTCGCTCGATCGATCTCACAACCGATCTCACTCGATCTATTTCATTCGATCGACCTCACAATCGATCTGCCTATTGATCTCACAATCGATCTCATTATCGATCTCACTATCGATCTCACTATCGATCTCACATTCGGTCTCACTATCGATATCACAATCGATTTCACAATCAACGTCATCATCATCAACATCATCGTCATCCGCGTCACCAGCATCATCATCATCATCATCATCGGGGCACCATCATCATCATCATCTCATCACCTGCATCATCAACATCATCATCATCACCATCATCCTCATCACTGGGACACCATCATCGTCACCATCATCATCATCGCGACATCACCACCATCAGCATCGGAACAACACCATCGTCATCATCAACTCATCAGCATCATCATGAACAACAGCAGCAACATCATCACCATCGGGACACCGTCATCATCATCAGCAACATCATCAACATCATCATCATCGGGACACCATCATCATCGTCACCATCATCCGCATCACCATCTTCATCATCATCATCATCGGGACACCATCCTCATCATCAACATCATCATCATCATCGCGACACCATCATCGTCATCATCACCATCATCATCAACATCATCATCATCACCAAGACACCATCATCATTATCATCACCACCATCATCGATATCATCATCATCGTCATCATCAACCTCATCATCACCATCACCAGCGGGACACCATCTCACCATGATCAGCTTCAGAATCAGATCACCATCCCATCATCAGCATCATCAGGACCATAAACATCATCATCAGCAGCGGGACACCATCATCATCTTTGACATCAGCATCATCACCATCATCGGGACACCATCATCATCACCACCATGGCCATCATCATCACAATTATCATCATCAACATCGTAAACACGATCATCATCATCATCATCATCACCATCACCATCATCATCGTCATCACCATCATCATCAAAATCATCGACATCATCATCATCATCATCATCATCGTCATCACCATCATCATCGGGACACCGGCGGGACACCGCGGGCCTCCTGATGCTGGACGGGAGTCATTTTGTACGGCTGCGCCCCAGCCGGAGGCGGGACACCGGCAGGACACCGCGGGCCACCGGACGCCGGAAGGGAGTCATTTGGTCCGGGTCGCGCTCTTCAGATGTGTGCTGTGCTTTGGCTAATTATTTTTTTATTTTATAGTCTTTAAAGGAGACTTTCTTCTCGCACGCCCACGCAGCTATTTCTTTTTTTTTTTTCGCTTTTTTTTGTTTTTTTTTTTATTTTTTTTTGTTTTTTTTATTTTCTCTTTCGGCTCGCCGCGAAACACGCGCGGGTCACGCACGAAACGAACACGAAACCGAAATCGATTGCCCGGTAGGGGGGCTGTCCGTTCCATTTTGATATCACCCCCTTCACCTCCGTTACATAACAAAAAAACATGTGGTTTCGCAGCAGCACGCTATATATATATACACAAGATTTTAAGGCTCGCTGCGCTTCGCCTTCTAATCTTGATCCTTGCACCTACGATGTTTCTGGGCGCGGGCGAGAACACAATTGTTCAATGAGGTGTGTGGGAATTGTGCGAGCGGAGGCGAGGCGAGGCGAGTGCGCGGTAGCGCCCGGGGCGGGGCTCAGGGCGCAGAGTTGGTGGACGCTGGAGTGGAGGTGAAGGTGGAAAGTCGGATGCCGGACGCTAGAGGTCGGAGTGCTGAGCTGATGGAGGCTGGAAGTCTATAGGTGGAAGTCCCACCAGCCCTTTAGGGCTACGGTGGTATAGCGAGTTTGGTCTTCTCTCTTCCCCTTCCTTCCCCTGCTCGGGGGAGGGGTAACCTTCCCCTGGACCTGGAGGGGGGGGGATGGAGGCGTTAGAGCGTCCAAGACGGCTCAAGATGGCTCCAAGAGGCGCTCCAAGACGCAAGATGGCCTCCAAGATGGCCCAAGATACCTCAAGATGGGTCAATATAGCCTCCGACACACCTCCAAGAGTCCTCAAGACGGATCCAAGTGCCCTTCGAGCCCTCCACGGCGCCCTCCAAGAAGCCAAAACCCTTCAAAAGCCTAAGGAAAGTCAATGTGTTTGGCATTATCGTCTTTTCGCTTCCGACGGGCCCCTGAGGCATCAAGATGGCCCCAAGATGGCCCAAGAGAGCCCCAAGAGGGGCCCAAGAAGGCCCAAGACGGCCCCAAGATCGCCCAAGAGGCTTCCAAAGAGCGCTCCAACACGTCCCCAATACGCCGTTTGAGAGCCTCCGAGGGGGGGCCGAGGGGGGGACCTGAACTGAGGACCCCCGCTCTTTTTGAACAATGGGGCCCAAGACGGGCCCGAGAGGCCTCCCAGCCTCTCCTGAAGATTCTCCACCCCGCCCTTTTTGGCCCAAGATGGCTCCAAGAGAGCCCTAGATAGCCCAAGATGGCCTCCCAAATGGCCCAAGATAGCCAAGCATGGCTCAAGATAGCCTCCGACAGATCTCCAAGAGGCCTCAAGACAGCCTGAATATGGCCCGACATAGCCGAGCATGGCTCAGAATAGCTTCCGACAGCCTCTAGCCGAGCATGGCTCAGGATAGCCTCCAAGAGGCCTCGGGAAAGCTGGCAATCAATTCTGGACGGGCCGGTGGGGATACGCGAAGCGTCAAGAATTGAGAGGAAAGTCGGCGGCCGCAAGCTGGAGGACGGGATGCTGACCTGGTAGAGGCTGGGAGTCCCGCGAGCGAAGCGGCAACACGATATTGAATGAGAGATGTGGCCGGCGCCTCGGCGAGAGCACGGGGCCCAGTGAAAGCTGTCTTCTGTTTCCGCCGTTTGCCCTCCCCTCCTCTTGCTCCTCCGTGCCCTCCTTCCGTCTTCCTGGGGCCCCTCCTGTTTCTCGCAATCCTCACCGTTCCTTCCTCTTCCTCCTTTTTCTCCTCCGTCCCGCCTCCTGCTCCTTTTCCTTCTCTGCCACGCGGGCCCATTCGGCGCGCGGGCCAGCCGAGCCAAGGACGATGACAACGACGACGGCGGCGACGACGACTCCCTGAAAAACTTGACCTCCGAACCTGTCCACGATGCGTTCTGACCATCAGTTTCACGAGAACCCGGCCGCGGCGACGGGGGAAAGTCCCAGAGTCTTAGAAAAACAGCAAACAGTTTTTGTTATTACAAAACAGAAGAACTCAGAAGGCGCGCGGGCGGGTGGAGGGGTGCGACAGAGAGGCACACAGAGAGAGAGAGAGAAAGAGAACGAGAGAGAGAGAGAGAGCGAGAGAGAGAGAGAGAGAGAGCGCGCGGAGGAGGAGGAGGAGGAGGTGGAGGAGGACGAGGAGGAGGAGGAGGAGGAGGAGGAAATGGACCTGAGCGGCCCTCATGGCCGCTGCGCGACCTCGGAAGCCCTGCCACGTGCAATGATAGACGCGTGGGGCTCTCGTAAGAGGTAGGGGCGGAAGTGCAAGGAGTAAGAGAGAATCTGGAGGGCGAGGACAGGGAAAGCGCGGAATCCTCGTGTCATGGGGTCTGAACAGGATGGGAACAACTGGGAAGACTGCACATCAAATTTTGGTTCCCGGGGCCGCGCGCCGACTGTGAAGTTGGAAGAGAGAGCGAGAGAGAGAGAGCGCGCAGAGGAGGAGGTGGAAGAGGAGGAGGAGGAGGAGGAGGAGGAGGAGGACGAGGAGGAGGAGGACGAGGAGGACGAGGAGGAATGGGAGGAGGAGGAGGAGGAATGGGAGGAGGAGGAGGAGGAGGAGGAGGAGGAGGAGGAGGAGGAGGAGGAGGACCAGAGCGGCCCTCATGGCCGCTGCGCGACCTCGGAGGCCCATGAGGGATGCGTTCATACGTAGTGTAGCCAAACATGCGCCACGCGCACTCCGTGGCACAAAGATAACGGCCACGCTGCCATTCTTTGATTTCGTCTTTGTTGCCAGTGTCCTCCTGGAGCTCGTATTTAACAAAGTCTGGTCCTTTGAACAGGTATTTGTAAAGGTATTGGAACAGGTTGACGGACCCTGCGAATTTGACATTGGCGTGTCCGTCCCACAGCAGGAGGATGGTGGGGCTGTATTCCACGATCAGCCGGTTGCAGCAAGCAGATCGTTTGCCGTAAGATGCGGTCCCAGACGCGCAATTGGGGCAGTCACCGCCACAATGTCTGCGACGGTGATGTGGGTACCCTCGCTCGTCAAAGTACGTGTCGTCTTGGAAAGGCCACGGGCACCCTTTGATGCACTCCTGAGATGTGTCGTCGGGGTGGCACGAATGGTTGCACGAGTGTATCATGTGTTGAAGGACGAGTGCGCGGACAGGACCGTCTGGTGGAAGTTCGCACGAGACGAAGGTGTCGACGGCTTCGGGCGTAGTTGGCGGCGTTGTCAGGGCTATGGCAATGTGAGCATGGGGCAGCCCTCTGCGCTGATATTCAATAACCCTGATGACGTACCTGCGGTCTCCACAGAACTCACGCTTGAGGTGCGCCATCATCTTCTCCAATCGAGCGTGGAATACGCGGACCACGATGTCTGGTCGGTCTGCTGCTGTCTGGCCCGGATGAAGAGTGGCAGTGATCTCGGGCCAGTATGGGTTGCACGTCAACGTGATGAAGAAGGTTGGCGGGCCTTTTCGCCGAGCAAGCTCCAGGGGGTCCATTCGGAGCTTGCGTAGGTGGCGGGGAGACCCGGGCACGCTCGAAGGCAAATTTGTACTCGTGCCGGGAACGGGCGTGTCATTGGCGAGGGCCTCGCACATGTCTGCTCGTTTGGAAGTTCGTTGAGCCTGTGCTCTGCGAAGAAGTCCGAGCCTCTCATCCTCCATCCTGCAGTGCATGTTCACGAGCCACTCGTTCAAGAGCCGTCCACATAAATCCATGTGTGGGCTTCGTAGGAGGTGTTGGCGGCACCACCGCATCTGTGTGAGGCGCTGCCCCGCGTTCGCGAGCATGTCGGTGCTCCATCCGCGGCCGCCGTGGGGAAACCAGAGCGGGTAACTCAAGGGCTCGTAGAGCGCGCTCAGCGGGTTCAGGCATTGCGGTGTGGGACACGAGTTCCTTCGGAATAAGACAGACCGGGACGACACGTCCACGTGGGGTGTTTCATGGACAATCGCAGCGAGCTCGTTGATGCCCTCGTCCCACTGGAGCTCGACCGCCACGGCGGCGCCGCGTACTGACGGGGCCAACAGGCGTCGAAGCTCTTTCGCATAGCCATTGTGCGGAAGGATAAGTGTCTCCAGTCGCCGAAGCAACTTGAGGTCCACATTGTGTGCAGTGGCGTTCGTGACGCGCTCCCGAGGGTCGACGACAATGCAGCGTAGAGGCGTAGTGTCAGCACAGCTCCAAATCCGCCGGTACATCGTGCCATGGATTCTGATATTGGAAGGCCGCAGCTCGTTACCGAATCGCAACTCCCGTTCTGAAGTAGTGCTTTGAATCTCGTGCACGGCGAAAGAGAACAGACTATTGCAGCGCCTGCTGATGGCTGAGATTCCCGTCAATCGAGGTGCATTGGAAATGGCGTCGTGTATTGGGCGTCCCTGTTCGTCCTTGTCCAGCCACGCAGTGCCGAACGTTTTCATGAGAGCGCCTGCAGGGGGCTTGTAGTATTTTGCGAAATCCACGTAATGCTTCCCAGCGCCGCAGCAGAAACCATCGCCTTCACAGTGGAACAGCTTTGCGGAGCAATGGATGCACGTGTGCGTCATGGCACCCAAATCGATTCGGGAAAAGGCGTCCTCCGGGCGTCCTGGTGGACAGCAGTGTCGGCATATCTTCTGGTTGCGGGCGTGCCATCTGGGAGCAAAATCGCCCAGCGGTAATGCTTCTCCGCATCGAGCACAGACACAAAATGAAGCTGGCTGCGCAACGCATGCCTTGCAAATTCTCTCGGTTCTGTGTCGGTGTCGAACTGCGAAGTCCTCGGGGGCGAGCTCCTCGTGACATCGAGTACACGGCAAGGCCACCGCAGGTTTGTTTTGGAGGGCAGCGCATGCTTTCTTTGTGGCTTTGTGTAGCTGAGTGGGTGTGAAAGAGTGGCGCGGAAGGTCGGTCGTGCACACCGAGCACGTGAAAGATGCCCGTGTGGCGCATTATTTGCAAGTCTTCGTGGCTTTGTTTAGCTGGTTAGGTGTGAACGAGTCGTCGGCCTCGCAGACAGAGCACGTAAAGCATGCTGCCCGCTTGGGGCCCATGGCGCAAAGCAAATGATCACGGTGTACATATGCCCATCCCAAGAATGGGAGATCTACGCACTTCGAGCCAACGCGTCGGAGTGCACTGAAAATGAAGCAACATGGTGGAGGGGAAGCGGGAGAAGGGGAGAATGTGGAGGACGAGGTGAGAGGAGCTTGAAGGAAAACTGAGCATCATATTTTAGTTCCCGGGCTCTCTGAAGGAAGAGTATAAGAAGTCGGTGAGGGGGGAGAGAGGAGAGGAGGAGGAGGAGGAGGACCAGCAGAGTGCGGCGGGAGAGAAAGGTGGACAGAGGGAGGAGAAGGAGGACGAGGAGAGGGAGAAAGAGGAGACAAAGGAGGTGGGCTCCTGAGACGAGAGGGGAACTGCGCATCAAATTGTGGTTCCCCAGACCCTTCAAGCCTGTCGTGGGATCTTTTTGGGGCCCCCGAGGTGTGTCTTGTGGCGCCTTGGTGTCTTTGGGGAGCTTGGATATGAGTCTCAGATCTGGGGCCCTTCAGAAGGCAGCGGAGAAGCAAGACAGCGAACTACAGGAGAGAGAGGAGCAGGAGGAGGAAGAGCAAGAGGAAGCTTTGTCGTAGGCCCGTGGTGGGGTCTTCTTGGACCGTCCAGGAGTCTCGTGGGTTCTTCAGGGGAGCTGGTGATAGCAGTCTGGGGTCTGGGGTATGTTTTAGTTCTCGCGAGTGTTCCGTGGGCCTCTGAGACGAAAGGAGAACTGCGCATCAAATTG
>CAUYUJ010014904.1:544935-547435 GCA_963575745.1 Prorocentrum cordatum
CACTTTCACGACCTCCAGTTCGAGAAGGACGAGGACACCATTTTCCGCTGGTTTGCACTCGTCTGGGCCCCGCACTTGGACAACGAGGACACCGACGACTTGGTCACTATTACCGCTACTTGGGCCTCCAGAGCGCTCTCCGCCGCCCTCGCCAAGTCCAAGAGGGCCTACGGTGCTTGGCTCGCCAAGCAATGGAAACACCGCCCTGGAGTACTACACGCCCATGTCAAGCCAGCGCCCGTACGTCACATCGAGGCCTGCACGACCAACCTGACCATCGCCGACCCCACCGTTATCATGGACAACAAGAAGCAACAATGGCAACAAGTATGGCAAGCCACCGAGGCCCCCGACGACATCCTACAGGCCCTGTCAAAGGCCAAGGCAGCAGCCGCTCGCCAACCGCTCGAGCCCATCACAGCCGAGATCGTTCACCGCTTTCACGGCCGCATGCCACCCAGTAAAGCACATGGAGTTGACGCCCTTGGACCTCGCGACCTCCATCGACTACCAGAACCAGCAGTCGAAGCCTATGCGGATATCCTCAGCGCAGTAGAGCAAGCAGGCATCTGGCCACTACAAATTTCAGGCACTATTGCAGCCCTCGCCGCCAAGAAGTCTGGAGGCGACAGGGTCCTCGGCATGCTACCTCATATGGCCAGACTCTGGTCTCGCATCAGATAGACTGCATCTGCATCCTGGACCCAAGGTCTGGACGACTTTTGGACTACAGCCATCAAAGGCTCCTCAGCTCTCCAGGCCGCCCTACATAGGGCCTTGTTAGACGAGACAGCCTCAGCACTTGGCATACAGTCAGCCACGTTGCTATTAGACATCCAGAAGTTCTACGACAACATCAAGCTCGCCAACCTCATTATGGTCGGCCTCAACTGCGGCTTTCCCCCCCATCATTCTACTACTGGAAGTTCAGCTATACCCGGCGCCCAGATTCTTGCGCAGTCGACAATGGGTGAGTGCGCCGATCTTCGCCTCCAAAGGCATCATTGCAGGCTCCCCTCACGGCACCACATTGGCACGACTCATTTTACTTCCTATTCTACGGCAAGCCCAAGCTCAGGCAGAGCTTGCCCAGATGTGGACCTTCGTAGATGACGCTGTTCTTCGAGTCGAAGGAGTCCTACGCACTCTACAGAAGCACCTCCCCCGCGCCGCCAAGACGCACTGCGACGGCTTCAAGGAGTTCGAGCTGCCTATCTCAGACAAGACTGTCCTCATCGGCTCCACCCCCAAGGTCCGCAAATCGCTAGCCAAGAAGTTGCGGCAGTACGACGCCCCAGTTACTGCGACCGCCACGGCCGTCGTCCTCGGAGTTGACGCGGCTGCGGCTACTCGACGGGTACAAGCCAAAGCCAGGAAGCGACAGAGCTCAGCCGCGGCTAGGTTTCGCAAGATACACCGACTACGGAGCACTGCACAGCAGGCTCGAATCTCAGCAGGACTGTGGCGCACTGGCGCTCTCCCCGAAGGAGTATTCGGTCATCAGGTGCACGGCCTCGCTCGGCGCGCTCTACTACGATGGCGGCGTCAGGCCGCCATTGCGGCCACGGGAGCTTCAGCGGGCCGATGCCTCACCTCCCTCCTCGGCGCCACCTTTGACGGCATGGGCCCAGGAGTATCCCTAAGGATCGAATTCATCGAGGCTTGGCTTCAGCACTGGATACGCCACCCGAGCACGCACGCCAGGATCATCAGAGCATGGCCAAGGATCAAGACCACCTTGCTCGCCGCAGGCCCCAAGCTGTGGTGCAGGGTCAAGGGACCCACAGGCGCGGCCATCGCGACCCTGCTGGAGGCCAGTTGGGAGCCGACCTCAGCTACCACGTGGAGGCGTACGAAGGACGGCTACATCGAGGAGTGGAACCTCCCCCCTGCCGATGACCCCGACCTCCTCGACGCCGACATCCACGCAGTATTGCAGGACCTCAGCGAGGATTTACACAGGCTCCTCTGGACTCAGGCCGCTACGCATGACCATGGTGACACGCTGGCTGGAGGCGCGGACATGGTCACTATCCGCATTGAACAAAGGAGGCTCCTCGCAAATGGTGACTTGAGCGACTGGGCCCTCAACAACACCATCATCAGCGGAGGACAATGGACCAGAGACCGCCTCCACAACGCGGGCTACCAGATCGACAAGAACTGCGACCGATGCAGCGCGGGAGTTCCTGAAACCTTGTTTCACCGAATGTGGCAGTGCGAGGCGAATGTGGGACCTGAGTTTGAGGCCAGTGACAAGTTACTACCGCGAGCCGTGGCAGGGGTCGATGCCGACCCCGCCCTGTGGCTCCGCGGCATTCCCTCTGTCGCTCTCACTACGCCCGCGTTCGAGCCATTGACTGGGAGGGACGGGTGGGAGTTTGTTGGTGCGGTGCGGGAGGGGCTGCCGTCGTGGGAAGGAGCTCGTAACGCTGAGGGCGAGCTGTTTCTTTTTGGTAACGGGTCTGGCGGCGCCTTTTCCGACGACGTCAGGCGACGG
>CAUYUJ010014904.1:549935-567435 GCA_963575745.1 Prorocentrum cordatum
GGCGTTTGTCAATCCGCGCGTTTTCCTAGATCGCAGACCGATTTCTGACCACATCCATCTCTGGATCCTCGATTCGATGACAGGCCCTCGGGGGCGGAAGTGGGCAGGTTTTCCTTCCCCTGGGGCGGGGAAACTGCCCACCTCCACCTTTGGAAACCGCTTTTCGCAAGGCACCTCGGGAAGTGGGTGTGGTCAGAAATCGGTCTCCTACTAGACTTGGGCCCCGCGGCCCGCAACAGCGGGTCCGGGACGCAGCATTCCGACGAAGAGAAAGCGCCGTAGGCAGAAGGTGTTGGCGCTCCGCGCGGACTTCTTGGGCCCGCGCTGGGCCCCCCCGGGCGGCGCCTCCTGCGCCGCCCTTGGCGCGCTCCGCGCGCCAGGGAGGGGGTCCGGCGCGGATCCAAGAAATCCGCGCGGAGAGCTAACAGTTTACGTTTATGGCGTTCTTTCTCATTCTAGAAGTACCCCCAGCGAAGGGGTCAGGAGCCCTGGGGACTCATATCGGAGGGTGTCTGGGGAAGCCTCCTGCTCGTCTTCCTCCCCTGACCCTTCAGCTCTTCCGATCCTTCCCCCGTTGATGCTTCTGGTCTGTCGGGCCAGGCGAAAGGGCAGGAGAAGGAACGGCAGGTTACGAAGTCTGCGGCGTGCAGCTGGTTCCCGCCCCGCCGCCGTACCCAGTCCTCGATACGTGGGCGCCTCCCGGCGCCGTGGGGCGCCGGGACGACCAGCTACGCGTGCCAATTCTCCACCTTACACTCTTTGCTATTCCCCTCTTTCGTCCGGCCCGATCATCCTCCTCCCCCCGTGGATGCCTCCGTTCTGGGCGCCGTCGATTGCGGTGCAGTCAGACTCGTGTTTCTTATGAGTCCGCCGCCGCCCCCTCCCAGACCCCATACTCTCCCTCGCATTCGGCTCCGTCCCTCTCTTTCTCCCCCACCGCGCCACCCTCCCCCTTCCTTCCCTCCTCCCTCTGCGTTGATGTGCCCTCTGGCGAGGTGCGCTATCTGGTCGCCCTCGATGGCAACGAGCCCGAGGACCCCGGGTGGGGGGGGCATGCAATCGGAGGCTGCCGCTGCGAAGCCAGACGCCGTCGAAGCAAGCGTGACGTGAGGTCCGCCGCTGACGCCCTGCGCTTCGCGGCAACGCGCCTGGGTGGTAAGCGTCAGTGGTTGTGCACGCCGCACGCTATCGGCCACGCGCAGAAGGGAGGTATAGGGGGAGGGGGGAAGGCGTCTTAGAAGCACCTCTTGCTTAGAAGGCGCGGGCCTTCTCTGTAGATGTAAGGCCCGCGCCTTCCACGAAGCAGCCTCCTTCGAAGATGTCAGAAGCCTTCCCCCCTCCCTCTACCCCTCTGTTCAGGAAGGGAAAACGCACACACGAAGAGGAACATGCAAATTAAATGGGAAGTGGAGGAGGAGGCGAACGTCAATAAAATTTGTAAAGGTATACGGGATCCTGGGAGTTCTGTCTATCTATTTGTGTGTCCATGGGCCCCGTCATTTGCGCGCGCCGCCAACGCAATCTTCGGCAGGCTGGAGGCACCTGGGCCCGACAGTCCGCGCGCTGCGCTGACCCTGGCCGCGCGCGTGTTTTGACTTCTCTGGCCGCACGCGCCGCAGGCCTCCGCAGGCCTCCGGAGGTCCCGCGAGACCTCCCATCGGAGCTCCGAGTTGTGGGCCGGGGATGGCCAGGGGTGGCTGCAGGTTCGCGCCACCCCTGGCCATCCCCCCCCCGCCCCCAAAGAAAAAACGGTTCGCGCCTCGGGGGCCCAGACCCAGACTTACCCTGGGCCGCAGTTCGCCTGGATGTTCTGGGCGCCCAGCCCTTCCGAACCGTGGGGGTTGGGGGTGGTCAGGGGGGAAGCTTCAGGCTTGCGCCTCGGGGGGGCCGAAACCAGAGCTTTACCGGACCGCAGTGATCCCGGATGATTCGGGCTTCGCCCGCCCGTTCCTCCGCAGGTAGCTCCCCAAAGGTGCATTGACGTGGTTCGTGCTTGGGGGAGTCTCCAAGTTGCGTGTGGGCGCCGAATCTTGCAACCAGCTCGCGTTTGTAAAGATGTGCGTTGCTCCAGAGACGACACGAGAAAACAAACAAACAGACAAAACAAACAAGTCCTGGCGGTCCCCGTGGGATGGCAGGGTCAAGTCTCTCTCTCTCTCTCTTTCTCTCGCTCTCGTTCTCTCTCTCTCTCTCTCGTTCTTTAGTTTTTGTTTCTCTCTCTCTCTCACTCTCTCTCTCTCGCTCTCTCTCTCTCTCTCTCTCTCTATATATATATATTATTCTTATTATTATTATGAATATTTTTGTATTATTATTATTATTATTATTATTATCGTTATCATACGCACCTCTCCGAGGGAGCAGAGCTCAGAGCCGATTAATAAGGCGGCGTCCGCGATTTTTCTGGCCGTTTCGCTAGGGACATCCTCAAAAATATGAAAATCGGTGGCACCCCTCACGCAGATCGTGACGTCAGGGTCCAAAAACATATGGGAATTTCAACATTCTAACATAAAACCTTCAACAACACATGGTAATTTCAATGATTGTGACCCCGATTCTCAGAGAATGACGATTTCGCTTGAGACATCCTCCCAAAATCGAGCCCCGACGTACCTTCTGGTAACGCATGCGAACATCGCCACTGGGGCCTTCGGTGGAGCTCCCCATGGAGCCACGAAACATTGTACCGATGCGCGGGCAAGGCTGCGGCGGCACTTGCATGGCAGGGGATCGCTTGGGAGCGCCAAGGATCGTTCACGATCGCCTGGGAGCGCTTGGGAACTCATGGGAGCGCCTGGGGTCGCTTGGAGCGCTGAAGAGCGCTTGGGAGCGCCTGGGACCGCTTGGGAGCGCTTGGGGGCGCTTGGGAGCGCCGGGGAGCACTTGGGAGCGCCTAGGAGCACCTGGGAAAGCTTCGGACCGCCTGAGAGCGCTTGGCGGTGCCTGGGAGCGCCTGGAAGCGCCTGGAACGCCTTGGAGCACCTGTGAACACCGCCACTGAGGCTTTCGGTGGAGCTCCGTATGGGGCCACGAAACGCTTGGGGCCACGAAGCGCTGTACTGGATGGGGAGGACGCGTGCGAACACCGCTACTGGGGCCTTCGGTGGAGCTCACTATGGGGTCACGAAACGATGTATTCTGTCGGGGAGACGCATGCGAACACCGCTATTGGGGCTTTCAGTGGAGCCCCCCATGAGCAACGAAACGCTGTAATGAGGGGGGCAAACGCATGCGAACGTCGCTACTGGGGCCTTCGGTGGAGCTTCCCATGGGGCCACGAAGCGATATAGTGAGGGGGGTAGACGCACGAGAACTCCGCCACTGGGGCCTCCGGTGGGGCTTCCCATGGGGCCACGAAGCGCTACATTAGGTGGGGGAGACGCATAACAGCACCGCCGCTGGGGCCTTCGATGGAGCTTCGTATGTTGCCGCGAAACATTATACGGGTTTGGCGGGCGCATACGAACACCGCCATTGGGGCTTTCGGTGGAGCTTCGTATTGGGCCACGAAACGCCACATTGGGTGGGGGAGGCGCGTGCGAACACCGCCATGGGGGCCTTCGGTGGAGCTCCTTTTGGGGCCACGATACATTGTACGGAGTGGGACTTCGCATGCGAGCACCACCACTGAGGCCTTCGGTGGACCTTCCCTTGGTGCCACGAGAGGCGGTACTGCGTGGGGGGACACGCATGCGAACATCGCCACCGAGGACTTTGGTGGAGCTCCGTATGGGGCCACGAAGCGTTGTATCGGGCGGGGGAGGCACCGCCAATGGGGCCTCTGTGGAGCTCCCCATGGGGCCACCAAGCGTTGTACTGGGCGGGGGAGACGCCTGGGAACACCGCCACTGAGGTCTACCGTGGAGCTGCCTATGGGTCCACGAAGCGCTGTACTGGGTGGGGGACACGCATGCGAATACTGCAAGTGAGGCTTTGGTGGAGCTCCGTATGGGGCCACGAAGCGCTGTACTGGGTGGGCGAGGCGCGTGCGAACACCGCCATTGAGGCCGTCGGTGGAGCTCATTACGGGGCCACGAAACAGTGTAGTGGGTGAGGGAAACACATGTGAACACCGCCACCGGGGCCTCGGTGGAACTCCTCATGGGCCCACGACGCGCTGCACGCTTTGGGGCCGACGCCTTCGAACACCGCCACTGAAGTCTCCGGTGGAGCTCCGTATGGGACCACGATGTGCTGTACTGGGTTGGGGAGACGCATGCGAGCACCGCCACGGAAGCCTTTGGTGGAGCTCCGTATGGGGCCACGAATCGCGATCTTGGGAGGGGGAAGCGCATGCGAGCACCACCACTGTGGCCTCCAGTGGATCTCCCTGTGGGGACACGAAAAGGTGTACTGGACGGGAGAGACGCCTGCGAACGCAGCTACGGGGGCCTTCGGTAGAGCTCCCTCTGGGGCCACGAAGCGCTGCACTGCAGAGGGGAAACGCTTGCGAAACTGCAGCTGGGGCCTTCGGTGGAGCCCCGTATGTTGCCACGAAACGGTGTGCTGTGTGGGGGGGGCGCGTGCGAACAACGCCACGGAGGCCTCCGGTGGAGCTCCCTATGGGGCCACGAGGCGCCACATTGAGTGGGGGAGACGCATGCGTGGACCGCCACTGGCGCCTTTGGTGGAGCTCCCTATGGGGCCACGAAGCGCTGCACTGAGTGGGGGGGGCGCATGCGTACACCGCCACTGGGGCCATCGGTGGAGCTCCCTATGGGGCCACGAAACAATGTACTGGGTCAGTGAAGCGCATGCGAAAACCGCTACTGGGACCTTCAGTGGAGCTCCCTGTGAGACCACGAAACAGTGAGGGGTATGCGGGCATGAGCGGCGATGATGGTGATTATAACTGCGATGGCGATGACGATGATGGTGTTGATCACGATGATGACCAGTATCTCGATAAGGACGACGATGATGGTGGTAATGATGATGATGGTGGTGGTGATGATGGTGATGCTGATGGTGATGATGCCATAATGATGATGATGATGATGATGATGATGATGATGATGATGATGATGATGATGATGATGATGATGATGATGATGATGATGATGATGATGATGATGATGATGATGATGATGATGATGATGATGATGATGATGCTGATGCTGATGATGATGATGATGATGATGATGATGATGATGATGATGCTGATGCTGATGCTGATGCTGATGCTGATGCTGATGCTGATGCTGATGCTGAAGCTGATGCTGATGCTGATGCTGATGCTGATGATGATGATGATGATGATGATGATGATGATGATGATGATGCGGATCATGATCACTCTGATAATGGTGTTGATGATCATGATGATGAGGATGATGAAAATGATATCGCTGATGCTGATGATGATGCTGATGATGCTGATGACGATGATGTTGTTGATGATGATGATTATGATGATGATGCTGCTACTGCTGCCGCTGCTGCTGCTGCTGCTGCTGATGATGATGATGATGATGATGATGATGATGATGATGATGATGATGATGATGATGATGATGATGATGATGGGGGACTGAGGAGGGGAAGGATGAAGGAAGGAGGACGGAACGCGCGGGGCTGTCCCTTCAAAACAAGAACCCAACACCACAGGATGGTTGGAAACAAGATTTTGGCCCCAGGGGTCAATATTAACAACACGCGTGCCGCCTCGATTCTTGTCGAGTGCCGGATGTCTGAGATTGAACATTTTGGTCTTCTTGTGTTTGCGACGGGGATTCAACGCGGATTCGAATTTGAGCCGACGCGGATGCGACGTGGATTCGACGCGGACTCGATGTTCGACGTGGATTCGACGCGGACTCGACGCGGATAGTTTCGAGATGGGATATCGACACGGCCCCCGTTCTGCCTGACCCAACGCTCCTCCCTACCCCCCCAGTCCCACGAAAGCCGAATCACACCGCCCTCTCAGTGTTCCATCCAGGTCCATGAGGTGTTCAATGATGAGCCCCTTGTGGAACGAAACCATCCGGCTTTCGCGCCGAGGACCGCTAGAAGCCGTCAAAGACCGCCAGAGATTGTCCGCCTAAGGCCGCCGAAGACCGCCCGACGACCGCGAACGACGGGCCGCAGTGGGTCCACGGTGGAACACGTAACACTCATCCATCCCGCCCACTCCGGCCACAGATCCCTGCATGTGTTTGCCTATCGTTTATCGCCGCTCGGCTCATGTGGTTTTCTCGGTTTGCCTGGCGGCTCTTTGATCCGCTCCGCGGTTGAGGCCGAGTCAAGTGAAGTTTCGTGGTCGAAGAATGCGCCCCCCCGTCCACCGGGAGGACGTGGTCACGCAGCTCCACTGGTCCCTCATGGCCCTGCGGGACGCCGTCCTGCGCGGCGGCGGGCACGGCGGCGGCGCCGCTGCTAGCCCGAGCGGGCGAGGTGGGCGCTCCTCGGGGAGGGGGGGTGCTCGAGCGCGCCCTCGACAGCTCCGTCCTCCTCGGCATTCTCTATCCCTCCATCCTCATCCTCCACCCTCCCTCCTCCTCAATCCTCCGTCCTCCTTCCTTCGTTCATTCCTTCCTCCTTCCTCCTTCCTCCTTCCTCCTTCCTTCGTTCATCCATCGCGACGGAAGGAATGGGGCAGTGCTCTGCCTCTTGGGGCCCTCGCCGGGCCCCTGGGGGTGCGCTCTCAGGCTGCGGCGCCTCCCCAGGAGCTCTCCGGGGGTGGCCCGAGTCGTTCGGAGTGGACGCGGGAGGCTCAGGCCGTGGCCCGAAGGCCCGAGGGCCAGATCCCTTCAGCTTCCGCCAGATGATCAGCCGGCTCTCCTGGCGAAACGTCGTCCGGCTGAAGCGGCATTTTTGCCAGCGCCCGCCCAAAGGGCCAATTGATCTCACATTGCCTATGATGGCACAGGTGGCAACGACGATGATGATGACGATGATGGTGGTGGTGAGCCGCGATTCGGTGGTAAATTGCAAGGAAGTCCCAAGCGAGAGCGCGATTCTTCAATACATGGTAAGGAAGTATCCGGCGGGAGCCGTCGTTGGCGCGGGCCACGACGGGCGCGACCGAGCGGGGGCCCCGAAGGGCATACGTATAGGGGGCCGCAGAGGGCAGCGACGGAGCCGCTGAGGGCAGAAACGGGGCCACGAAGGGCAGAGATGGGGCAACGGAGAGCGACAGCGGGGCCACGAAGGGCATGCATATGGGGCCACGACGGGCGCGAACGAGCGGGGGCCACGAAGGGCATTCGCATATGGGGCCGCAAAGGGCGACAGCGGGGCCACTGAGGGCAGAAAGTGGGCTATGAAGGGCAGCAAGGGGGCCACGAATGACGACAGCGGGGCGACGAAACGCGTGCGTATGGGACCACGACGGGCGCGAGCCAGCGGGGGCCACGAAGGGCAATGAATCCGGGGCCACAGAGGGCAGCGACGGGGCCGCTGTGTTTGCAGAAACGGGGCCACGAAGGGCAGAGAGGTGGCCACGAAGGGCGACAGCGGGGCCACGAAGGGCATGCATATGGGGCCACGACGGGCGCGAACGAGCGGGGGTCACGAAGGGCATTCGTATATGGGGCCACAAAGGGCGACAGCGGGGCCACTGAGGGCAGAAAGTGGGCCACGAAGGGCAGCGAGAGGGCCACGAAGGGCGACAGCGGGGCTACGAAGGGCATGCGTATGGGGCCACGACGGGCGACTGCGAGCGGGGGCCACGAAGGGATATGGGGCCACGACGGGCGCGAACGAGCGGGGGCCACAACGGGCACTCGTAAATGGGGCCACAAAGGGCGACAGCGGGGCCACTGAGGGCAGCAAAGGGGCCACGAAGGGCAGCGAGAGGGCCACGAAGGGCGACAGCGGGGATACGAAGGGCATGCGTGTGGGGCCACGACGGGCGACTGCGAGCGGGGGCCACGAAGGGCATATAATGCGGGGCGACGACGACGATGACGACGACGACGACGACGCAACGACGACGACGACGACAACGACTACCGTCCAGCGGATACGCTAACCTAGCTTGGCTGCGAAGTCTTGCTCGGGGGAACAAGAAGTCCATGTCGCACCCCCAGGCGTGTCGGTAGGGCGATTGTTCTTCAATACGTGAGCGACGCAAATAAAACTGGGTCGTTTGCTCCGACATTGGCGCGTGAGTTGCCCGCGTAATGTCGCGCGTAAGCGTCCTCGCTTCCAGCGCAGCGCGCTGCGATGGCGGCCCACGTAAGCCACCGCGTAAGGTCTCTACGCCATCTCGCGTGAGACCCGTTTTTGATCGTCGCCCAGGCGGTTCTCGCATTGGCGCCGCGTTCGTTTAAGCGTTTCCAGTAGTTCCAACGTTTCTCATGGTTGAACTCCCAGGAATGGTGTTCTGACGCCGTTAGGACTGTCAGGACGCAACAGCCACGTTGATTCACAGTGCTGTAGTCCCAGGAAATGCGTTCAGGCACGATTTAGGTTTGTCAGGACGCAACGGTCACGTTAGTTCGCGGCGCTGGAACCCCAGGACGTGCGTTTTGGCACGATTGCGGACTCTCAGACGGTCGCCTTCCAATGGAGATCTTCCAATTTTGAAGTGCATTTTGTTTAAGGGGACCTGTGAAGAGGGACCTTGGAAAGAGGGTTGATTGCAACGTAGTTGTTGCGTATTGGGTTTACGACACTGGTCCTCCTCCTCCTCCTTTTCCTCCTCCTCCCCCTCCTCCTCCTTCTCCTCCTCCTCCTCCTCCTCTTGTGGTTTCGCACGCCTTGCTTGCGCTTTTCCGCCCAACACTGTGAAGTCGAACGAGCGGTGTGCATTTACCTCGCAGACTATTTTTCATCTGGTCGATCAGAGTAAATACCGATTGAGCAAGGCTCGATCGAGTTTGATTGCGGCATTCGGACAGTCTCCGATGTTGCGCGATGTTTGCATGGCGTCATTGTGCATCCTGGCGCAGTCGGTTCGATTTCGATCGCGGTCAGATGCAGCCCGATGCGACGCACTTTTCGATCCGATCCGGTCCGATTGCCTTTTTCGATGCTTACAGATCCTGTCCTCGTCATCCTCCGCTTCTCCTACTTCTCCTGAGGCGCTCCTCAGCCTCGCGTGCGCCCTTCCGCTCCAGACGGGAAGGTCGAGCGGGTGCTGGGGAGTTGCAGATCTCTGTCCCCTGGCGGTGGCGGAGGTGGTTCTTCTGACCCGCCGGGAGAGAGAGAGAGGCAAAACTAGCGTCATCCACCATCCCCTCTTCCTTCGATAGGTGGACGCCTTCTACCGCACCACCACCAGACTTGTCAGCTGGTCTGGGGGCTAGCACCTCCCAACATTTATGCCTATGTGTATGTGTGTTGTCGCCAAGCCCGAAGACCCCAACTTTTGCACGGTCGCTGTGCAGGGCGTTTTTTTATGTTTTTGGAGTATGGCCTTCGCCCACGTGGTGTGCAGATGCAGGACGCTCGAGATAGCACATTCCGCACGGTCAACCACCGAAGCATGGGTGTTTTTTCAACATGTGGCTATCGTCTTCACACTGCGCACCCTCTGCCGAAAAAACACCCAGGAGTTACACACGAGCATCAGTGTATTTCATAATGTGATTTCAAGATCATGCCGCGTAGATCGTGTTTTCAATTCCCTGGCTGTTCCACCGACTGGTTAGAGCATTTGCGCCGAACGCATGGCTTTGAAATCAGAGAAGTCGATTGACAGATATATGTATTGCCCTGTTGTTTCAGATCGCCGAGAAGCAAGGTTGCTACACTCGCGGAGGGCGGCCCTTTTCAAAAAGGTGGCTCTCGCGGCATGCTCCCCCGCGCTACAGTTAAGTCGGGCCTGTCCCTCTACAGGAGGAAAATTCAAAAGTAGTAAAAAAATAGTCAGGGGACGTTTTTTTTTTGTTTCTGAATGTGTTTGGTGTATTCTGCGTGTTTTCAATTTTCGCCCGAAATCCCCCTGTAGGGGGACAGGCCCGACCTGACGCTACGGGGTCCTCAAGTTTGCAGTCCCCAGGGGCTGCACGGGTGCAGGGCAGGAGTCGTGCTCTCGACCGGGCGCCGTGGACGCGGTCATGCTCCTGCCAGTCTTCGGGAGGGCGGTGCTTCTCAAACGGACTGCGAACTGTAGCGTGGTGCGGTCGAGTCTGGATGCGTGACACCGGAGGCCCGCCTCAAAGCACAGATGGCTCCCACCTGGCGGGGGAACAACGCCGGCGGGCGTCCTGACAAGAGAGAGAGAGAGAGAGAGAGCGAGCGAGAGCGACAGAGAGAGGGAAATAGAGAGAGAGAGAGAAAGAGAAAGCGAGAGAGAGAGAGAGAGAGGGCAAGACTGGGTTTAGGGGTACATAGAGGAAGGGGGATGGAAGGGGAGAGGGATAGGGAGACGTCAGCGTTAGAGAGGGTCGGAGGCGGAGAGGGGGGAGGGGAGTTGGATGGGGAGGTGTGTTTCAACGGCCCTCTATGGAGCACGGAGGCAGAATGTATTGAGTACTGTATGCCCTGGTTCAGGACATGCGCAGTGCTGCAATAGCCTTGAAATCGGTGTCCGTGTATCACCGCCGAGCACGACTTGCGCTATCCACGTGCGCATATTTTTGTTTTTCTCTCTCTCTCTCTCTGATGAATTCGCTCGAAGTCGAGGAGAAGAGTGTCGTGAAAGCTGCGCAACTCAGCCGAAACACGATGATGCCCATGGTTAGGCTCTCAAATGGAGTAGTGGAGCTGATGGTTCAGATAGCGGCTGGCCTCGTCAACCCCATGGAGCACAGATGATGCCGAAACAGGATTTGGCACGTGTTCCGTTCCCATGTTGGGCTCAAGCGGTCAGCTGTTCCCCATTCAGAGGGCGTTTTGCGGTGCATTTGGCGCGAATCCCAAGGCCAAGAGCCGACCCACAGTCCCTGCAGCGATGGGCTCTTGCAAGACGTTCAAGACGAAGAAGCACTTGGCCAAGAAGATAAACCAGAACCGCCCCCTGCCGCAGTGGTTCCGCATGAAGAGCGACACCAAGATCCGGTACCCAAGGGAGATTTTCACCGACCCCCTGGCCGTTACTATTGTATGCAGTCCGTCTCCTTCCTGCACCGTGTGTATCGCAAGGTTTGGCTTGCATCAGGTGCTTATGATGAGGGCTGTGTTTCTGCCTTCAGCACTCGCGGGCGGGACAGATTTTTTTATATCCACGGCCTCGCGGGCTGGGCCCCTGGGCCGCGATCCCATGGGTACGGGGCGTTTTCTCGCGGTTGCTCTGCGCGGAACGTATTCATGCGACCGCGTGTGCACGGGATCGCGCACCGAAATCGAGACCGTGCGGGCGTCGATGCGGATACCTTCGCCGCTCGTGATTTGCTGCCCCCCGCGGGGAATCAAGAAACCATCGACCCCGAGAACCCCTTGGGGGTGACCCACCCCCAAGGGGTGACCCACCCCCACCCCGAGAACCCCTTGGGGGTGACCCACCCCTCCCCTGCCAATGGGTTGCCGTTGGCGGTGGTGTCTGCTGCGGGCAATATTTATGTCCATATCCAGTGCGTCTTGGACTTTCTTGGAAGGGGCGCCGCAAGGCCGAGGCGCACTGGATATGGATAACAATTGAGCCTTGTGGATGCAGATTCTAATCCATATCCGGTGCGCCTCATGTTTCTTGGGAAGAGTGTCCGAAACTCCAAGACGCACTGGATGTGGATAAAGACACTGCCCGCATCTGCCTCTCTGCTGATATAGGTACAACAAGTTCCGCCGCCACTGGCGCCGCGGCAAGATCGGCCTCTGAGCCGGGCCTCTCCGCGTGGGGTCACGGGGGGGGGCCGGCGGCGGGCCGGGTCCCGACGTGCGGCGGCCTGGCGGCCAGGCCCTCTCGAGCCTCCTCCCTGTCGAAAATCGGGGGTGGACAGACCTCCTACCCTGACACGTCGATTAGTGAATTGTCCGTTTTCGGTTCTCGAGAGGGTGCTGCGGCCGTCATGTTCCAGGTTTGCGCCCGCCAGGTTTTAGCCCGAGGTCGTTTTCACTAAACGTCAGAAGCCTGGGCCACGGCAGGACAAAAGCCTGGGCCACGACAGGACAAGAAAAGAAACAAGAAGTCAAGACAGTCAAGAACAAAAAGCAGGACATGGCTGCCGCAAGTTGGCCATCCATCGCGGTGCAACTGCCACGAGGAAGGGCTCGAATGAGGCCCCATAGCTGGCAGCGGGCCTCCAAGGGACGGGCATACCCACCCCTCGCCGGACCTCCGACGTCTTAGTTTTCTGTCCGCGCGCGGCGCTTTAGAGCTCTCGAAGCCCACCCGAGCCAGGCCTCCGACCACAACAGCGAACCCAGACCGTCAACATATCGAGCAACATCGAGACCCTCCTCCTCCTCCTCCTGCCCCTCCCCCTCCTCCTCCCTTTCCCCCTCCTCCTCCTCCTCCTCCTCCTCCTCCTCCTCCTCCTCCTCCTCCTCCTCCTCCTCGGGCCCTTGCTGGGCCTTGGCGCCGTCAAAGAGCGGTCCAGGAGGGAGAACCGGCCCTGGGGACGGGATCCAGACTTCCGGGGGCTCCGAATGGACAGACACTTCAGGAAACAGCATCGGTCACGCCTCTGCCCATCGATGGCATGGATCGCTGCGTCTCCAGGCCGTTTGCACGAGGCTGCACGCGACGACTGGCTGCGGGAACGCGGCTGGGCAGCCGGAGGCGGGGAGCGATGGGGCAGAGAGAGGAGGGGCAATAGCTGCAGATGGCCCACTGCTGCAGGAATACCTGTCGTTCCCCCCCCCACCCCCAGATATGGCGCTCTTAAGAGCACGTCCTGAACTTCTGCTGTGTCGCGACTACACGCAATGCCACAAGAGAGCGGGAGCAGTCTTATCGGGCCTAGCGCAGCAAGAGATTGACACAAGCGGACCGTGCCTGTGTCGGCTGCTGCCCGTGCTCAAGAGAAGGTGGAGACGAGGCCTCAGATGTCCAGACTTTCTCTCGGTCCCTGGCCCCTGTACTTCTCGGCCGCTTCGAGGGAACGTTGTCTCGGTTTGTGTTTTGACGGGCCAGAGCCCGAAAGCGGCCCCGCCAAAACTGGAGTTTGCGGAGCAGGCGTGGCTTGATCGTACAAGATGATACAGATTTGGGAAGGAGGAGATAGAGAGGACGGATGGTGCATGAGAAGTATAACGGATTGGATGGGTGCTCGCATGGCCGTTCAATGGCCGTTCAATGGTTGCTTAAACAATTTGAAATGGCTCGAGGACGCTTTCCTGTTCTCTTGGGAGCCTCCTGGGCAGCCTCTTTTGGGAGCCTCTTGAAAGCCCTTCGGCCCGTCGGGGGGTCGCCTGCGCAGTCCAAGAGGCCTCTTGGACTCTCTCGGACGCCTCTTGAGGGCATCAATGGATTTCTTAGGAGTCCCTTCTTCCCAATCTCTCAGGCCGCCGGAAGCGCCGGGACAACCACGGGACAAACGCAGGGGGCACGCGCCAGCCCTCCTGAGCCAGATAATCTGACATAACATTCCCTAGCTAGGGGGGATCTCTCTCGCACTTCCGCAGCTTCGCCTCGCCCGCAGGCGCGGTCTTAGCCGAGAGTCAATGTTTTCCAGGTGGAGGCACAGTGTTGCACACGTACGTATCGTCGCAGCGACCACTTGCACCCTCCGTGCCCTGTCCATGCGTCTACCTGAATGTGCAGTCATTTGGGCTCAAGCTTTGTCCTCGCAGCCCGGGGGCCCAGCCTCTTCGTCGGCGGCACGGCGCAGGGGGGTGGCGCGAGGTGGGCTGCCGTCTGAAATGCGGCGGGCTTCTAAGAAGGGAAGGGGGCTTCGTAGAAGCCCAGTTGCCTTCTAATAGAGAACGCCCATGGCTTCGAAGAAGCCCCCCGCCTTTTCAGAAGGCCGCCGGTCTCCCGTCACCCCCCTGCGCGCGCCACCCACAGTCCGTTGTGTTGCGGGATGCCGCCTGCACTGGCCGCAGCAGCCGAGGAGGCGACGCCGGCTGAAGCGGAGGCACCGGCAGCAGCCGAGGAGGGGAAGCGTGCCGAGGCCCCCGCTCCAGCCGCGGAGGCGAAGCCAGCAGAGGCGGTGGCACCAGTGTGCGGCGCAGGCGACGGGCAGGAGTCGACTACACGTACGAGTGACCCTTCGCCGGAGTGACCTTTGGCGCGGGCCCACTGGGGTCCCCCGATCGCCGAACACGATGCGGTCGTAGCGCCTTGCGCGGTTGTGTTTGGTCCCCCCGCGGGCCCCCAAAGGCCGCGAACCAAAGGTCACTCTTACCCAGGATCACTCTTGCGTGTAGTCGAAGGAGGAGCGAAGCGGCTCCCCAGATGGGGACACGGTGGAGCTTGGCGGGGACAAGTTCAGCATCAAAGGTTTGGTGGGACGCGCGAGGGGGTGGCGCTGGGAGGGCGGCCTTCCAAGAAGGCCTCGGGGCTTCTCAGAAGGCAGGGGGCTTCTTCGAAGCCTCCCGTCTCCTGAGAAGCCATGGGAGTAAGCCCGCCTTGCTAGAATGCCGCTCCCACCGTCTTGCTAGACGGCCGCTCCTGTAGAAGGCCGCCCCCACCGCCCTGCTAGATCCCCGCCCTGCTAGAAGCTCGCCTTGCTAGAAGGCCGCTTCCACCGCCTTGCTCGAGGCCCTTCTCAGAAGCCCGCCTTGCTGGAAGGCCGCCGCCACCGCGCCAACCCCGCGTGCGCGCCGCCAAGAGTACGACCGTTTTTGCGGCCCAGGCCGAACTGGCCGTATAGTTGTGGACGTGAAGGGGCACGAGGCCCCGACGAGACGCGACTTGGGCGAGCTGCTGGATGCACTCGGCAACCTGGCCAAGGACCAGCGGTGCCGATCCAGCGAAGGTGTGGTCGGCGTCTTTGACTTGCGGCTGATCGTCTGGCCCTCGATGTTCAGCCTCCCCGACGCATTGGGAGTCTTGGGGGAGCGCTCCGTGCCGGCAGCGATCCGGGACCATACGGTCGGGATAGCCATAGTCTTCGCGGATTCAGGATGGATGGGTTCATTCATCGCGAGCCTGGTGGCCACAGTCTCGAACCTTCTGAGCGCCGAAATCGTTCCAGTCTGTGCGTCAACTTGTGAAGAGGCGGATGAGCTCCTCAGAAAAGTATGTGACAACGAGATCGCTGCTTGAGCCCGTCAACATGGCTGAGTCTCACGCTGTGCTGAGCCGTCCTGAGGCTTGTCCGACCTGTCCGCGACGTGCTTCCGAATCGCTTCTTAAAAGTAATTAGGAGGAGCTTGGAGCTCCCAACATTTATCACAGCCTTTATGTTTCGCCCCGCAAGTTTTTGCAGGGCCAGCAGGATGCGAACTGAGCTGAAGCACGCAGTCATCCAAATGCTCGCCGCAAACAGTCTGTTTGAAGGGCGACCGCGGCGCAGTCCGCATTGATGTGGACACCTTTTTCCAACCATCGGCCAGTGCTCGCTGACGCTGGCTCAGTGCCGACCACCCTGGTAGCACCCCTGGAACAGGGGTAGCGAGAGCTTGCCGAGCCTCTCCTTCTCTGGGCACGGATCTCGTATCGGACGCGGCTGTCGCGTCTAAGATGTTGTCCAGTTGTACAGTTCTGCAGTTTGTGATGCACGATCGAGCCGGCCTCTGGTTGACCGCCATTGTTAGCGAACGTGTGCGGTAATATCCCTACAGGAACCTCACAGTTACCGCTTGGTTACTCCAGATCTGCCCCGTGCATGCGCCTCGGCTTGGTCACAGCAACGTCAAAGTTACTACCATGACAGGCTGCGTAGGTCGTCACAAGTGGTTACCTGAATAGTCACCTGCTTCGCGGAGCCAGGCCACCCTGTCACACAACGTCTCATAAGAGGGGCCGACCTCAAGGGAGGACTATGTCGGAACGTGTTTCACGCGTTTGCCAGGTCCCAACCTTTTTGTGTGGCGTGGTACCCGCTTTGAATAAGGCTCTCGTTGCTCGTCTCCCCCCCATCAATTCTGCATTCCTTCTGCTGCCTGCGCTGTGTCCATGCTTCTCCTACTGTTCTGTGCTCCCTCCTCTTCCTCTTTTTTCTTCTGCATCACCGTCTTCATCTTCTTCTTCTGAGTATTAGTATCACCATTGTGATTCGGAATATGATTGCTCTTTCTATGGTGCTTCTATGCGCCGCCATTGCTTGCCCCCATGCGCGCGCCCCTGGCGCTTGGCGGCGTGGCGTTCTGCTCGCCACTCCTGGGTGCTGTGCCACGGGGGCCCAGCGGAGTGGGGCCCCACGCAGATTGAGCGAGGCTGAACGTCCTGGGTAGAGTAAGTACGCTCTTGGGTGACTCGTTCCTTCTCCCCCTGCTCCCTCGCCCATCCAACCGCCGCCGTCGGTCGTGCCGCTGCGGGCGTCCCGTCGGTCGTCTGTCGTGTCGCGGTCGCCGTCGCCGTCTCGGCCGCCGCCATCGCTGTCGCCGCTTGTTGTTGTTTCTTGTTTCTCTGCCTGGACCTAAGTAGAATCCCAGAATCCTCATCCAGCACCGTCCGTCTCATCCTCTATCCTCCTCTCCACTCCTCGTCCCTCCTGTTTCCCTTACCCCTCCTCCTCCTCCTCCTTCTCCGCCTCCTTGTCCGCCTTCTTCTCCCAAGAGATCTTCAGAGGTCCTTGGAGGCATTGGAAGGTTGCAAAAGCTCATGGCGGCCTCTGGAGAGCCAAACGTTACCAGAAACAGGTAAAAGCCTACATCGGTCCCACCTCCTCGTGCTCATCCCCCTTCTTTTTTCCAATGCAGACCTCCGATGGGCCGATCTGTTCTATTCCCGGGCCCCGGAGTCTTGACCGCGTCCATGGGGCAGTTCTTTGTCCGAGGCGGTCGCGTGTGGTTGCCACTGATGCCAGAAGCGGCCCCCAGAGGCCAGAATATGGGAGGAACGCTGGGTCTGTGGAGATGCATCCCCAGAGATTCGGATGTATGTTTCCATGCAGTCAACCCGCACAGGAAGGATGAGCAACTTTCCAAGGTTGCCCTTGCACCATTCCCCCTTCGGCCGATCCTTGGCCGCTTTCGCTGGCCGCGCCCCGCTCGCAGAGTGTCGACATGGCCTTCCGAGGCCCTTGCACCCTTCTCGTGCGTCCTTCTTGTACGGGTTGACCGTGCGGGGCCCCGGGGAGGGGAGGAGGATCGTCATGAGGGGAGGAGGATCGTCATGAGGAGGAGTAGGAGGATGGGGAGGAGGAGGAGGAGGAGGAGGAGGAGGAGGAGGAGGAGGAGGAGGAGGTGGACCTCTTCCCCCAGGGGCAGGCTTCTCCTTCGGAGTCGTGGCCTGCCGGCCCCGCAGCCGGGCCAGGGAGGGCCCCCAACAGGCCGAGACCCGTCGAAAGATATTCTGTGGGGATTCTTCAGCGCGAGGTGCCTCGGGAGCAGGAGGCCCCAATAGTGCCCCAAGAGGCTCCCAAGATGCCCCCTCCTCTTCCTCCTCCTCCTCCTCCTCCTCCTCTTCCTCCTGTTTCCTCCTCCTCCTGATCTTCCACGAGGAGCACCTTCCGTCGTGACTGTTCAGCGCGAGGGGCGTGGGAGGGAAGAGGAGGAGGAGGAGGCCGTCGCCTGGTCACTCGATCTTCTACGCGGGCCTCGCTGAGTCGTTACCACC
>CAUYUJ010014904.1:569935-587435 GCA_963575745.1 Prorocentrum cordatum
AGCGCACTCCGGGGGGCGCGCGCAGGGGCGGGGGGGGAGAGAAGGGGGGCGATAGGGGAGGAGGCTGTAGGGAGGAGGAGGAAGAGGAGGAGGAGGAGGAGGAGGAGGAGGAGGAGGAGGAGGAGGAGGAGGAGGAGGGGCAGGAGGAGGAGGAGGAGGAAGAGGAGGAGGAGGAGGAGGAAGAGGAGGAGGTCCGTAGCCATTTTGGCTCAAGGCTAAACGCTGTGAAGGGCTATAGACGCCCGAGAACCAGTGATTAGCTTTGGACCCTTCCGTAGCCTGTCTGGGTCAGACGGGCTTGAGGCAAGAGGGCCCACGGCGGCCCCTTTTGATCGAGCGCTCTCTCCTCTCAGTCTTCTTCCTGTGCAGCCAGAACGGCAGCGATGGCACCTGAGTCGGCAGCAGTCGGCATGGCCACGGAAGAGGCCCCCGAAGGTTGGCACTCACCTCCTGGCACACCTCGAGCTGATGATCGCAGCCGTAGTCAAGAGCAGCTCCGTCGGTCTACGCAGGCGTCGACAGCTGCAGAACCCACAGGAGCTCGTCGGCCTGTCCAAGCATCTCCGAACACCAGAGGTCGGCGTGGCGCGACGTCGGCTGGGACGGGCGGCTCGACTCCTGGGCGGCCTTGTCCTCCTCTTCCTCACGGTGCTGGATGCGCTCCCGTGCTTCCTCCACCTCCACCACCTGGTGCACAGCCACACGCAGCACCAGATGCAGCAGCTGATCTCCGGGGCTACGTTGACTCAACCAAGAACGCGCTCATGGCCGCCATCAACCAGGTTCAGGCGTCAGTCGGCGGCTTGGCGAACACGGTCAACACATCCTGCCAGCAGCTCTCTCAACAGATGGAATCACGCATGGCGCGAGTCGAGGGAACCCAGAGAATCCAGGGCGAGAAGATCGAGCGCCTGGAGAGCAAGCTTGAGCACCTTGAGCAGCTGTTCGGCCTCATGCAGTCAGAGCGGCCCACGCCCCAGCCCATTGTCGATGACAATTTCTCGCGCGACCCTGACCCGACCATCATCATGGCCCGCACTAAGACCTTGGTCCCGAAGCCGAACCTCTTGCAAGCTCTGCGCCCGTGGATGGAGCAGTTTCAGATCCCGAGTGAGGAGGTTCAGGTCTTGTCGGAGCCATCAGACACTAAGTTCAAAATTCAGTTTCACGGCAACGCCAACCTGGCGTCACGGAGGGTGGCAAAAGCTCTGTCGCTTCTCAGGGGACGAGACGGCAGTTGGCAACGTTTCACCACTTTGGATGCTGCGAACAATCAGGTGGAGATCTACCTGGCAGCGGACAAGTCGGCGGCGATGGTCAAGCTGGAGATTGCCCTCAAACGTGCCAAGAAGTCTCTGGAGAGCATCTACGGTGGCGCGCCGCACAACATGCGTTTCTTCACGGACAAGCAGATGGGCACGATCTCGGCGAACTGGAAGCAGCTCGTGCGCATCGAGATCACAGGCCCCAACACAGCGCCGCGGATCGAGTTCGCGGAGGAGCACCTCTGCACGCTCGGCCTCTGCAAGCAGGCGATCAAGGACAAGCTGGAGCCCGCGTTGGCCCCGACGGCAGGTCCTGCACGGTGGAGTGTTTAGCAATTTCTTCAGAGCGTGGCGCACGTCACAGCAGTCCCTCCCCCTCTTTGTGGCCTCCTGGAATGCCAGGGCGCTGTTTCATCACAAAGCTCGGTTGCGTGATCGTAAGCTTGGGTACCTCCAGAAACTGTTGATCCAAGGGGGCTTGGTAGCAGTGCAGGAGTCTCACGGCACGCAATTCGAAGTAGATGATTTTCTTTACCATCTCCATCGTCCGTTCTTGGCCTTCACCTCCTTCTGCAGCGACAATGCGACCGACGCCACGAATAGGTCTGGGGGTATCATCACTTTCGTTCCTGATTTTGGGCGGCTTCCAGGAGCTAATCAGCCTACGATTGTTCCTCAGGTCTGGCTTCCAGGGCGAGTTCTACAGCTTTCTATATCTTTTCCTAATGGGACGTGGGTATCTCACTGGAACATACACAATTTTGGTATCAACACTTACTTTAGGCGGCTAATCTTCCAGGCTATCCAGGACGACTTGACCAAGGCCTCCCAGGACCCTATGAACTCATTCGTGGTGCTGGCAGGCGACTTTAACACATCAAACGACCCACCGAGGCCGTTAGGAGCACACCCGCTTGCTCAGCAGCAACTTCTCGGGTGGCGTCGCCAGCGCGAGACCGTGTGGAATGAAATTTTCGGGATGATGACAGAAGTGGAGGTGGGGGATCATACGCACTATAACAAAGCGAACCACACGACCTCGAAGCTGGATAGGATCTTTCTCTCCACCCCAGGGTGGGCTATCACACAGCTGAGCACTACTGGTCATGTGCACGGCTTTCCAGAAGTTTTAGAGCATGCAGGAGTGTCTGATCATGCGGCGGTCTCGGCAATACTTAACCCCAGGGCTCCGATGAAACCAGAAGATCGCCCTATTCCTCAGGAGGTTTTCAAGAGACCAGAGTTTCAGAAGTTCGTGAAAACAGCCGCCCTGGACGTGGACACTTCGCACATGTCGCCGCCGCAGCTCTTGGCTTTCCACAAGCGCGTGATGCGCAGCGCGGCCCAGTACGCCAGAGATTCGATCATCTTCAAAGATCCAGAGTCCTCTCTCACTCACTTGATTGTCTACAAATCCATCTCTCGCGCTCTCTTCCAGCAAGATATGCGACTGGGCCGGCGGCTGCAGCAGAGCCATCGTCTTGCACGTCACTATCTTGAGATTGATGAACTTGAAGAAGTTTTTCGGCTCCGGCACCCGGTCGAGTTTCAGATGGCGACGAATGTTACCCATTATAAATGTGCTGAACGAAAGAAAGCTGAGACCCGTGCTGCCATAGACCCTGAGGATCCCGTTCATACCCAAAAAAAGCTTCGTCGCCGTCTGAAAGGTCTAACTCAGAGGGCTAAGCTGTGGTCGCCCTTCGACCGCCGCCTGGTACTGCAAGGCATCAGATGCGGAGATACGGTCCTCACATCACCCGATGCGAGGCTAGCGGCACTGGCAGCACACTGGGGCCCCATCTTCTGCACGAAGCGCATCGACGAAAATAAAGCGATCGAGTTCCTCTCCCAGTACTCTCCGACGGTGGACCTCAGTCAGCTCCCTCCTCCCACTCAGGCCACGATCGAGAAGGTCCTCAAGAGAGTCTCTCCCAGCGCCCCAGGCCCAGACGGGCTTCCCTACGCCGCGTGGCTTCATCATCCTGCAGGTAGTCGTATTCTAGCCTCTGTTATGTGGTGGTGTCTCCATGGCCAGTATATGATGTACGACTTTAACCATTTGAGGAAGGTTTTCATACCGAAAGGGGAGGAGGCTGGAGATGAAGAAGCTCTTGTTCGGGCTACAGAACAAACTCGGCCCCTTGGATTGAAAAACTCGGATGTTAAAGTGATTACGGCGGCTGTGTTTTGGTCCCTTTCGAACGAGCTCCCCAACTTTGTGAGCCCTATCCAGCGTGGCTTCATCAAAGGCAGGAACCACGGCCTCAACGTGGTGGAGTTAGACATGTACGCCCGAGTAGCTTCCATGCGTGAGTCGGCTCCTCACTCCCTCCCTGCTCTGATTAGTTTTGACTTTGCCCATGCTTTCCCCAGTATCGCCCACGCCTGGCTCTTCCTTGTCCTTCAGGCCCTCCGCCTTCCCCCTGCCCTTGTCTTCTTCGTTAAGGTGATTTACGCGAATGTAGTGTGTCTTGCGCAGGCGGGCGACCTCCTTCTCCCGATCTTCGGAATCTCTTCAGGCATAGTGCAGGGCTGCCCTGGCAGCGGCGCTTTGTATGCGCTGGCATCGCATCCTTTTCTGGCCATGCTCGAAGCCACTTTCGAATCTCGTGTCTCGTCCACAGCTGCTCCCAGTGAACGCTCGCGGCGGCGTCTAGCCGCTGGTGCAGCGCGCGCATGTGCGGATGACCTCGGAGCAGTGGTTTATGTAATCAGCGGTCTCAAGCGTCTATATAACATGTTCGTTCTAGCTGAACAGTTAGCATCTCTTTTTCTGAAGCCAACCAAATGTGTGCTCACTCCGCTTGCGGGTCCCTTTTCGGAGCCCTTGGCCGAGAAATACCGCACCTGGATCGCTCGTGTGATCCCTGCCTGGGCCGACTTCAAAATCGCTCCTGTGCTGAAATACCTGGGGATGATCTTAGGCCCAGAAGCTCGCTGGCACTCGTGGGCTGCCCCCAGAGCCAAACAATCACAGCGTGCTGCCCAGATTGCTGCAGCATCGCCGCCCACCTTTGTCGCAGCTAAGATGTATGACAATCGTGCTCTCACCACCCTCTCGTACGTCGGCCAGTTCCTCCCCCTTCCCCCTACCTACGAGCGAGAAGAGCATGCCTTGTTAGCATCTGTTTTTCGAGTTCCCCACTGCACGATGTCAAGATCAGACTACTTTAACATTCACGCGTGGGGCGCTCCCAGATTCCGAAGCGGCCTCGTTCAGAATTTAGCTGCACGTATGAGAGCGGCTCTATGGACTTTCCGAGGTTGGGAAACCTTTTATCAGTTGTTGGAGCGAGCCACGGTGAACCAGAGAGCCTACAGATTCGCTCTCTCTGGTCCCTGGTCCCCGCCATTCTGGGCGGATTGCAGCATTGTAGAGCACCTCAGAGAAGCGAGTCTCGGTTTCCCCTCCTCTCCTTCCTTGGCCCCGATTGGTTCTCTGGCGCTTTCGGCGGCCCGCCCCGTCCTCCAGGCCCTGTCTGATCCGTCTCCTACCGCTGGACCTCGCCCGAAGCTTCAAAGAACGCTTGCGTCTGCCCTCGAGTCTGGGTTGTTTCCGAATGAGATCGCTCACACTTTAAGCTCGCGGCTAAAGACCTGGTTCCCAGCCCAGGCTGCAGAGATTGATCAACTGAATTGGGATCGAGTGCGGGAAGCATGCCGGCAGCTTCCCCCGAATCATAGTTCCAGCGCAATCAAGACCCTCGTCGGAGGGTGGACCACCTCGGCTAAGTTTCAAGATGCGAAGATCTGCCGTTTCGGATGCTCCAGCGGCAGAGACCATGTCCCCCACTATCTCTGTTGCGACCGTGTGCTCGGTTGGGCTGCTGTCATTCTCAATTCTCCCATCCCCGCTGATCTGCTCGACCGTCTTGGCCTTCGCCATCCTGCTCCCTCTCATTTCTCCTTTTTGTTAGTCGCTCATTTGATGTACACCACCTTAATAAAGATCCCAGCACCGATCCCGCAGCATGTTATCCAGGCTGCGGTACCACAGGTCCGAGCTGCGCTTCGACGTGGCGGGTAGGGTGCCAGCGAGGGCTGGCTGAGGTTGTGGATCATCGAACTCGTGGCGCCTCATGCTACGAGCCAGGAGGAAGAGGAGGAGGAGGAGGAAGAGGAGGAGGAGGAGGAGGAGGAGGACGGGGACGAGGACGAGGACGAGGACGAGGACGAGGACGAGGAGGAGGAGGAGCAGGAGGAGGAGGAGGAGGAAGAGGAGTAGGAGGAGGAGGAGGGGGGAGGAGGAGGAAGAGGAGGAGGAGGAGGAGGAGGAGGAGGACCAGGACGAGGAGGACGAGGACGAGGAGGAGGAGGGATGAGGAGGAGGAGGAGGTGGAGGAGGAGGAGAAGGCTGGAGGGAGCTGGAGAAGAAGGAGGAGGAGGAGGAGGAGGGGGAGGCTGGAGAGAGCTAGAGGAGAAGGAGGCGAAGGAGGAGGAGGATGACAGGATGAGTAGGGAGGTGAAGGATGAAGAGGAGGTGGAGGAGGAGGAGGAAGAGGAACAAGAGGAGGAGGAGGAGGAGGAGGAGGAGGAGGAGGAGGAGGAAGAGAGAGAGAGAGACGAGGAGGAGGAGGAGGAGGAGGAGGAGGAGGAAGAAGAGGAGGACAGCGAGGACAACGCGGAAACAGGAGGATCAGTGGAATGAGGTGATTTCTACTCCTGGGTATGGCACTATCCTTTGAGGGGGCGCCTCTCCACCCATCGGGCGCCGGTCTGTCTGCCGCACACTGCAGCACAGATTGTGCGCGCTGCGCTATCGAGGAGGAGTCGGAGGAGGGGAAGGAGGGTAAGGAAGAGGAGGGGGAGAAGGAGGAGAAGGACCAGAAAACGAGAGAAGGAGTAACATAATGAGAGAAGGAGGATGAGAGGAGGAGCAGGGGGAGAAGGATCAGGAGAAGGACGAGAAGGGTACGGGTCAGATGGAGAATGAGAAGATGGGCAAGGAGAAAGATGATAAGGGGGGATGAGGAGTGTCTCCTCCACCTCCCCCCTCCACCCCTCTTCTCGTCACTCCTCCTCCTCCTCCTCCTCCTGCTTCTTCTCTACGATATCGACGCAGGGTAAGCAAGCGATCGAGACTCCTCCTCCTCCTCCTCCTTCTCTATCTCCTCCTCCTCATCATCATCATCATCATCCCTCTTCCCTCCTCCATCTGAGGGCCCACTCTCAACGGGTATATCATACTTCGTGCCACGCGTCCACACTTATCAATGAATAGCCACACGTCCATACACCGACTCATTCGGACGTGTTCGCACAGGCTCACTCGGGGCCAGGCTCATCTACACCCAGACCCACTCATATTCAGAGTCTCTCGTGCTCAGATTCCCGCATACTTAGCCACCCGTACTCAGAGCCAGTCCATCAGCTTGAGGCTCAAGTACATTCTTATGTATACATCCCCAGACGACCACGGGTGTTGCACGGGCTCGTTCGCGTCCAGATACGCCTGGTTTCGGCAGGCAACGCATCTCGCTTCATCGACCCGTATTGGTGGGACATATCACGTTGGACGCCCATGTGTGGAAGCAGACGTATCGTTTTCCAGGGCCCCGTGATAACTGCCTTATTGTGGTTCGTCTCGTCATCGTGCCCCGCATTGCTCCCACCTCCAAGTCACTTTTCCCACATGGATCCTCCCGCTGTTGCTCATCTTCCTCATCCGTCTCCCCCCTCTCCTCATCATAAACATCATCACTATTGTCTTGACCATCGTGGTGCACATCCTCCTACTCCGCCACCTGCCGTTTGTCCTGCCGCTGCTCCAACTCTTCCTCCACGTCGTTCTCCTCTCCATCCGCAATATCGTTGTCATAGACTCCTCCTCGTGCTTCGCAGCGGTGCTGTTCTGAGAGTTCCGTGTGAGGGCTGATGTTAGGAGCCGCTTCTTGTTCGACCCTTGAATGCCAGCTGTTATCCGGCGATGGAGATGGAGACTCCCGCGAACGACGCGCACAACGTCTGTTGCGCGGACATGAAATTGGCATCGATGCTGGTTGCCGCGTCTGAAATGCCGGTCGGGGCAGCAGACAACAAAAAGCATTCGATTTAACAGTGGTTGAAGTTTAGAGGTCCATCCGCAGCTCTCGCAAGCTCAGAGGCATCGGGCCGAGGCGGTCGTACAGGACAGACTCTGCAGGTTGTAGGCACCATGGAGACGAGAAAGTATATGTACGGTATAGATGTGTTGGAGTATGGAAGGAACGAGGGTGACTAGGAGGGTGACGAGCAGGAGGTAAGCAGGTCGGAGGGAAGGAGGATGTCGTCAGGGCAGGTATGGCGTAGTCACCAAGGAGGCAGGAGAGGAGGGAAGGAGGAGCAGCGAGGAGGGAGGAGGGAGGGGAGGAACGGCAGGATGTGGGGGAGGAGCAGCGGGGGAGAAGAGGTCGAGGTCGAGAGGGGTACCGGGGCCGAGGTCGCGGAGGAGCTGCAGGCGCTGGTGGAGCAGCTCGACTTCAGCTGTCCCCCTGAGGAGGCCCGCCTTCCACCGGGGCCAGCGTTGCGCGCGCTCGTCTTCGTCGTTTCTGGGACCACCTGCGCACCCGAGCCCATGCGGGTCCAATCAACACTAACATATCAAACACAACCAACAAATTTCACATGGGTATGGTCGACATGCGGTTGCCTATCGTCCTCGGTCCCGCGCGCTCGACTTCGGCGTCTTCGCCGTCCCCCGAATCTTCCCGCGCTCCCCGTCGCCAGCCGCCCATACACCGTGAGGTTCCAACAGTTTGTTCTTGCGAGCCCCGATCTTGCCCTTTCGTGACAGCAGGACCTCGACACGCTCAGTGACTAACTACAACTGGTAGATGTATCATGACGTTCCACTCTTCTCGTAGTCCACGATGCTTGCCAGCATTTGTATGCTGTTGCGGGGGTTCAAAATTTGACCCGGTTGAGTCCTATCAAGGTCAATGCCCTGCTTGTCCAGCTCGTGCTCTTTCGGCACGCGGACCTCAGCCGAGAGGCCCCAGCGGGTCTGAGCGTCGTGCGTCGTAGTCCGCAGAGGGGCCTCGGGGTGATGGAGAGCAGCAGCGTCGAGGAGCCTTGCGGCTGGACCATGCCCTTTTCGTTTAGCCTCCCACCCGCCCATACCATCGATGATGACGATGACCACGACAGATGACGATGACATCGTCGTCGTCGTCGTCGTCATCGTCGTCGTCATCGTCGTCGTCGTCATCGTCATCGTCATCGTCATCATCCTGGCGGGACAACTCCTGCTCTTCAGTGCGCAGGAGCACGATCGCGCTGGCGAGGTGCACTCCTGGTGTCCCATGGTACTAGTATTAGGTCGGGCACGTCCCTCCACAGGAGGAATGTTCAGAAAAAGTCAAAAATAATCAGGGGAATATGTTTCTGCTGTTTTTGGCTATTCTTGAATCTTTTTGACTATGCCTTAACTTTTGTCCAACATCCGCCTGTAGCAGGACATGCCCGATCTGATACTAGTGTGTTTCTGCTGTCGCTGCTGTACAGTACGCCTCTCTTGTCTCCATCTGTCGTCCCAGGTGGTTTGATACGGGGCCTGCTGGTTTTGGCCAGTAGCGTGGAGCTGGCGCTTGCCACGGCCCGGGAAGGCAAGGCACACTTGAAGCTACGACGTGTTCTTGCAAGTCGTGCGATGAGCTGTTCACCCCGCGCTGAGTGCAAGCCAGATGCGACGTCGGCGCCGATGATGATGAGAAGGATGAGGAGGAGGAGGAGGAGGAGGAAGAATGAGGAGGAGGAGGAGGTCATCCTGTTGTCGCCTCCATCGACTGGGAATCAGGAGGAGCACTCTGTGCCGCGCGGGTCCCCATCCGCTGGGGGCGCTGGACCCCCCTTTCCAAGAAGAGATCGGCGAGGGCTGGAAAGCCAGGGGGCGAGCCGAACCCCCGGCGACCCGAAGAGGTGGATGGGGGAGGAGGCGGAGGACGAGAAGGGAAACAACGATAATGACTACTCCAGATTTCGTAATAAAAGGGAGGGGGTCTGGACCCCCCAAGACAAGCCATTTCAGACCTCCCCCGTGGGAGAACCCTCCAAAACATCGTCCCCAGACCCCCCAGGCCCTCCAAGAGCCTGGAAGAGACCACCCCCGAAATGAGACCCCCCTCCCTGTATTACGAAATCTGGAGTACTCTGGGTTTCTCAATATGGGTGGGGTGGTATCCCCCCGACGGGGGTCCATCTCGCCTCGTCGTCGCGCCGCGACGGGGGTCGGCGCGCCTTCGGCGCGCGGTGGCTGCCCGCGACGGGGGCCGATGTGGGGCTGTCGGCGGCCCACCACCGACGTTGATTTAGAAACTCGGAGTAGTCTGTCTAATGGTCGAGAGGTCTCAGGCAGGCTTGTCCAGAGGGGAGCTGTCCGGTGAAGTCGTATGGATCCCCTTTGGATTGTCCAAGGGGTTGTCCGGGGCAGACTGCCTGGTCGCCATTCATTCATCAGCACGGGCTGTCCCGGTTGTCCGGTGGGGGTGGGGAGGGCCCTTGTTCCGGTGAGCAGAGTCGAGCTCCGAAGACGGGAGGAGCAGGAAGCGCCGAGCAGAGCCTCCTCTCTGTCCCCCTCCCTCCCTCTCTCCCTCCCTCCCTCCCTCCTCCCTCCCTCCTCCCTCCCTTCCTTCCTCCCTCCCTCCTCCCTCCCTTCCTCCTCCTCCTCCTCCTCCTCTCCTCCTCCTCCATCTCCTCCTCCTCCTCCTCCTCCTCCTCCTCCTCCCTCCTCCCTCCTCCTCCTCCTCCTCCTCCTCCTCCCCCCCCTCCCCGGGAGGCCCAGCTCCTCGAGTGCCGCGTGCTGGAGGGCCGAGGCATCGGCTTCCTGAAGTTCGGGTCGAGGCGGGCGGCGCAGGAGGCCCTGGACGCGCTGGACGAGCGGCAGGCCCCTCGTTGGGGGCCACGGCGGGGCGGCCTCTCGGGAGCAGCCTCCTCCTCCTCCTCCTCCTCCTCCTCCTCCTCCTCCTCCTCTTCCTCCTCCCTCCTCCTCCCTCCTCCTCCTCTCTCCTCCTCCCTCCTCCTCCTCCTCCTCCTCCTCGGGTCCAGCAGTGGCGAGGCTTCCTGGTCTGCCGGCCGGCCCAGCCCCAGGAAATGCTCTGAGAGCCTTGGTGGACGTTTTCACACTCGGCGCCTCGACATTGGGCTGAAAGGGGGGGGGGTCTGGCTCCAGACCTCTGCTTATAGTGCGGCTCTTTGTAGCCGTGCGTCCTATGGGGGAGGCTCCACCTGTTCGCAACAGGCGCCAAAAACCGCCAATATCTATTCCACGGGGGGGGGGGGGGCGAGGGCCCGCGCCGATCGGCAAAACAACGAATAAGAAAAAGATAACCATTTGCAGCTTGTACACAATATAGACGGCTGTTCGAAGAGTTCTGGGGGAGCCGGTAGTTTTTTCGTGTCATCGAACTTACGCTACAGGAATAGAGTTCTTCCTTTATTGCGGCATTCTCTCGTTCTGAGAACATGTCGTGGTAGGCCCATACGCAGCGGGACGGTCGGGCTCAATCAGATCCTGGCATCACCGAATAAGTCGTGACCAGCGTTTCCACACCATCAGGATCCATTTCAATCCGATCGATCCGATCTGATACCTATTCCGTCGGTCTCAATCCGATTTGGCATCGGTATTTCAGGGATCTAATGCGTCCCGATGTTTACATGGCGTTGTTGGGCATCTTGGCGCAGCCGATCCGATAGGAGTGGGATGTTGTGCCGATTCAGCCTGGTCCGACGCACATTCGATTCGATTTGGTTCTTCCGATGCAGATGCTGACTGATCCAACCGCATTTCGTGCCCCGAGACCCTCATGGACCTACCCGGCCCGAAAGATAGTGCATAAAGATAAACTCGGCGGTTCCAGCGGTAATTTTCTTCACGACGTTGCGATCTGTGTTCAGACTTCAAACCTCGGGGTCTTGCGGCCATCTCGGGGCCCCTGGAGGCCATCAAGGGGGCACCTCGGTAATCCTCGGGGGATCGGTGTGACCCTGTCGTTGCCTTTGCCTGTGTCTGCGTTTGTGCCGATTCGCTGGCTTGCCGCTTTTCGTTTGGTTGTCGTTGTTGATTCGAAGTGGTGTTCAGTTTGCGTAGTTGCCTCTTGCTCTGCTATTTTCTTCGTCAGCCCTTGCTCCAAAGGGGGGTCTCAGCTTGTATGTTACGATGTGCTCGCAGGTATTCTCCTTGGCCAGCCTTGTTCCACTCCGTTGCCAGCTCGGTCATGTGTGTTTGGGTTGTCAGCAATTAATTTCCTTGGTATGCCCTGTCCCCGAATGCTTTCGTCTCAATCCTGCGCCGTGGTCTTCTGCAGTCTGCTCCGACTCCTCTCGGCGGGGGATCTGCAACCGTAATTGTCGCAGGTTTCTTTGGACCGCCATGTTACAGTTCCAGACTGTTCCCGGCTGGGCCCATGGTTTCGATCGTTGGCACGTTCCGTGGTTTTGCCTTGATTCCCGTTTGGTGGGTTTCGGTCGTGTGCTAAGGCTGTGTGGGCATTTTCCGGTCGCGACTTTGTTTCTTGCTTGGCAATGTGAATTGGTATTCATATATTTCTCGGATGTTGGTTGACAGGTTTTTCTCGCAGTGTGTACTGGTCTTCTCGTTTGATGTTTTATCGATTGTTGTTGGCGTGTTCTCTGTTCCCAGCTCGTTCTACTGTTTGGTTGCCGTGAGTAGTGAGTTTGCTCGATTTGGCATGGTTTTTGACTGTTAATTATTCCGTTGGGCGTTTCCTTGATTATGTTTCGTTTGCCTTTGTTTTCGGATCGGTACTGTGTCTTTTCTACCGAGAAGTTCCCTGGTTTCGCTTGCTCCCACCTTTTCTGTTTCTGCTAAGTACTTGCAGAGATCGCACCTGTCCCGTGGAACTTGTTCGACAGCTTGCTTCAGGTTTGCGCGTTCTTGCCATTCACGTTGCAAGTTGAGTGTTGTTGCGATTTGCGTGTTGTGCGCGTGGTGCCGCGAAGGATTGTCATCATATATTCCAGCACGTTGCAATTCAGTTGCATCCTCTTCCCTGTTTGGTGCAAGCTGCTGACTTCTTTAGTCTGTTATGATTTGTTGCGTGTTCTTTGCCTTGTGCTCAATCGCTACTCTACCTTGTGATGGTTTGCGCCATTTAAACAAACAGCCTTGCGGCTTCGTAGGGCTCAGTTCATATGGCCGCCGATGCCCTCCCCTTCTAAGGATTTGCGGTTCAAAGGCAGCCGGATTGGAGGCGTTTGCAGGCTCCATTGGTTCAAGTCGGGTGTTCTCGTGGTGCAATACTGGGCCGGACATTGGAACATCGTGGGGCAATCTCTCGGGTGTCTTGGGGCTTTCATGGGCCCATGCTGGAGTCCGGCCTGGTTATCCTGGGCCCTTACGGTCTCTATGGGCCATTTTGGGCCATCTTGGGCCATCTGAGGGCGGTCTTGGGGTTGCCTTGGGTCCTCTCGGGGAGCACCGTGGGGCAATACCAGGGCAGTTTGGGCGATGGGCCTCTGGAGCATGTTGCGGCCATCTCGGGCGCTCTTTGGGTTGTCTCGGGACTTCTACGGGTCGTATGTATTGGGGCCATTTTCGGCCTTCTCTGTAGCAGAACAGGCGACTGAGAGGATCATCGAATCATCGCGACGACCACATTGCATTAACCGTGGCCTTCGGGATCGTGTTTTTGCTATTGTCTGTGAAGAGGAGGATATGAAGGTTTCCTTCCGAATCTGAATCCTGCGTGCCTTGCTTATCCAGGCGCGTACCTGCCACCAGTGAGACGCACAACATATTATGACATGTATGTGTGGAAGCGTGTGCTCTCTCTGGAAAGCCTTTCTCCTGACCGGAAGGGGTCGCCATTCCAGAACTCCTAGACGCGCGCCACGCCAAGGGCACACTCCCCAGCTGGTTGGAGCTGCGGCTGCACAACATAGTTGCTAGTTGGACAGGAAAGCCAGGATGACTATGCATGCCAATGATCGAAGACACCTACGGCGAATCTCCGCCGCCCCACTGCCTTTTGGAATCGCCCATGTGGCCGAGCGAGCGTTGTGGCAAAAGCTTTGCCAAGCTATCGGACCATGTGTTCCCCCAGCTGTTGTGGAAACCCGTCGGGGAACACTTGGGGGAGGATGGCGGGGAAGATCAGGAGGAGGGGGAGGAGGAGGAGGAGGAGGAGGAGGAGGAGGAGGAGGAGGGGGCATCCTGGAAGCCTCTGGGGGCACGCACTCTTGGGGCCTTCTGGGAGCTTCCTGTGAGCCTTTCGGAGGCATCTTTGGGGTTTCCTTCGGCCTCTTAGGGGCCTCTGGGGGCTTCTCGGAGGCCTCTTTGCCAGTCGGAAGCCGTTTTGGGGGCCTCTTTGGGCTGACTTGGGGCCCTCTTGGGGTGCTCCTGGCCCGTCGTGGAGGCCTCTTGGGCCGTCCGTCCTTGGGCCCTCTTGGGGCCGTCTTGGGGACCTCTTGAGCCGTTCTGGGGCCATCTTGGAGGCCTCTCGAGCGATCTTGAGGCGATCTTTGGCCGTCTCGGGCCGTCGGATAAAAAGCAACATCTATGATTTTGGCATCTTCGGGCCTTCCTTGAAGACCTCTTGGCGGCCTCTTCGGCTATCTCCGGGGCATGTTGGGCGTTTCTTGGGCCGTCTTGGGCCTTATTGGACCCTCTTGGCGATCTTGGGGGCATCTTGGGACCATCTTGGAGGCTATCTTAGGGCTATATTGGGCTGCTTTGGGGGCAGTCTTGGAAGCATCTTGGCCCGTCATGGAGGCCACAGTGAAGCCATCTTGAGCGCAACAGCCGGCAAGGCAGGCAGCCAGCGCGCTGGGCCAAAGCCCCATGGGGGAGTCCTTTCGGAAAGGAGCCAAAGCCAAGCCCTCAGGACATCTGGCACGCTGGGCACCCCTGTGGCAAGCCAACAGGGGGCGGCGGATCTAGTGGCCTTCGGCCCGTCCCGCCATGCCGCCTGGCCTGTAGGTAAGAGGCCTCTTGGATGCTTTGGGACCTCTTGTGTGACCTTTCAGATGCTTTTTGGATTCAATTTGGGGGTTTCTTGGGGCCTATTGGTGGTCTCATGGGGCTCCTTGGGGGCCTCGGGAGCCTCAGAGGTCATCTTGGGGCGGAGTGCTCGGAATATCCGTTCGTGTTCCCCTCTTGAGCTGCATTGGTGCCCTCCAGGGCCGCCTTGGGGATCTCTTGAGGTGTCTTGGGGCTGCATTACGTGAGGGCCGTTTGGGCTGTCTTGGAGCGTCGAGAGCCCGAACAGGCTATGGGAAACCAATGATTTTTCCCTCTTGCGGTCCTTTTGGGCGGCCTCTTGGGGCGTATTGCGGGCCTCTAGTGCCTGGGTCGCTTCGAGTCGATGTTGGGGGCTATTCGGGGCGCTCTTGTATTGTCTGGAGGGCCTCTTGGGCCGTCTTGGGCTGTTTTACATGTGGAAGAAATGACGTGGGGGGGTCCAAAAGCGCCAAACAGCACCCGGAACTCCGGGTTGTGGGTCCCTTGCGGAGTATGCTCATTTTGATACAGAGGACTCAACTCGTGCCCTGAGGCACGGTGGCACATCCTGCCATTCGGAGGTGAAAACAATTCTATGGCACCTCACGCTTGCCTCTCCTTGGCCCTGCAGAGGGCACAGCGGGTGCGCATAGTCACGCTAAGGACCACGAAGAGGGAATGCGGGCAATCTTCCAATCGGGCTGATTGTTGATCCGTTTTAGGTGGAAGAGAGCTTGCAGAGGCAGCCCAAAAAGTTGATGGTGTATGGCCCCCCAGGGCACGAGCACGATCGCGGTTCACACTTCGGTGGGCTGCCTTCTCTGGGAGGGCCTTACGAGGGCGTCAAGGTAATTGCGATTCGCGCATCCCGAGGCGCAGGGATGGGTGACCCAGGTGATGTCACTGCCTTTACCCAGGAGATGATTACGCAAGGCGCGGCCGGCCGAAAAGCTGGATGCACATGTGACCGCATGCCTCCAGTGCTTGGCCCTTGTATAGCGAGGCGATCCAAAGATGTTTCCACCCAGCCCTAGCCATTTTGCTTCGAGCCGCGCGAGGCGCTCGAGCCGCTCTTGGTGCCGAGGGTCGGGGCGCGCGTCGCGCGCCGACGCCCGACTCTCTGCGGCACTCATGCCCGAGGGCCCGCTCGCAGCGGGAGGGGCCGACGCAGGCCAGGCTCCGTCGCTCGCGGCCGAGCTGCGCCCTCCTCGCCGCCCCGGATGCCGAGGCCGGGGGCCCGGCCGGTCCGAGCGCCGGGGCGCGCCTGGTAGCGGCCAAGGAAGAGGTGGGGAGGTCACAGCCGGTCTACTCCTGGGTGGTCGCGGCGCTCACGTGGTTCGAGCTCTCGATGTCCATGGTGTGGTTCGGGCCGCCGGCCTGGTACACCAACCCGGTGACCACGATCCTGCCCTTCGTGGCCTTCCGGGCCTGCATCGCGGCGTACATGCACGGGGACCTCTGGGCGGCGTGGCGCGAGCCGCTGCGCCTCCTCTTCCCAGACACGCGCTCCGCGCTGGGCCTGCGCAGGCCGCCCGGCGGCAGACGCCGGGTGGTCTCGGCGTGCTTGCCTCTGCTCCGTGACGTCGAGGTCATCTGCGTTATGCTGTACTGTTCCTGGGCGAACACCTTCGTCACTGGCCAATCCATCACCGTTCCTGGACTAACGCCTTCATCACTGGCTCTACCCGTATCTCCAAACCGAGTGACGATAATGCCAGATGAAAACGTTTCAGGCAACACGCAGGCTGATTGCGACCAAATGGGGGTGCCCGACTACATGCCGTGCGAGAAGCTCAACCTGGAAAGTTTCGAGAATTGCACGCATGCAGTCGGCAAGGGGGTCACCTGGTGGCTGCTTAGTGGGCAGTGCCGCTTTGCAGAAGATCCAAGCCCCGACGCAGTGCCAAGCAACATGATTGATTTGTCTTTCGAGCTGGTGCTAGACTACACAGTGTGCTGGATCCTGCTCGCCGGGCTGGCGGTCGCTTGCAGACGCGAATGCTTCTGCCACCCAGTCCAAGACGACGAGGCCATGGCGCGCGTGCTGCAGCGCGCGATGGAGATCGAGTTGCAGTTCGCGTCGTCGGGGGGGCTGTCCGAAGACAGGCCCAACGTGGAGGGAAGAGCGACGATCATCTTTGCCGTGTTCATGTTCGGGCTGGATTTTTTGGTAATGGATTTGTTGGCCGTTTTCTCGTATGTCCATGCCAAGAACTATTTCTTCGCCGTCGTCTCCCTCGTGATCTATTCGAAGACACTCTACGATGAGTACCACATGGTAGGACCAATGCAGTTTTTCGCGGAGGCGAGGGAGTCAATCGGGCGTGGATTCCGCACCGACAAGCTCCTTGCAATTCTGCACCATGAGGTCACGTCCGAGGCTACGCTAGCGCTGCTGCTCCAATACTACAGCCTCGCCTTTGTGAGTTACGACTTTTTCGCATTTGTGCAGCTGCTAGTTTCCGTTTGCCTTTCAATGCGCACAGTGGTTAATGGCTTGTACAATAGCCAGCATCTAGGCGTTGTCTTCACGGCCTAAATTTGCTGTCGGCAGTGATGAGTGGACAATCGGTTGCTGCACAGCGACGTGGTCTCAATGAGCTGACGGTCGTCGCTGCGGGCCAGCGATGCGGGCTCAGGGAGCCTACGGTCGTTGCGGCGAACACTTTGGCACATGTGTGGGCACGTGTGTCCCTCTCAGCGCACCGTGGGCACGAAGGCTCATGCGTGCCTTCCGCGTTCTTTCTCTCCTTGCGCAACTGCTCATCTCCTCCCCTCACCTCCTCATCTCCCTTCAGCTCGAGCGCAAGCCTGCTCTCGGAGGGGTGCGATGTTTTCTCCAGGCCTTCGATGTCAATGCTTAGAGGCTTCCGTTTCTGTTACACAGTCTTTGCGCGCGGTGTCGCACAAGATCAGATTGAGGGGGCCGAACGGTCATTCACCATCCCTGGGCGCATGGCTGAAATGAGGTTCTGCGGTGCGGATTGTTGTTGCTGTCGCCGTTGTTGTTGTTGGTGTTGTTGTTTATGTTAGTGTTAGTGTTAATGTTTTTGTTGTTGTTGGTGTTGCTGGTGCTGCTAATGTTAATTTGTATGTCAATGTTGCTGCTGTTGATATAATTTGTATTGTGTGTTGTTTGTAGTGTGTTGTTTGTTGAACTCTCATTCCTGAAGAATGCTCATTGTTGATCCCCCTCACCGTTGCATACGGTTTTTTCTCCATCAAAGTGTGCCCCTCGACGACCGCACCCTGTTTTCTGACAGGGAAAGTATTCCTGCTCAAACTGGGCCCCTGG
>CAUYUJ010014904.1:592435-632435 GCA_963575745.1 Prorocentrum cordatum
CGCCTCCGTAGCCCTGCCCAGCTGGTCCGAGCACCCGCACTCACCAAGGCCGGCCAGGAGCTCCTTCAGCGCAGCGAACAGAATATCCAAGGATCCGCCATCGAGGTCGTTATAGCGACGGAGTGCATCGATGTACAGATCCCTCTCATGACCAGCCATTCTCCGCAGCATCTTCGAGCACGGGTCCACCGTCAGCTTGCTGAGCGGTTGCGGATCGAGCCCCGCGAGCAGTTGCGCGAGGCCGAGGAAGGCGTCCACCTCGACGGTCTCCTCGCCCTCCACCGCTTCGGCCTCCACGTGCTCCTGGACCTCCGCGGGGACTGCGCTCTGCGGCGCCTCCTCGGGTCGGGCCTGCCCCTCGGCGCCCACCAGCACGTCGTGCTCGAGCCGCCGGATGGCGATGCGGCAGGCCTCCGCCGCGGCCGCCTTCGCGTAGGCCGCCTGGTTGGCTTCTGCCGTGGCAGCCCAGCTCCTCTTCTTTCCCGCGTGCGGCGTCGCCCCGACCCCAGCGCTGTAGCTGAGCATGTCGGGTTCGCCCACCTCTTCCTCGTCGTACGTCACCGCATCGGCCGTGAACGCCTCGCTGGCGACCCCAGCCTCCTGCGTCGCGAAGACGACAATCGGCAAGTGGACGATGCTCTCGACGTGCTCGACCGTCGGCACCTCCACTATCTTGTCGTTCTTCTCGGTCTCAACCTTCAGCACGCGGACGGTGTACTCGACGGACTCGGCCTTCGGCACCTCCACGTTCTTCACGATCTCGGCACCCTGGATCTCCTCGATCTCCTGGGACACAATCTTCGGCACCGTGCAGTCCGCCGAAGTAGCGGAGGTAGCCGAACGGGTCCGAGATCTGCGTTTGCCCTTTTCGTTGGCCTCCCCTCGCGCTGCTGCCTGTCCCCGAAGCTGGGGCGGGAGCCGAGGTTCTCCCGAGGGTTGGCCTTCGCAGGCGCGGCTCGCAGCGATGCACTGCGAGCTCCCTGCAGCCCCTGGCGTCTCGACCACAGCGAACGGCGCCTCGAAGCCCTTGAAGCGCCGTGCCGTCGTCGTCACCAGCGTCGGGAAGGCGGGGACGGTGGAAGCTCGCCGCACAGTTGCTCCAGCGTCTCCCCTGTGCCCTCGCCGCACTCCTCCTGGATGGTCGGGAGGTCTCCGATGAAGGCCTCGACCGCAGGGCCTGGCCCAGCGTCTCCTCCTGGGACATCTCCCGCCTGCTCGCCAGCGGTGCGCTGGCGGGCCTCACCGGCTTCGCACTCGCCCTCCGCTGTTCAGCAAGGAACCCGGCCACCAACGCGTCGGCGACGTGGAACGAGTGCACCACGATCTCCACGGTCCCACGGAGGGCGATGAGCAGCTTCTTGTCGAGGGCCGCCTCCATCCTCGCCGCGTCGTCGACCGCGCTCGCAGCACCGACATGGCCCCTAGCAGACGGGCCGCTCTGAAGTACGCCTGCTGAAGCTCTGCGGATCCCCACCCGCCAGAGCCAAAAAAGGCTATGCCTGGACGACTGGGGCGGATAGAGACCGCGGTGAGGGATCACCCCCTGCGCACCCCCTATGGGGCCAGAGAAAGTGCCACGCGCGCTGTGCCTGGACGACTGGGGCGTATAGGGACCGCGGTGAGGGACCACCCCCTGCGCACCCCCTTATGCTGTCGAGAAAGAGCCACGCATGCCATGCCCTGCGAGCCTGGAGCGTATAGAGACCGCGGTGAGGGACCACCCCCTGCGCACCCCCTATGGTGTCGAGAAAGTGTCACGCCTGCCGCGCCCTGCGAGCCTGTAGCGTATAGAGGCCGCGCTGTGAGTGCACGACAGTGACTCGGTCTGCGTCGGTGTGTCATGTGTGTAAGATCTGTGTCAGGCTGTATGTGGACGTGTCTCTCATGTGGGTGCCCAGTATGTGGTGCATGCGCCTTGGGTACATCATGCAGTGAACACGCCAGGTGTGTGCTAGCGTTGTAGGATGTTGTGTGTGTGAGCATGCGTGCGGCTGTATGTAGACGCGCGACTCATGTACGTGCAATGCATGTGTTGCGCGTGGTGAGGGAAGGAAGGAAGAGGAGGATGAGAGGGAGGAGGGAAGGAGGGAGTTGTGTTCTGCGAGACGCTGGTGCGACGCGGCAGGGGAGAAACCAGCGCATAGCTGCCGCATTATGCGCAGGTCACTCTGGCCCTGTGTTTGACCAGACCTCCGGCACATTGGTTTGTTCAGCCTGTGAGCCCGAGCTCTCGACCCCCTCTCCAGGGCCGAGCTTACATTCTGGATCGTGTTCGCATTTTCCTGAGACTGAAGGCGGCCTCCAGAGACCGAAATTGAGGGAAAACGTCAGCATCGAGAAGATCAATCCGCCGGAGGTCTGGGTTCCAAACCCCGCAGCAGTCAGAGCCCCCCCTAGAGGTCAACGGCTGGTCGCAGCTGCTGCGTGCGCGCTGGGCCCAGCCGAAGGGCGTGAGCGGCTCAGCCTCGCGCCGCGTACGAGGGTGGGGCGAGGGCTGCTGTCATCCTCTGGAGACCGCTTTGTCTTAGAAACTCGCCTGCTAGGCGCGAGGGTGCACAACCGCCCAGAGCTGGATCCCAAGGCCAGCAGCCCGTAGCAGCTCCCACACGAAGCTGCAAAACAAACTCGTTGCCCGCTCTTGTTCGAGGGGAGCGGCTTTCCGAGAATCGGGCAACAAAGGACGACATAGGTATAACATCGCAGGCGGTCCGCACGGACTTCTTGGGTCGGCGGTGCCCCCCCCTTCTAGCGGAGCTTCCAGCGCCGCCCCTGGTGGCGCGCGAAGCTCGATATAAGTCTGTTCAGCGTGCGTTGCGTTCCTCCCAGAATGTGAGGCAGAGCCCGAGGGGAGGGTGGAGGCGGGGATGTTCAGGTTGTCCTCTGGGCGCCATGTCTTGTTCTCGCTGGTAGAGGGCATGGGCTTTCTAAGACGCCCTCCCGCCTTCTAAGAGGCCTTCACTGAAACCCCCGAGCGCCTCTGAGGAGGCCCCCTGCCTTCTTGGCCTCGCCGCCCCGCTCGCCCAGGCTCAAATGAAGACGAAAAGAACGGAGACGATGACTGGCAGCGCTTGTTATTCTCCGCTTTCAAGCGCGAAGAAAAGATGTACGCGCACATGTGCTCACGTGGTTTCGACAGAGCCCATCACGCGAGCGTTCGTGAAATTAGCGCAGCCTTTACGGGGTCGGGGGGGCATGCTCATGTACGTGGCTGGGCGCGCACGCCCTATTTTTGCCCCGCACCTCTGGCCGGATGAGGTGTCGGTCTCGCAGCGAACGCTGCCCAGACGTCGTCTGCCCAGTAGTCGTCGCTGCCCACTGCGGACAGCCGGTGTTGTTGGGCGTCTTCCCCACTGAGCCTGTCCCCAGTTCCACCGTGCCAGGAGCGTCCCCGTGCATCCCTCCTCCAGAGCCTCGCTCTGGCCGCTCACGGGAGTCATGCCGCACTGGCCTCTGAGCTTTGCTCCCCGTCCTCCGCACCTTCGTCCTCCTCACCCCCTCTGGTCCTGATCCCACTTCTTCTCCGCTCCCTGCTCGCTTACGTACCACGGGGGTGCGTGGACGCTGGTGCTGTTGTGTTGCCCTGGTCTTGGCAGTAGCGTTTCTGACACCCTCCCAAGTCTGTGATGGTCATGTTGTCCACCACCACCTCCATAAGATGGAGGGAGGAAGGAGGAGGAGGACGAGGAGGAGGAGGAGGACCCCCTCCCCCTCCAACTTCTGGTGGTGGTGGTGGTGGTGGAAAACAGGGCCATCAGTCTGGGGAAGAATGAGGAGTGGGGGGAGAGGGAGAAGGCAGGATGCATGAACAGGGAGAAGCAGGCGATAGGAGGGAAGTGAGTCGAGGAGGAGGAGGAGGGGGAGGAGGAGGAGGAGGAGAAGGGGGGAGAGGAGATGGAGGAGGAGGAGGAGGACGGGGAGGAGGAGGGGGAGGAGATGTAGGAGGAGGAGTTGGAGGAGGAGGAGGAGTATCAGGCGGAGGGGTAAGAGAATGAGGACGACGACGACGAAGACGCGGTGGAGGGATAACGTATGCTTCGGAATGAGAGGCGAGTAACAAGAGCAGCAGCATGATTATCAAGAGAAGGTAGGAGAAGGAGGAGGTGGAGGAGGAAGGAGGAGGAGGAGAGGAGGAATGCGGGGTGTTGGTTATAATGGTAATTGGGGGAGGAAGAGGAGGAGAGGGGCAGAAGGAAGATGGAAGAGGTGTGGATCAGGAAGGAGCAGGGAGTGGAGGAAGGATGGTGGAAAGAGGAGAGAGGAGGCAGGAGGGATGTAGAAGGCTGGAGGGAGAGACGTGGGAGGCAAAAGGAGGGGGGAAGGAGGGTGCTGTGAATGGCCCCCGCAGGACGGCCCAGGGTGGCGGCCCCCAATGGGAGACGTCTCAAGAAGCTCGCAGGAGTGCACTGAGCAGGCACCCTGCAGTCGGGATCTTTGGGGTAGCGTGTCGCTCGGCCGGTTCTGGCCCACCACCCTTCGGCGCGACACGTTACTCACTTCCTGGTCCTGAGGCGTCAACGTCCTGAGTTGATCCCGACCTCCCGCCCCTCAGAGCGGAGCGACATGCTATCCATTTAGAAGGCATAGCGTGTCACCTGGGCCGCCTCCGCAACACGCTACGCAAAAGCTCCCGACTGTGAACTCAGGATGCGGGCGTTGGCCTCACCATTATGGCACCCCTGTGAACGGCCATAGCACTTGTGCTGGGCGGAGAGAAGAGGAAGGAGAGAAAGAGAGAGAGAGAGAGAAAAAAAGAAAAGAGAGGGATAGAGAGAGGGGGGGGATCCTGAAGGCGAAGAGAGAGGAGGGCTAACATAACGAAACCAGTCGCCCTTTGCTACCCGTGCGGGCATCACGCATCACGGCGGACAGTACTATTGTGTTTTCTACGCCTGGACGTAGCGCCTCGCAGTGCGAGGCTGCTGCCTGATCGACAGTGGTAGCGACAGAGGAAGGAGAGCGTGTGCGAGACAGGTGTGCAGCGGGAGGGCGCGCAGGCATGCCATTCCGCGAGTGGCAGCGGGTCCCCATGTGGGGAGGGCTGCCGCGCAGTGACTCGCCAGGCCTCGTCGGCAAGCTCGCAGGCGTGCCACCGCGCGGGGAGCGTAGGCACACCATTCGGCGAGTGGCACCAGGCCCTCTGCAGGGAGGTCTGGCGCTCAGTGACAGCCAGGGAGCCAGGATGCCTAGAGGTGCACTGGCACAGAGCCGCTTCACCGCTGACGGGCCTGATTCAAGCTAGTCTCGTGTGATTTGATTAGAGCGGTGCAGCACCCTCGTGTGCTATCTCGGGAGGCGGCAATCGTCGCAGCAAGCGTTGGTCAGCACATGTACTGGGAGGTCCCTGCGACAGCCGTGAGATGGTGTGCGCGCTGTGCTGGAGCCGAGGAGGCGGCAATGAGCTGGCGTGTCCGCGCCCCTCAGCGCGGTCGCCGGCGCTCTGTAGGGCCTGCCGTTGCTTGAGGACATTATCTAGCCCGCAAGCGAAACCGCCCTTCCAAACAGGATGCGCATCAGTCAGAACCGTCCGTTCTACACGCACTGACCTTAAGAGCGGTTGTGTCCGAAAATAGTCGCGGACAGCCAGGACGAGCGAGTGCTTTGATGTTAGGGTGGGAAACGCTGCCATCGGCCCTTGCCGCTTCTGGGTGTTGCGACTAGGCGGAGGCGGCTAGGCGTGGCGAGCAGTGACATGGAGCCCGAGCGCTTGCGGCACAAAGCTGCAGGCCGACTAGATTGGGCTCGCTGAGGCTGGCTTCGGGCACGTGGAGGCTTCGGGCAGGCGGCGGCTATGTTGCCTGGTGCAGCCAGCACACCAGCCATACGTACGGTTGGTACACGTCGTGTCGACCGGCGGCGACCCCGCCGCGGGCATTCAATGTTGAACGCCGCCGGAGACCCAGAATCGGTCGATCTTGAACGATCTGACGTTTCGGAAACGGCCGATCGTTCAAGGTTGAACGACCCCCGCGGTGTCAGAAGCCAAAGCCGACGTCGCGCCAGCTTCTCCAGTTCTGTCATGTGTAGTTGGCGCAAGAATTCCGCAATACTGGCGGCAGTGTGAGCCCGAACTTCCTGGGGCATCTCAGCAGTGGATCCCTCTTGCGGGGTCCTGCGAGAAGCTGCCCCGTGGTGGCGGCAGAGGTGGATGATGAAGAGGAAGTAGATGGAAACCTGAGTTGCCGCAGTGGGAGCAATCCAGGCGCGTTCAAATATGTAGCCTGCGGCCCGGGGCCCGGGCTGCGTGTGGCGGCCTGCGGCCTCACGTGTGGAAGTATGCTGCGCGAGCAGCTGTGCTGGCATCAATTGCCATGCTTCGTGCGCTGGTCTCGGCCCCAGGACAGCGACCGAGGATCAGGCCGAGGACGAGGAGGAAGAGCCAGAGAAGGACGACGAGGGGCCGCGCTGACGCGTACATGCACAAGCTGGCACAGTAGGGCAAGCAGAGTATGGCGCAGGCAGTTGACACAGGTTCGTCTTAACTGGCAGCGAGCCTAGGGCTGGTGATGCCTGCCTGGACACTCGGGCGCCTTGTGCAACGTCTGTTTGCAACGGCTGGCTAGCACGGGCTGGGAATGGTTGCGTGCTCGGGCTGGCATGAGCTCGTGTCTCGGCTGGCAAATAGATCTGCGGACATCGATGGTGCTGCTCATTTCCACGACGTTCGAAAATGCCAGGCGAAAGAGTACCTCGTCTGCCGAGGGCGACGGGGGGGCCTCGAACTGTTGCCGCGACTCCTCCAGCCCATGAGCCGTCAGCAAGCCGAGTGGGCTAACTACTTCGCTGCGTGCTCGGGCTCTGCTCCGAAGCGGCAGCTCTTGGTGATGTCGCTCAGTCTGTCAAGGAGGGCCTCCACCAGACCATCCATTCTCGAACATCCTGCTCACTTCAAGAAAAAGGGCGTGGGATGAATCAGATTGCTCTGAAGAGTCTGGTGGGGGGGCATCACACGTAGGCGGCGTGAAAATTGAAGGCGTCGAGAGAAACAACGGCAGGCGGATGGACGGATGGAAAAGGAGGAGGCACTGCCGAGGGGGCATGCAGAGGAAGTGCTGCTGGCACAGCTCTTTTGACGCAAGGCCCGCCTATTGCAAGAGCCTCCTGCAGGGCGCCACCCGTGCGAGCGGTGGAAGTGCCAGCAGCGCGCAGCCGTGCCTGGACCGCCCCCGCGCCTGCCCTGCGAAACTGCGCCGGTCTGGAAACCAGCCGCGGTCCGTGGCAGGGCGTCAGGGCATCCACCGCGCGGGGCCCCGCGGCCGACGGTGGGAACGAGAGGTGGGTGAGGAGAGCGGATGATTAATGAATTGGGCCGGGCGCGCTCGTGGGCGCCGTCGTGGCCGACATTTTTGTTGCCGCCCTGCGCCCCCCAGCGGCACAATGACGTCATCTGAGTAGGCAGTTTCTTGACTGCCAGCAGGGGGCCGCTCCCGGCATGAAGTGGACGTCAGGTCGCGCTGCTCTGCTCTGCTCTGAATAGGGCCCCCATGGCTCTGGATTCACTATTGCTCGACACTGTTTCCCCCCACGTTGCTTTCTGGCCGCTCTGCTATCTGAGTAGATTGCTCTCAATCTCTCTCTTTTTCCTTCTCTCTCTTTCTCTCTCTCTCTCTCGCTCTCTTTCTCGCTCTCTCGCTCGGTCTCTCTCTCTCTCTCTCTCTCTCTTTCTTTCTTCTCTAACTCTCTATATCTATAAATATACATGTATATGGCGTCGGTTCGAGGGCTTTGAACCCAGCGCGCAGCCACGACGCGAATCGCCCAGCATTACCGTTGATCGCATCGCGAGACTGGACACACGCCATCCCAGCGCGTGGCTGATTTGTGGCAACTTCAACATCCACGCGCGCGCCGTGGCTCCGCGTGGTCCTCGCCGTGCGTCTCCCCCACCATTGCACCCCAAGCCATTAGGCAACGGCCGCCGACAAGTTACTTTACCAGTTATATCGCAACCTGTCCAGAAAAGAAGAGTGCGTCGCCGCACTCCAGTGCAGTGGTGGCGTCGACCGAGCAATAGCCGCAGACGACGAACCCGCCCACATGCATCGCGCCGAACAACACCAGCGGGGGAGCAAAGTCAGATACACCATGCTCCACTACTTCCTCACTCACAAAAGCGCCTCCGACCGCGATTCACCACCCGACGGAAGCGCGGCCGACGCCGGCGCCAACCAGGGCACAGGCAAGGACCCTATCATCAGCCTGGATCACACAGCTCGGACGTTCCCGTTGCCACCGCTCCGTCGGACATGGCAACGGCTAGAGGAAACCGACCGCCGATTACAGCAGATCTTTTCACATGACAAGCCTTGAGCACATGCAGTTATGGGGCCCATCAGCCCCGACGACCCAGGCCAAGAGTTCCCAATCCCAGTACTCCGCCGCACGGCTAAGGCTGCCAACCCCGTGCCGGGGCACATCCAAGGGACCATCTGCCAGCTCGGGCGGAAAGAGGCAATTTGTCGCCATAGCGTCGCCAAAGTCATTCTCGACCCAGCTGGCAAGGTTGTCTGGATCCACGTCGCCGTAGCGACCGCGCCTTCGCTCGAGGAAATGCTCGCGGCGCAATTCTCAAGCGCTACACCCATCAACGGCAGACGCTTCCTGGGCGGACCAAACGCGAGGCAGCGCAAGGTCAAATCGCGCAGCGCATCAGCTAAACGAAACGCCTCGCGAAAACAGCTCGGCAATGACCTCGCGGACGCGTTCGCGGCCGCGTTCGCGCGTCACCTCCGCGCCGCGCAAGTCCAAGAAGCCAGGGGCTCCCAGGGCGCCGCGGCACAGCAGTTGGGAAGCGCGGGCCCACGGCCACTTTCAGGGTCAAGCCAGCGGACGCGTTTCTGGTCTTTTCCGCCTCTGGGCAAGGAGGCGCCCAATTTGACCCCGGCTGCGACGGATCCACGGGGCCGCCGACCAGTTACTACATCTCCGCGCGGCGCCCAGACAGTCGGCAGACCATGCTCCGGGACGCGCGCGACACCGCGACCGATCACAAAGCGCGCGGGGCCGTTCGCGCGGAGAAATTCGCGCATTAGGTTCCAAGACGCCACCCAGGAAGCGGAACATGTCGCCTTGGAATTCGCGGGGCCGACCCCGCATTTGCCAGCGCCGAAGACCGCGTCGCGGGCATCGAGCCGCAGGCCGCCGCCAGGACGCAAGCCGCCGAGGCTCTTGCATCCACCGAAAGGCGCTGCGCAGTCCAACGCGCAGGGCGGGGCACAACGACCGAGGGAGCTTTCGCCATTGCCGTGGCGGCCACCCCCACCTTACACCGCGCGGTCCACGCCCGCGGCTCCACCGCCCCCTGGGCCACCCGCAAGGCAGGGGCGCGCGCTCCTGCCGCGGGCGGATCTCTGCAAGGACCAGGGCGGGGCGCTCGCCCTCTGGAGCACGATCATCGACCAAAACCAGCGAGTTACAACGGTGGAGCAAACGCATCAGCCAACCGCGCCCGCGCTCGCAGTGCGTTGATTCCACGGCGGAGTACGCGTCTACTTCAGGGGCGAAGTGGTCTCCAAGATGAACTCGGGTCTGCTCAGCCTTCACCGCAGCCAGCGGAATATTGCATCATGGGCATCGCCCGGGCTCTCCACGGGACCGCGCGCGCTGCGCCCCGCGGATTGCTCGCTCCTAACTCGCCCGCGACGCGTGAAAGTGGCGCGGCGAACGCGGCGCTCAGCGACGCCAGTCTCGACGACGCTGGCGGGCCGCTCGGTGGCCACGGGGCGCCAGCTCCTCGCGTCAACCGGCCGGGGGCCCCTGCGACGACGGCGACGACCCCGTCCGTGGCCCCGACGCCGCTGGAAGCCCCGTGGACGATCCAATCGAAGACCCTGGCGAGGGGGGGGGGGTCCGGGCCTGCCTCAGTCAAGCCGTGGCAACGTTGCGACTGCATGAGGTGGAGCGTGGCCAATCGGCGTCGAGAGCACCGACTGGACCGCGCGCAAAACGCGGCAGCGTGGCACGGAAAGCGACGCCTGTCAAGAATGGAGGGAAGTCTGCATTGATCGCACCATGGAAGACGTTTGGCATCCTAGGCAGCGAGGAGGTGGACCTACAGAGCTCCCCCGCCCAAGGGAAGCCTATGAGTCCTGACTCGCGGGCTGGCGAACGCACTAATGACGAGGATGCGAGCGACTTGCCCTTGCCTGGCTCCTCAATCCCGAGCGCCGACCGCGGCCGGTCACGCGCGTCCGTCACGACCACGGAGAGGGCACTGCGACCGCTCATTTCAACGTGTAACAAGACGTCCAAAACCGCCCACGGGTTCGTTCGCAGCGCCACAACCAACGGCCGCGATTGAACGCGACTGGAGAACGGGGGTCGCGGCAGCAACCGTGCAGCCCAGCCTGGGCGCGAACCCCCGCTGCAGGATGCGCCTCGTCCTCGCGCGACGCGGGGCGCCGCCGCGCCCGCCGGGGGCCCCGCAGAATGCCGGCGTGCCCTCCCATGGCGATAGGGGGCCGGCCGTCGACGCCCCTGCGCCGCAGGCGCCACCGGGCGATGAGACATGTTTACAAGGCTCGTGCTACAGCGAGTCCGCCGGATGCGACGCATGGCTTCGTTGCAATCTCCCAGATGGCCCCAGCGATGACCAGGGGCCCCGCGGCAAAAGCCACCTTTCCCGAGGCCCGTTCAGCGGGGCACGGATCCACATTGTCGTCGCGCGTCCCGTTTCGGGCGGGGCGTGCACCGACGATCTTCCCGACCAGACCACAGCAGCAGGTCAAACCGCGACGGTGAATCGAGCCCGCGCGGGGTCGCCGGACCAACGGTTTCAGTTGGGTGACACGGCCCAAGCCATGCTTGGACCACTGTCCGGTGCCATGGGCAAAGCTGGGGCCATCAGGGCCTCCCCCCGTGCGCCTTGCCAGGGCGCGCGAGATTGTGGCCGTCAGCAACGGCGAGAGGCGGCCCCCATTGCGCGCCTTTAAACAGAAGGAGCAGCCCCCCGCGTGCCCTTTCCCATGCCCTTCCGTCAACAGAGAGGCTACTCGTGACCTCGGCTGCCGCTTCTGGCATTCGCTGTAGCTGCGTTCTGCGATGCATCGGCGTCGCGCGCGCCGCGGGAGTAGGCGCCGTGGGCAGCCCGCCCCGCGCCTCCGAGCAGCCCGCCGCGGCGCCCACCCGCTGGGCTGTCACGGCCGCGGCCCGAGCAGGACGCTGGGCGGAGGGCGTCATCGCCGCGCACTGGCGAGCCGAGCTTGTCGGCATCGGCTTCATCCTGCTGCGCGGCATTGGCCGCGCCATTAGCGTCCGCATTGGAGGATGGCGCGTAGGCCGCAGCCCAGTAGGCACTGGGTTCCGTCGCTGTTGCGGCGGGGGGCATGGGTTAGCATGCGCGCCAACGCCAGCGCTCCGATCGCCCCCCCCCCGCCCGGCTGAATCGGGGCGCGGTCGTGAATGTTGCGGCCGTGAGCAGCGCCGCCCGGATCATCGCGCTGCCATCCCGGGGGGGGGGGCTCGGCCAGGCCGCGCGGGCGAGCGCGCAGCCAAAGCCGCGGCCGCAGCCCCGTCTCGACCGCAGAGGCACAGGCCCTGCCGTAGAGTTGACAGGTTGCTGCGACGGAACAAGCCAATGGCCTGATCTACCAGGGCCTCACTGCCAAATCCTCAGCCACGGCGGCCACGAGGGGCCCGCGTGAGAGCGCGGACCCAGTCATGGACGGGCGCAAGCGCGGTGTGGGGCCATTGCGAGAAGTCCAAGCCGCGGCGACCGTGGCAGCGCGCGCGCGCATCGAGCTCCCACGGACCAAGTGATTCTGACCTCCAGAAGGGCCCCCGCCGGAATCTCACACCACGGAGGCTCGTAGACAAACGGCGCCTCTCACAAGGAAAGAGTGCGAAACTACACGCGGAGGTCGTCAGCATGTCAGCCGGAAGCAGTCACGACGCGCTCGGCGTAGACAGGCTCATGGAAGAGAGCCAGCTCGATCCAACAGCCAGAGTCTACCACGTGACCCACTAGGAAGTTCGACAAATCCTTGGCGCGGCATGCGCTCTTGGGTTGCCGCTTTTCGATGCGTCCGACGACCGCCGAACCCACGACGGAGTCTACCTTTCGTGGGGGGCCACCGTGCTAAAGTATGGAGCCAAGCCTATCTTGAGGTTCCACCGATCAGCTTTCGTCGTCGTCAATGGGAAGGCTTCAGTGGCAAAAGGCAGCCAACCAGCCGACGAGGAAGCCAGTCTCGTCGAAAGCGGCAACGCCAACACCGTGCTTTGGCCACGCATCCTCAAGAAGCAGGCCATCAGCCCGTCCCTGGTCGCCCAGACCACAAACGCATGCCGGCGCCTCGATGAACCGCGGCGCAAGCTGGCCACCACCAGAGACGAACTGCCTGGTAGATGGGTATTTCCCATGGCCAACTGCGACTTTACCGCATGCCCCCCGCGTGCCCGGCACCAGCGGAAGGGATGCGATGTTCCGCGCGGCGAACGGCGCAGGAGTCTGGGCACTCTGGAGTGGTCCAACAAGCAGATCCACACCAGGGGGGCCAAAACATGGGTCTGGTCTTACGCTGTCGCCGAAGGAGGCAACGCTTGCTGTTCGAATCGGCGCAACATCCAAGCAGCTTTTGGAGGGCGCGACTCCTGGGGCCCCCTGCCGCGCCCCGGAGAGAAACCATAATTTTTGAAAGTCAGGAAAGTAGACAACCATTTGGAGAGGAAGGCATCAACGACGAGCGCATCCTTCCAGGCGCTGAAGTTTTAACTGGCATGTTGACGAACTCGCCACCTTTGGAGCGAGACTCCAGTATTCCGCAAGGCGCGGCCGACTCCGCCAAATGGCGCCACGAGTTCGCTGCTGCACTTCATTGCGCGGCCGTCGCTACATGCGACCTGGGGCATCGTGCGTTCCTGCTCCACCACAGGAGAGCGGGGCACATCAGGTTTGAGCACTCCAAGACGACTCCAAAGCCGTGCGCCATCGGTCAGGCAGGGCACGGCTCATGCGCGCAATGGCCTGGCCACCAGGTCCCCAGCAGTTCGATGAATTTGGCGACCCCTGGTCTCCGCCCGCGGGCGGTTTCGAAGGTGAGGACCTTTGACCTGTTAGGGCTGGGGTCTTGCCGCAACGATGAGGAAGGCCGTGATCCCCCCCCGCGCAGTTAACCCCTCGACGGCAAAACCGCCGCGGACCACCCTGACGACGGACGATTCGGCGCACGCCCAGCCGACCATCGCCCAGAAGCGTCGGAGCGCGATGGCCACCCACAGCTCGAAAGGCAGCAAGCCCCCTTCAGTCGGTCCACCAGGTTTCCGCCAGGGAGAGCTGTGAGCCACGGCGCGAAGGCCACCGGGCCAGCGGGGCCGCTCAACGCACGGACCGCAAGCCAGCCTTCACGCAGTACCTTACGGCGGCGAATAGCCAGCAACAAGGGGGACCGCGCGACGACTCTTCGCCAGTCTGCAGGCGCTCCACCAGCGATCCTGCACGTCCAGGAGTAATCAGCCCCGCCGATAGACAGGTCCCACGAGCGCAAGAAGCCTGGAGCGGCCTGCAACAAGCCTTTCGGCTTGCAGTGGTCATGGGGAAGACCCTCGACGGGTACGTCCAAGCCTTTTTCGATGCTCAACGGGCGGCACGCCAGTGCTAGCCCTGCTCCCCCTCCCCATCGGGCCACGCGCGCAGTTGGCACCTGTTCCGTCGCATGCTCTTCCTGGGCCTTTGCCGGGGATTTCCCAAGGCGGAGTCGTTCCTTCCCCCTTGGCGCCGAGGTGCGCATACCGAAGCGTGCTTACAGCGGTGCCCCTCTTCGTTGCGGGGGCGCAGACGGGCCTCCTAGCGGCCTGATCGCTGCCGTCTATATTTTTCCGAACGGGTTACCCGTGACCTTTCATATGTGGCGCATCTCGCTAATGCGAGGACGTTCAGTTGGGCGCTCACAGCGGGGGGGCCAGGAGTGACACGCGCCCCGAAGTGCTTCGTATTTTCTGTGTGTCTCCAACATAAATAATCATGTGTGCGTGTGTTTGTGTGTGTGTTGTTGTTGTTGTTTTTTCTCTCTCTCTCTCTCTGTCTCTTGTCCTGTCTGTCTATCTTATTGTTGTTGTTGTGTTGCTTTGTTTCTTTTTTTTGTTTTTTCTCTCTCTCTCTCTCTCTCACTCTCTCGCTGTATCTACATAAGGTTACGTATGTTTTATCTCGCCTCTCTGTATGTGAATGCGTAAATTGTGAACAACTGCAAGTCCTGAGACCGATGCATTTCTAGACGGGCAAACACAGGAATCGCGCCCCGGATGCCACGGCCACTTCGGGCCACCACGTGGCCCGTGGAGGGCTCCAAGGCCCCAGAGCGGCAGAAACCTTCTGGGCCCGTATCCCCAAGGACCCGCCGCGGGGGCCGTCGCCGTCGGCGTCGTCGTCGTCGTCCTCGTCGGCGCTGGCGTCGGCGTGCCGGCGTCGGCGCCGACCCGGAGCGCCTGGGCCCCCCACCCGGCACGCGCGGGGCCGCCCAGGCCGGCGGGGGCGGCTGCGAGGAGGCCGCCGACGTGCGCGCGCCGGCCGCGAGGCTCCGCGAGGCGTCGCAGGGCAGCGGCGCGCACCGCTGGAGCGACCGCCGGCAGGCGCCCGCGGCGCGGACGATCGGGGAAAACAAACACTGGCATAAGCATAAAAACTCGGAGGTCCGCGCGGATTGCTCGGATCGGCGCTGGACCCCCCCTTGGCAGCGCCTCCGGCGCCGCCCCCTGGCGCGCTCCACGCGCCAGGGAGCGGGGTCCAGCGCCGATCCGAGAAATCCGCGCGGACCTCCGAGTTTTTATGTTTATGTCAGTGTTTGTTTTCCTAGACGATGCCCAGCCAATTCCGCTGGCCACGAACCCAGACATCTGACGCGTGTCTAAAAAAATCGAGGCGTAGGTATCTTTCATGGGTGTTGGTCTTCTTCGGGGCCCTCACAGGAGCCAGGGGCCGTCAAAGAACGACTCGGGATTGAAGTCGAAGTCTGGTCCCTGGGAAGTGGTCGAGAAGTCGGAGGCCCGTGACTCGAACAAGTCGGGACGCTTGATGTTTGACATTGCATGTTTGTTTCCAAGCGGGCGTTTTCGCCCGTCTTCGGGCCCCAAGACCCTCACATACTGATCTGGCTCGAGAATGTAGCAGAAAGATTGAGAGGACCCGCTTCCTTCGTGCTGAGCATGGGAGGGAGAGTTCGCGTAGGGGATCAACTACATAATCGATTTACCCCAGAATTGAAGCTTTCGTCGGATGTACGTAAAAGGTGTAAAGTGTTCGTACATCTACAAACATTATCTGTATTCGTTTCGCAGATCCGACGGACAACCAGATTCTGGGGTAAATCGGTCATGTAGTCGACCCCTTACTCGAAGAGTTTCATTGACACGCCGCAGCTGGGAGCCCATCAGCGCGCTGCTTCTTCGTGTTTTTGTTCCGAGGATGTGTTGTGCTTTCTTCCGCCGTGGGACGCTGGGCGGTTCCCCACGGCGGCGCGTCGTTGATGCTGCTGTTGTTCTCCCAACTGACGGCGGGCAACTCCGAGGAGCAAGTGGTCGTGATAACGATACGCTCCAAGACTTCCAGGATGTCCCTGATTTTCTGATGCTCCTCATGGCGCCGCAGAACTGCGGGCCGCTAGTTGATCTGGCCATCCTGAAATGCATCCTGAGCCAGTCCTATCATGGTATCATTCCCGTCTCAGACACGCATTTTCATGTCCGCGGCCTCGCGGGCCGTGCCCCCTGGCCGCGACGCCCGTGGGTAACTGCGGGCCGTTTTTGCCGCACAGGCCCCGCGCGGAACGTCTCCCTGCGACCGCGGCATCCACAGGATCGCGCCCCAGGGATCGAGACCGCGAGGGCGTGGATACGGATCTGTTCGCCGCTCGTGGTACTCCATTTTTAATACATGCTCCGCGTGCGGATCATGTATTAGAAATGCAGGCATTTAGTATTGGAAACAACGATGAGTTCATGCATAAGTTTATGCATACATCAATCATGTATGACAAATCCTACATGGTTTGAATTCCTATGTATTAAAAGCTGCCCTGCACCACATACGCGAGCGGTCGTAGCAGGAGGGCGGCCGCCCAGACCGGGGAGAGCGTGCGCGCGCGTCTCTCTGAGGTTCCAATCTACACGTCTGCACCAGTGGAGGGCTGCAGCTCCAGGCTTTTGGACATTTTTTTTCTTCGGCTCCGAGCGGGTTCCCGGCTCTGTGGTTCTTTCCAGCAGTTGTGTCTCGCCGGGAGTGTCCCTGGGTCTGCCCAGGTCGTCCCCCAAACGGCCGGCGGAGTCTCGGGCTGTGGCCCAGAAGCCGGGGATCATCGAGCCGAAGAAGCACTAGAAGGTTTCTCGCCATGGTCGACCTCAGGGGGCCCTGTGAAGGGCCGTCGACACGACAGCTCGGGACGAGAGCCTGGCCCTGGGGGAGATGGTCAGGACTGCTGGTAAACGATGCCCCGTCTGTACACAGAGCAAACAGCAGACTCCCTGGGGACGACGGCGATCGACGGCAATGACCGACAATCGACGACGACGACCACGACGACCGCCATCGACGACGATCGACCATGACGACCGCCATCGACGACGATCGCTGGCGACGGCCATCGGCGATGACGATCGACGACGGCGACGACGGCGATGGTGACGACGACGACGACGACGGCGACGGCGACGAAGACGACGACGACGACGAAATCGACGACGAGCGACGACGACGAAATCGACGACGAGCGACGATGGCGGCGCTGGCGCGCAGCGATCGGCGGGCGCGCGCGCGGGCTGCCGCTGGCGCGACCGCCCCGCAGGCGAACGGCGCGGACGACGGGCGCGGAGCGCCGCACGGCCGCGACGACGACGGCGTTGACAAGAAGCGCCTCTTCGTCGGCCACCCGTGGTGCGCAGAAACGACCCCCTCGCCCCCCAGAGGGGGAGGGGGAGGAGGAGGAGGAGGAGGAGGAGGAGGAGGAGGAGGAGGAGGAGGAGGAGGAGGGGAAGGGGAAGGAGTCCAGTGCTTTGCATCGAGCGAAGACGGCGTTTCTCCGTCAATCGGCCATCGGGGTCCTGCCCTGGGGCGCCTGGACCGTCGGAGGACGGCCCGGGGCGAGCGACGTGCTTCGGGGAAAGGCGACTCGTGGCCTCGGGAGGCCCCGTGCGGAGCCAATCACGGCACCGGAGGCCCGGCGCCTCGTCTTCCTGGTCTTCCAGTTCCCCCTCTCGGGGACAGGGGTCGAGACCTCTGGCCCCCCGTCGCCCTCGTCCTCTTGGCCGTCTGCCCCCCCCCCCCCCCCCAAACCCCTCGGTCCAGGGGTCGAGACTTCAGCTCCCCGTCGTCCTCGCCTTCCACCCCTCGGTCCAGGGGTCGAGACCTCCAGCTCCCCGTCGTCCTCGCCCTCTTGGCGCCCTCTGGCCCCCCCCCCCGCCCTCAGGGAAGAGGTCGGGGCCCCTGGGGCCGAGCCTGGGCTGTGCGTGCGGGAGCGGCCGCCCTCCGAGAGGGCACCTCGCGCCCCCCTCTCTCCCCCCCCCTTGAGGCGCTCTGGGCCTCCTGGGCCCAGCTGGGCAGACACCAAAGCGGTGGCACACACACCATGGGTGGCACACACCATGGGCGGCAGGCACTCTCCTGGGTGGCACGCCCTCCTCGTCTCCTCCCCCCTGGAGGTGCTCCCGCCTCCCTGGGAGGGGCCATCCCCAGACGCCTCCGAGGCGGGGGGGCGGGGTCGGAAGGTCTCTTCCCCCCCCTCCCCTTCTGGCAAAACTGCTCAGTGGACTGCCCGTCTGGGGCGGCGGGCCAGCGCCCCCTGGCGATGCTGGCAGAAGGCCTCCCTCCTCTTCCTCCTCCCTCCTCTTCTTCCCTCCCTCCTTCTCCTCGTCGTCGTCTCCTCTCGCTGCTCTCCCCCCTCTCCCCCCCTCTTTCCGAAAGCCTCAGGAGGGCCACCAGGAGGGATGCTTCTCCTCAGAAGGTCTACACAAGGCTTCTCCGAAGGCCTTCAAGAGGCAAGCCCCCCCACTCCCTCAGCCGCCCTCTTGTAGAAGGCCGTGCCGCCTCCCCCCCTGCCTTGTCGTCCTGTCCCAGGCCCCCCGCCACAGAACATCCGATCAAAGCCGGGCCCCCGGACACCATTGGGGTGTCGTCCTGCCCTGGCCGGATCCTCGAGCCCCCCCCCGCCGTGCGGCGACGACGGGGGTACCCCTGACGTCGGGACCGTCCAGCAGGCGGGGGGGGATTGGATATCACGGCCGGGGCCATGATATCTGCCCAGATGGCATGGCCCTTCTGTCTTGTTTGAATGCGGTCCCTTGGCGCCCTCTGGGCCGCGTGCAGGCTTCTGTCTTGCTTGAATTCGGTCCCTGTGGAGGCCCTGCCCTTGGGCGCCTCCGATGCATGGCCAGGGGGGGAGTGTGACGGAGGCCGGGCAGTGCCTCCTTTGGGGGGGGGGGGGGGCACCTCCAGAGTCGCCACTACCTCGTGGAAAGCGGGAACCTGGGCGCGGGCAGGGTTGAGGGTCGAGGAGGTCTGGGGCGCTGCGGGGCGTCCGTGGGAGTCCCGCGGGGGGGGGAAGTCTGCCAGGCCCCGGGGGGGGGGCCCGCCCTCGGAGGGGAGGCGGTGGCCCTCCCAGGGGCGGAGACGCCTCGCGGCGGTGCCTCCAGAGGGGGGCGCGGTGCCCGCGGGTCGCAGAGGCCAGCTGGTCAGCAACGTCGACCAGGGCGCCCTCCGGCACGAGTTCGAGCGCCACGGGGACGTCGAGGAGTTCAGGCGCCGCCGCCGCGGCCGCCGCCGCCGCGCGGGGGGCGGCCCGGGGCCCGAGCGAGGGAGGGGGACGCCTGCTGGAGCGGGGCGGCGTGGCAGGGCGAATCTGAGGAGGAGGAGGAGGAGGAGGAGGAGGAGGAGGACGATCGAGGACGATCGAGGAGGAGGAGGAGGAGGAGGAGGAGGAGGAGGAGGAGGAGGACGATCGAGGAGGAGGAGGAGGAGGAGGAGGAGGAGGAGGAGGAGGAAGATCGAGGAGGAGGAGGAGGAGGAGGAGGAGGAGGAGGAAGAGGGGAAGTGGGAAGTGGGAAAACTGAGAGGAGGAGGGGGAGGAGCGAGGAGGTCGGGGAAAGGTGCAGGAGAGCTGGGAGGAGGAGGAGCAGGGGGGGGCGTGTGACAAGGAGACGTGTGAGGTAACAGAGAGGGCGAGCGGACACGGAGGGCAAAGGAGGGGGGAGGCGGAGGGGCAGCGGGAAAATTGAGAGGGAAGGTGTGGGGAGGGGTGGCAGACGAGTCGAGTCCAGTCGAGTTCATTGCGATGTCTGCGTGCCTTGCGCCCGCAACGAGCGTCACCTGAGAAAGCGGCCGTGCTCCGCAGCTGAACTGCGCACCACTCCCCAATGGGGCTCTGGCTTGAGAACGGTCCCACAAGCGCTGGCCTTCGTGCGGCATGCCCCCATAGGCCCATCCACTTCCGCTGGTGGTTGTTCCCTACCTAGGCTCTTGCCAGAGGGCTCTTACTCTCTTTCTTAACGGGGCCGGGCAGTGCACACCGCCCCGGGCGGTTCCCCCAGTATCCGCCCCGCGGTTCCCCCAGTTACGTCCCCTTAGCTTAGCGTTGCTTATCTCATATGAGCTTAGCTTATGTCATCTTAGCTTTGCTTAGCTTCATCTTAGCTCAGGTTTATCTTAGCTTAGCTTACCTTAATCTTAGCTTCGCTGAACTGTAGCATAGCAGAGCACAGCAGAGCGTAGCGTAGCGTAGCATAGCATATCGCAGCATATCATGTCATATCATTGCCCAGCATAGCATAGCATGGCGCAGCATAGCATAGCATAGCATAGCGCAGCACAGCACAGCACAGCATGGGTGTAATTCCCTACCTAGGCTCTGCCTAGAGGGTTAGCTTAGCTTAATTTAGCTTAGCTTAGCATATCGCAGCATAACATATCATAGCATAGCCCAGCATAGCATATCATAGCGTAGCATAGCATAGCACAGCCCAGCACAGCATTAGAATGGGTGTAAGTCCCTACCTAGGCTCTGCCTAGAGGCTTAGCTTAGCTTAGCTTAGCGTAGCGCAGCGCTGCATTAGCATAGCATAGCATAGCATAACATAGCCAATCATATCATATCATAACATAGCGCATCATAACATAGCATATCATAATATGTCATATCATAGCATAGCACATCGCAGCGTATCATGGCATAGCATAGTATCGAATATCATAGCATAGCATAGCACAGCACAGCACATCATGACATAGCATATCATAGCTTATAATAGCAAAGCATACCATATCATAACACAATGCCTCATATCATAGCATAGCATAGCATAGCATAGCGCAGCATGTCATGGCATGGCATAGCATAGCATAGCAACTCATATCATAGCAATTAATGCTGCTTTCCTAGGAGCTCCAACTTCTAGGTAGGGTCGCACTGAGGTAATGTTTGTATGTGCAGATGCGTATAGAACTAACATGTTTATTTACATGTATACATACATATATACATTTACACGTACATAGATACGCACAACAGAACCACACACCCACACGTTCGAACGTGTAAAACCATAATCTGCACAAGCAGCCCAAACCAAACAGATGCAGCAGAGATGCGAGCGCGCTCCGCACGCCAGCGACTCCAGCCCCGCGTGGCCGTCACTGCCCCTGCTCCCCTGGAGGAGGAACAACGTCGGCGAGGGCAGACATCACAGCGATCGCGGTCATTCGGGGTTTCCATGCCAGATTCCTCCAAGTGTTCGGGCCCCATGGCTTTTTCCATCAGCGGAGGCTCGTCGAGAGCCTTCAGGCGCAGCCCCGAGACGTCCCGAATGGTTGCCGCCAGCCCGAGGCCTCATGCCCGAGAAACTAATTGGAGAAATGGTGGCCCTGAGATCTGGGCGTCCTGAAAGAAAGTATGGCCGGCGCCTCTAGGGGCCCGTGTCGACTCGATCGATCCGATTCGATTTCGATGTCGGCCTGCCTGATCCGACTCGGCTCCAGCTTTCGGACGATCCGATGCAGCCTCGATGCTTGCATGGCATTGTTGTGCATCCTGGCGAGGCCGATGCTAATTTTCCGATGCCTACCCGCATTCCCGATCCGTGCCGAGGCGGACCCATGCGGCGCCCGTCGCGATCCGATGCGAGTTTGCCCGAGTTGCGATTGGCCGCTTCCTGCCCGTGCCCCGCTTCGGGCCCTGGTATGTACCCTCACGCTCCAGTCTGGCTCGGGAAAAGTCTTGCAGAGAGCCGGGGCCGAGAGGAGGAGGATGAGGAGGAGGAGGAGGAGGAGGAGGAGTTGTTCCTGCCGTGATTGTTCGCGACGGAGTAGCTTCTTCACGGCGTCGGGTCTCGGGCCTGTGCCGGGCGAGGAGCTGCGGCTCCATCGTCCAACGAGTTCCTGTGCGAGGGAGGCGCCGTAATTACCGTTGGGCCACATGCCTGCGCGGAGCCCTGCAGACCTGCGACGTGTCCGGACGTCTCGGCCCCTTCCCCTCGAAGCAGGACTCTTGTCCCAGACCCATAGCTTCGATTGCCTCCGGGCCCGAAGCCGCCCCGTGCCTGGGCCGAGTGGGGCCCCCGCTCCAGGGTCATCGCCGAGAAGGGCGTGGCCTACGTGACGTACGCCCGCGAGCGGGAGGCGGCCAAGGCCCGCAAGGAGCTCGACGGCCGCCACGTGCCAGGCCTCTCCCGCGGCGACGGGCTGAACGTCCAGCCCGCGAGGGCCAGCAGGAGATGAGGCAGGCCCTCCGCTGGTGACGCGCAGCCCCCTCTTGTCTCAGAGCGTGAATTACCTACCCCGCTTTCGCTTCCAGGCAAAACCAAGTCATACCACGCGCCTCGTCAAGCGGCCTGGCCGGTACAGGCCGCAGTTTGGCGTCGCTTGGTATCTCTTGGAAGCGAGGGTGGTCAAAAGCGAGGTCGGTTTGTTTTCCCCTTATTGTCGTCGTCGAAGAGGATGGGGAAGTGGAACATGGAGGAGGAGGAGGAGGAGGAGGAGGAGGAGGAGGAGGAGGAGGAGGAGAGAAAAGAGAGGAGGGCTCGCGGAGGAGGAGTGGAGTAGAGCGGGGTAGGAGCAGGTGGATGGGGATATGCTGGAGCAGGGGCAGTTCGGAATCTGAGAAATAGTACGCCTGCGCCGCTCCTGGACAAACCTCTCTTCCTCTCTTAGTCACAAGGCATCGGATCAGTGTATCTGCTCTCCTGGCTCGGCGGGGAGGTCTGGCACCGATCCTTGGCACAGAGTGAGCCTGCACACAGGCCGTTCGCGGAAAGCAGGCACTTCTGAGCTCGCGAACCCCCACATCTTACACAGCCGTGCCCTTGCTTCAACGGGAGGGTTCCCTCCAGCACATCCTCCTCGTGGGCGGGGCGGGGCCCGACCTGCTCGAACTCTTTCTCCCTGTGCCAGCCTCACGTAAGCAGGACCTTCCGCTGGAGAGCCCTTCGGTGCATGGCCTTCCAGGGGAGGGGGGGGGGGGGGGCAGACCTAAGCACGCAGGCCGCCACCGCCACTGTCGCACCGCAGGGCACCACCGGGAGGCCACTGTTTCCGAAGGCGCGTGGTTCCCAAACATCCGACATATTTTTGTTTGTTTGTTCTTGTTCAGTCGGTGGCCGCAGAGGTCTCTACCTGGGGAAGTTTTTCGTCTCGGATCCATGCCTGTTTGTGCCCGCAAGCGGCCCCCCGAGACAGAAGTGAAGGATAGCCGCCCGGACGTGCAAATCCTTCACGTGTCGCCGTCTCGATTCACCTCCTCCGAGCAGCCCACATGTGGTGCTCCCAATATAGGATACAGACCAGGAAGCTGGATACACATGTCTATGATGAAAATCCTGGAGGCTACTCGCAGCGTGCAATAGTTGTATCGTCCAGTGCGCCCGCCCGCCCCGTCAGCCGACGTGCATCCGACGTGAAGCCGATGTGAAATCTGACGTGGATCCGACGCTCGTTGGGTCCCAAGCTGCCGCGCAAGGCCTTCAGGACGTTTCTCACAGACATGGCGCGGCCAACCTGGGCGAGAGCTGCATAACACCTGCGGCCACACGTCGTCCCGGCGCTCCTCCCTCGTGCGGCCGAGCGCGCCGGCCCTCCGCACGTGCATCGAGCCGACGGCCTCTGGATGTCCCGGGGTTCCCCTGGATTCTTTGCAACACCACCACCCTGAGCTCGTGCAGGCATGCCCACACGACAACACCCAAGACTGCCATACCTGAATCGAGCGGTCTAAGCTCGTGCAGGCATGCTCAAACAAACACTTGTAGATAGGATGCCGACGTGCACTCCTCACGCACGCCCAACGATCTCGCACACCGCCCGACGTACGTACGCAGGCCTAGCTTGGCCTCCCGCAGACTTGCGCGAATCAACTGCCCCACGTGTGAGTCCAGCCATGTGTGCCTCCAGCTTCCTGGCGCTGCGCTGGATGCGCGCCGCTAGCGCGTCCTCGGCAGCGCCCTGCCCCCCCCCCCCCCCGAACCACCCGTAGCCGCGCCGTGGCTGGACGGACCGCGGCAGGGTCTCCTGAGGCGGGATGGGCTCCGGGGATCAATCGCTGAACGGTCATGTTGGCCGGGGGCGGGGCGAGGTTCGGAAGGGGATGGGAGCGGGGAGGAGCAGGAGGAGGAGGCGGACCAGAGTAGTGAGTCGGAAGCTCTGGGGCTGCGATTTGAAAAAGAGACCTCGTCAGATGTCTGGGAGGTGAGCCAGGGGACCCAGGAGACCCAGACATCCGACGATGAGATGTTTTTCGCTCCACGGACCCTACCGACCCCTTCCACAGGTGCAGCTGTTCTTCCTCGATCCATTTCTGACGGCCCTGGGGCGCGAAAACTACCCCTTGATGACGCACTCGGAAAAAATCAGCAAGATTCAAAACGTCAAGTTCGCAGAGCAAGAATCTGCATCCAGGCCCATCCAGGTGCACGTCTGGGCCACCTGGTCGAGGCGGGTCCAGCCGTGGCCAGGAAAACACCCCTTCGAGGCCCAGGAAGGATCCAAATCGCAAATCAACAAAACAACTACGCGAAAGGGCGGCCCCTTCGCTAGAGTGACTTCTGGTGCGGCCCACTGGGTTTCCTCAATTGCCGAATGCGGCCCTGCGCCCCTGGGTTTGACCCCACCAAAGGTCGCTCTTGCCTGGTGTCACTCCTGCGCGCACGGCAGATTCATGCGGCGTGGGCGCGCTGGCGACGCCGGCGAAGGCGTTCAAGGTTGACTTCTGCGACGCGGGCGCACCGAGGGACACGCTGACGCCACTGGACCCGACGGAATTCAACCTGGAACGATTGGGGACGCGATCGGTGCAAGGAGGAACGGTCCACGCGGAGTCGAAAGTCTTGGCGCGCGCCGGCGCCGCAGGATTCTACCGTAGACGACCATGGCTCGGGCATGGCCAGGACCCCGGGTAAGGGGACCCCGGTTAGTGGTGGGGCCCCGGAGCCCTCGAATTGGCCAGAATCACCAAACCAGGTTTGCCATAGCCGGTGATTTTCGGGTGACGGCAGTTCCGGTGAGTGGAGATGGGACGGGGGGGCGCCCCCGGTACAGATCACTAAACCAGGTTCCACTAAGCTCAGTTCTGCCAGCGCCCGAATGGGGAAGAGGAATATGGAGGAGGAGGAGGAGGAGGAGGAGGAATATGGAGGAGGAGGAGGAGGAGGAGGAGGAGGAGGAGGAGGAGGAGAGAAAAAGAGAGGAGGGCTCGCGGAGGAGGAGTAGAGTAGAGCGGGGTAGGAGCAGGTGGATGGGGAGCTGTTGGAGCAGGGGGCAGTTCGGATTCTGAGAGATAGTACGCCTGCGCCGCTCCTGGACAAGCCTCGATCCATGAAGCTCGAGCGTCCAACCTCGAGGATGGCCTCATCCTCGAGGGACGGCGCCCTGGCGCGCGCCGCCAGGGCGGCTCCCGAGGGGTGGGGGTCGGGGAACGGCTGCGCGGGCGCGCGCGAGGGGCCCTCGGTCAGGAGCGGGGTGGGGGGGAAGGAGGAGGAGAGGGGGGGGGGGGGGTCGAGGGTCGAGGATGAGGAGGGGGAGGGGGCGGGAGAAGAGAGAGGGGAGGAGGAGGAGGAGGGAGGAGGAGGAGGAGGGGAGGGAGGGGGAGGAGGGGGAGGCGGGAGGGGAGGGGGAGGAGGAGGAGGAGGGAAGGAGGAGGAGGGAGGAGGGGGGAGGAGAGAGGAGAAGGAGGAGGAGAGCGCGGGAAAGGAAAAGAAGGGAGGAGGGAGGAGGGGAGGAGAAGGAGGAGGAGGAGGAGGAGGAGGAGGAGGAGAGAGGAGAAGCCTCGTGCATGAAGCGCGGTCAAAGTCAAAAAGAAGGGAGGAGGGAGGAGGGCCAGGCCCCGCTTGCCGCAACGGGTGCGGCGACCGCCAGCGCGCGGCGGGGGCCGCCGCCCGGGTGCGGTCGTGCCGCTCGCGCGCGCGGGCGCGGCCGCGAGCGCCGCTATCATCCCAGACCAGCCAGAATTGGGGGGGGCATCTTTCGAGGTTCGAACTTGCGACGCTCCGCGCGCATCTCTTGGATCCACGTTGGGGCCCCTGGGCGCGCCTCCGGCGCCACTCCTGGGGCGCTCCGCGCGCCAGGGGGGGAGCTCCAGTCCAGATCCAAGAGATCCGCGCGGATCTCCTACAGTTCCTGTTTATGCAGTGTTGTCTTGTTCTAGAAGTTCGAGTATTCCATACGTTTTCGTGGGCTCCTGGGTGTTCTCCAGCCTCGGGGAGCTTTCCAGCAGGTGCGCCTCGCCGAAAGTTCCGGGGGGGGGGCCCGAGTCGCCCCGAGCGAGCGCTGGAGGCCCGAGCGGCACCCCGAGAGGGCCCTCCGGAGCCTGGAGCCCCTCCCGTCGTGACAGAACATCGGAGGGGAAGGGTGCTGACAGCGCTCGGCCTCTGCCCCGGGACCACGCATAACTAGCCGGTCCCTGGGGAGGGGGGAGGCGTCGAGGCCTCCAGCGGCCCACATTGTGCACAAAAGCATGGGTCTGGTGAGACCCCCTTCAGGGACCCATGCGACTTGGTTGTGATTATTGCGGGTTCGACCTCCGTATTGTCGTTGGTGTTTGCGTGGTCGGGGAAAAGACACTTCAATCCGGCACAATCCCGCCGACGTCCGTCGAATACTGCTTATGTATGAGTTTAATTAAAATTCGGTGGGGTGGCCCTTTGACTGGTACTTTTGGTCCAAATCGTTCCCACAAAGGCCTCCCATGAGTTTCCTCCGCAAGCTGCTCCCATGGAGTGAGGACCACGGCTCCCCCCCAATTGTGGCTGGTCGGCATGCTTGTTTTAATGCTAGGGATGGGGAGGTGACCTGCCTCGTGGCGTCACCAAAGCGCGCAGCCTCCCTCTATGTCCTGGATGGTTTCGAGGACCCCGCCATGGCCCGTGGCACAACCAGAGCTTCCTGGGCCCCGCCGAGTAGATCCTGGCTCCCGCTGCCTCGCAGGTTAAAGCTGCAGATGTCCAGGCCGGCCAAACGGGGCTGGAATACACGGGGTCGGAGGGTCGCGTGTCATCGATGCTTCTGCGTCTGGACACGACCGTGAGCCCGATGGTCTCCATCCCGACGTCGCAGACGCATCCCCGCTGCATCGACAATATAGTGCGATCTTCGGATAATTCAGGAGGCCTCCAATATTGCCGTTGGTGAAGATGTCCGAACTGTTCGAGGTCCAGAAAACCAGTCGGCAGCTCTGGAGCATGACACTGTGCTGTCCACAGGGCGCGCTGGATTAAAGGCCGCAGCCACGAGCGCACGTTTACACATGCTTCCCCCCCCCGACAGGTACATGGTCAGCAATCATGCCACATACAGCTTCGAACCAGCGAGTCGGGCCCCTTCCATGATTTCGCTGGCAGTCGTGCTGAGTCTGTCTTACCCTGCAACTTCCGCACACCGGCAGAACTTCCATGGGCACTTGGCATCGTGCTGCTCTTGGCGAGAGAACTTTCGTGGGGAGTGGAAATAGCGAGGGAGCGGCCAGGGTTTCATGCTTCATGCTGGCATGATTGCAGAGAGAAGTGGAGCGTCTGTTGGGGAAGAAAGGGTCGGGTAACAGAGGATAGGGTCACAGGACATATGTTGGTCCAGGTGGCCAGATCGGTCAATTTCAAGCAGCGCCCCACCCACTTGAATACTAAATTCGAATGAGAATTGCTTGGGCCCGTCATGAAGGAGATTCTCCTCCTCCTCCTCCTCCTCCTCCTCCTCGTCCAGGCCTGTCGTCCTCCTCTGCCTCTTCCTCGTGGCCGCCCCCCTGGGGAAGCGCCGTTACTCCTTCGCGGCGCGGGTGCTGGGGCCGTGGCGCGGGGGCATCCCTGAAGGCCTCCGGCGAGGGCGATCCGGGACGGTTCTGCGTTCCAAAGGAGGCTCCTGGCGAGGCGGAGCCGATGAAGGAGCACCAGACTCAGCGCGAGACGACCGAACCGCCCACTCGCCGCCCCAGCGGCCTCCTCCCCGCGCAGCCCCCCCTCCCGCGCACGCAGGCGGAGGGGCTGCTCGCCAGGCCGAGGAGGGCGAGGAGAGCCTTCTGCGCCCGTGCGTTACGTGCTATCCGGGCGGCGCGGGGCGCAGGAGGTGGGAGGCAGGAGGTGGGAGGCAGGAGGAGGAGGAGGAGGAGAAGGAGGAGGAGGACCAGTGGAAACCCAAGAGGCATCAACGATGTTGGAATTTGCCCTCCCTCCAAGCTCCCTCTTCATAGGCCCCTACAACGGTTCATTTCCATTGGGGGAATTGCCTCGCTGGAAGACAACAGTTTGAAGATCCTGAAGCGTGCCAAAACATTGATCTCTCGATTTCAACGCCACGTATCAACCCCACTGCTGCGTGTTGACGATCCAGAATCTTGCCAGAACGCCATCGTCGGAACTTCCAAACAGCGAATCACATAACTGTCGCGCCCGCGTAATCCTGAATCCTTCCAGGACGCCATCCCTGATACGTTGATCATGGGAATCCGTGCAGCTCTTGCAATTTGTTTCACGCGTGTGCGCGGCGCTCAGGCGAGAGCCATATTTTGCAAAGGGACCGCCCTCAATCTGTGAAGCTCTTCTAATTGTGTAAAACGAATGCACGCGTCGCCAAGGCGAGAGCCACATTTTGAAACCGGCCCGCCCTCAAGTTGTGAAAGTCTTGCAAATGTTTAAAACAAGTGTGCGCGGCGCCAAGGCGAGAGCCACATTTTGAAAACCACCCGCCCTCAATCCGTGAAACTTTTGCATGTTTGGAGAAAGCAGATGCGCGGCGCTAAGGCGAGAGCCACATTTTGAAAACGACCCACCTACAATCCGTGAAACCCTTGCGATGTTTAAAACGAATGTGCGCGGCGCGAAGGTGAGAGCCACATTTTGAAAACCACCCGCCCTCAATCCGTGAAGCCCATGCGCCCGGCCCGCCCTAAACAGTGGCCTGGTGGTGCGACAGGGAGGAGTGATCTATAAGTTGAAGAAGGAATGGAGGCGGACGAGGAGGACCCCCCCAAGCCTGTCCAGTGGTGCGCCCATACAGAGGGGGACCCTGGGCACCCTCCAGAGCGCTGGCCCAACCAGGCCAGGCGACTCGAAGGGGGTGGACCCGCCTCGGCCACAACAACAAGGCCCAAGGCCCCTGCCTGTATTATTGACACTGCCGCATGCCACGCTACCCCTACTCCCTTTGTTCGTTTCCGTGGTTATTATGATGTTCCCTTCCCATTCCTCCCCCATCCGTCTCCTCCTTGTCTGTCCTAGTTGTTTATCTGTCTACTGTTATTTTATACCCACCCAGGGTTGGCTGTTAGCCAGCCCTGGGGGAAGCGGCAGCAAGCGGATAACACCAAGGCCGACAGGAATCAGGAATCAGGTCGAGGGGGGAGAGGAGGAGGAGGAGGAGAAGGAGGAGGAGGAGGAGGGCCCAGCACCGCTACGATAAGATCAGCCTGGTCAACGGCTTGCTTGTCAACGCCGCTCTCAGCAGAGCTGACGTTTTAGCAAGGGCCAGACGGCCATTGCTGATAGGAGATCTGCAGCCCATGCAGCGGTTCATTTTCACCAAGTGTCGTGCCATCTTCGGTGGTATTGCTCAGTATTCAGAGGGGTCAGGTCATATCGTTCAGACATCTAAAGAGGGTTCGCTGTTCTTGGAGCTACGTATTCGGAGGCTGAAGCGGAAGATACTATTTTGAGGAGCATGCGTATTACGTATTGCGTATTCTATGGAGATACGTATTACGTATTTCTTGGAGCTGCGAATTCTGAGGAGCACGATCCGGAAGACGGAGGATAACAAACCGTATCTTCCAGTAGGTTTTGGAATCATGACGGGGGATGGGGATCCTTTTGGTGATCCTTTTGATGACTGGGGAAGATTACCCGTCACAGCTCATCCGTGGGCACGACATTCTCAAGGAGATATTGATTTGCCCGTTCAAAAAGAGGCTGGAGTCGCAATGCTCAGTGCTCACGCTCGGACGAGGTTCAATACACTGTTCCAGGAGCCTGGGGACTTTGTACAGCTTGGTATCGACTAGCTCCGACCTGTGTTCCTCACCGCTCGTCAAGCGAATGCCGTTGAACATCAGAGTGCCGTCGACGGAGAGCACGAATGTACAGCTCTCATAGATAATGGCTAACCATGCGGAGCACTATTTTAGACAAAGCAGCGAACCGTCCCACAAAATCACACAAGTGCAATATACTGAGGGTGGGAAGCACGGAAGGGTGCATGTGGTACCATTGCTGAATATGGTAAGTACATGCCCAATGTGTTCAGCAACCGTGACGTGAACCGAAGACAGCTAAACGACACGTACTGGCAAGTTTGAAACGAATCGATCATCCGCATGGAAGGGGTAGATTCGACACATTCCCGTCAGCACCGCCAAGCTTATCATGTCTTGTGTGTCAGTCTGAAGCCTGGGACGCAGACGTATTGCTCAAGCATTGTCGAGATCATCTAGATGCGTTTCTTCCTCAAGATTTCCATGTGCGCAGTCCTAGGAAATTTGTCCCGCGCGCTGACAGTCAACAGCCTGAAGCAAGCTTCACACATCGTGGAGGATCATGGTCAGCGTCAGAGTGAGACACTCGGCCGTGGCTCGTGCGACCGCGGGGCGCCAGCTTCGCGACAGCGGCGGGCAAGGCGAAGGCAGCTCGCAAGGGCAGAGCAGAGGCAGAGGACATGGACGAGCACGACGAGGACGAGGACGGCCTGAGGGACGAGTGCAGCAAGGACATGCGCGCCCTTGTCGTCCAGCTCGAGGCTCGCATCCGGACGCTGGAGCATCAGATTCTGTCCACGGCCGTGGTACAGCGCTACGGCGACATGCGCAACTTGATCATCAACGCATGCCAGGACTACATCACAACTCGCATGGATAGCCCGACGGTGGACATACATAGGGGCGCCCAGCTTCCGCGGCTTCTTCGCACTCCTGAGCGCATCCGAGGGCCATTCCATCACGGACATGTCGGAACGCAAGCTGCGGTGCTCAGGAGTGCTCGAGCGACGTCGCCTCATGCTTGAGAAGGGGATCCGCAGAGCGCGGCAGACTGGGTGCTAGAAATGACGGGTCTTCCCACCTGAGGATGCCAAGAACAGGCTCACCACCACTTGGAATGGCACCCGCTGCTATCAGACGAACAGGCACTCGAGCTGCAACTCTGGGGCGCGATGAACCAAGAGGGCCCGCATCCAGTCAAGCAGATGTTCGCGAATGTGATTCTCAATGCTACGCTCACGCTGAAAGGCGGCATCATCACAATCAAACGTATTGTTTTGTTTCTGAGATGTTGCGCGCAGCTGGATGTTCAGTCATGGCAGGCGAAGCGGCTCGCGGCAACTCCGCCGCCGTTTAACAAGAGGTCGCAAGAGGAGGTGAATCCCCAATTGAGTAGGCTTTGGGGCGCCAGGGTCTGAAGCAAGGCCCCTCCAAGTCATGTCTATTGCAGGGGACAATGGTCCCGTGGGCCCGTCTTTTCGTGACCAGATGATCAGCATACAGCAACTTTAGCGACCTTCCTCAGTTCTGCTTTAGGATGTTAGCGGTTCAGCGTCTTGAGTGGGGTTTCATGGGATGGAGGGCGACATTCCTCAGTTGTGCTTTAGGATGCTAGCGATTCAGCGTCCTGAGTGGGGTTTCATAGGGCGGAAGTTGTTTTAGTCTTTGGAGTCTCTACCTGGTCCTGCCGTGCCCCCCTCGCTGTGCACGGTCATGGTACGGTGCATCAGCCACCGTGTTCGGTCGACGCCTTCGCACCCAGAAGCAGTAAGCCGCATATGGATGTAGTTGTTTACGGCCCTGACCAGGGCACAGCAAGAGTATCGAAACATGCTGAATAGTCAGAGCTGCAATTCATGACGTGTTGAAGCGTTCCATGATGAGTCAGTGTATCATTTCGTGTTGATGTTTGCCTGACTGGTGGCGAATGAATGAAAGAAAAAAGAGGGGGAGAAGGAGGAGTAAGAGGAGGAGGAGGAGGAGAGGAAGGTTGTGGACACGACGCTCGTCAGAGAGTCGGCGAAGGGAAGGACAAGGAGCTGGACGAGGCGGAGGACGAGCCAGGGGATGAGGACGCTCGGCCCTGAGAGGCCAGCGCGCAGGTCCGTGCGAGGTGGGCAAGATGCGGAGGGCGCGTGGAGGGCTCGTCCGCGGTTTCGTCTGGGGCCTTTCCGGGGCCAGTCTGGGAGGCGAAACAAAACCCCTCGGCGGGTTCCGGCGGCCACCCGCCCTTTCTGCCGGGGTCCGCCAGGATGGACGTTTCGTCACCCCTGTGTCGGAGCGCCTGGTCGGCCAGACTCACGGTCGCAAGTGGAGGACCAGGAGGGGGGGAGAGGAGCAGGAGGAGGAGGAGGAGAAGGAAGAGGTGCAGGAGGTGCACCTGCGTTGCGCCGGCGGCCGCCTGGCAAATTTCGAAGGGCAGGCTGCGCGCCGTTTCGCCGCCACGGGGTTCCGCGCCTGTGCGACCGCGCGTGCCTCCCGTCTTTGCTGTTAATCAAAGCCATGAGGAGGGAGCAAACAGCCAATTCAGATGCATCTCGCCGATGCATCTCTCAGAAGCCGAAGTCGTTGGCTGCAGTGCGTGAGGCGCGAAGGGCGCCTCTGCTGGCTTTTGTCGGCTCGCCTTGCTGTGGCAAGGCGCTCCCCGTTGGGCCGCCGAGTCGACACCGCTCGAAGGTAGCGTCAGGTGCCTCGCGTTCTGCCAAGAATTTGCGTGTGCCAAGTCTCCGAGCCTTTCTGCAACCACCTGTTCCGTGGCACAGAACTTGTCCCTGTTGCTGGCGCATTTTGGTGTTTCAAAGAGGGTTTCGCTTCTGGCAGCTCATCGCCATCGGCGGAAGTCTGCGGAAGGAGCGCGGCAGCCGGCTCGCCAGCAGAAGGCGGTGGAAAGAAAGTTGATCGTTACGTCAACAGTTTTTGGGCGTTTGGTACGTAGATCTGGAAGTAGGACTGATAATGCGCCCTGGTATGTACTTGGCCGGGCCTGACCTGGCTTGGCGTGAACGTGTTGTAATGTAATGTGGGTTCAGTGCCCCCTGAACGGGCTACGTTTCAATCGTGCCGTCGTAGACCTCTCATGTTGCATTTTGTCTGGCAGTGCTAGGGCCCAGCCGTCCCAGACCTCCGCCCGCTGTTTCAAGGACGGTTTGTCCAATCCGAGCGCCGCTGGACCTCCGACCCGCTCTCCGTGGTCGACTTTCCATCCCGGACCACTGCCCGCTGACCATGTCGCCCTCCTCCTCCTTCTCCTCCTCCTCCTCCTCGTCCTCCTCCTCCTCCTCCTCCTCCTCCTCCTCCTACTCCTCACGAAGGCCCGCGGAGACCGAATCCTGGTTGCGCGAGAATTCTGGCTGTGCGTGAAGGAATGGCCCTCCGCTGGAGTGACCTTTGGTGCACGGCATCCGTGGTGGCGCTGGGGGGCCCAAGCCCAAGCGCGCAGGCCGCAGGTGTCGCACCGCACGGCGCAATCGGCAAGCCGCGCACTCGCGGGCGCTCTTCCCCAGCGCTGCCCTCGCGTGCAGGCCCGAGGAGGCAACAGGTCAGCCTGCCGAGGCACTTTGGGATCCTTTGCGAAGACGGCTGGCGTCACCATCTGCTAGCGCCATGGTTACAGACATGCAGCTCATGGTGGAGAGAATGAGGATGACCCCGCTCCTCCTCCTCCTCCTCCTCCTCCTCCTCCTCCTCCTCCTCCTCCTCCTCCTCTTACTCCTCCTCCTCATCAGCAGCCACGAATAGCCACCCGTGAGGGCAGCCACGAATAGCCACCCAGGCTGACAGCCACGAATAGCCACCAATGCTGCTCCAATCCAATCCAATCCAATCCAATCCTCGTCTTCCTCCTCCTCCTCCTCCTCCTCCTCCTCCTCCTCCTCCTCCTCCTCCTCCTCCTCCTCCTCCTCCTTCCCCCCCGAGAAGGAGCGCCGCCGTCCTCGCCGCGCTCGCCTGCGCGGTCGCGTGGGCCTGCTGGTCCGGCCGCGGGAGGCGGGCCGTGCAGCGCGTCAGGCGTGCAGCCGCGCTCGCCCCTCCCGGCGTGACGTCCCCTGGCGTGGCCTCCTCCTCCTCCTCCTCCTCCTCCTCCTCCTCCTCCTCCTCCTCCCCCTCCTCCTCCTCCTCCCCCTCCTACTCCTCCTCCTTCTCCTCCTCGTCCTTCTCCTCCTCCTCCCGCCGCGTCCCCTGGCGTGTGGAGGTGTTCGTCTGGGGCGCCTCTCAGAGGCGAGAACCTACACATGACCACCGCCTGGAGGGTCAACTCCGGGGATCTCGGCAGGCGGTGGACGTGGACGTGTTCGAGCCTCCAGGGGCCAGCATATATTCATGCCCACCGCTCGCTGGGGCACCAGGACGTCGGTTCCGAGGCGATGGATACGGATACATCCCCGCCTCGCAGCCTCTTCCTGGGGGCCCACCCGGGCGACGAAAAGACAGGGGCTCGGCTGCGCCGACATTCGGGCGTAAGCTTCCCGCGCAAGGTCGCGCGTGAGCGCCCTCGCTTCGAACGCAACAGGCCGCGCTGGTGAGGTCGCTCTGTCATCTCGCGTTAGATCCAGTTGTTGCTCGTCGCTCGCCTGACGGATCTGTTCGACTCCAGCTCGACCCAAGCTCGACTCAAGTCGACGGACATTCGACGCAGCGTCGACGCATGGGTTGAGCGAGTGGTTTCATTCCCTGACTTTTCAGAGTGCTGAAAAATAGCAGTCCAGGCCTATTGACCTATCTGGACTGCTTAAACCGCGGCTGGAATTTGGGTATCTAGGTCCAGAAAAGGATTTTTTTGCCCTCCTGAAAGGTCAGGGCGAATGCCCCCAGGGCTGGCATCTGAGACAGCTGCCCAGCTGTGCACACCGTTCACGTCGCGCAACCGATTCTGAGGACTCTCGGCCATGGGGGCGGTGTCCCTCCTGGGCAACGCCTGCACGGGGGGCGCTAGCAAGATGAGGAAAGGAAGGCACGAACTTGACGAGGAGAAGGAGGGGTGAGTGAGGAGGAGGACGAGGAGGAAGGGGAGGAGGAGGAGGAGGAGGAGGAGGAGGAGGAGGAGGAGGAGCAGGAGGAGGAGGAGGAGGAGGAGGAGGCGGAGCAGGAGCAACCGCGACGAGGTACTCCTCAACGCACATATCAAATCTTACATCCTCGTTTCCATACTTCTCGCTCTCTGGATCAGCGTGAGGATGGCAGATTGACTGCGAGAAGTGGGCAGATGATCCAGACATCTCATGGCTTGATGGTTGTTTGGTCCGTTTGTTTTTCCTTCCTTCGGCGACGATCTGGGGGGGGGGCAGTGAGAAGGAGGAGGCCTTCCGAGGAGGCGTCAGGACTTCTCAGAAACCCGCCAGCCTTCTGAGAAGTTTTGTTGTGGCTTCGGGGAAGGCTTCGAAGACTTGTCAGAAGGTCGGGGGATTTCCGAGCCTTCTGAGAAGGCCCGCTCCTTCTCATTTCCCCCTAGGCTTGCCGCCGATTCCTTTCGGCCCCCAGGCTTGCGTTTCGATTTGATTTATCTCCACCCGAATTTATCCTCGTCCTGGCTTCGTCTTAGGTTTGCCCCAGGGCCATCAGCAATCGATCCGGTGGTCGAAACCGCTGGGGCCGCGGGCTACACCAAGCATACCGTCGGGTATGTCTGGGGTTTCGCACCGCCCTGGCGCGGGCTTGCGATGCCGTCACAGGCGTTCCATGTTGCACACCCTCGGGGGCCTGGCTCTGGACCCACAAAGGACAACCATGCACTGCACACGTCCCCGTGGGGAAAAGGGGTCCTGAGGGAAACGGGTCCTAAGGCTTTTCGCAATTTTCGGGCTCTCGGGGCCCTCCACGGGCCCTGGGACTGTCAGGTAAAGTTTCAGGATGAAGAACTGGTCATTGGGGAAGGCCCCGGGGTCCAGGACCCGTTTCCCGCAGGGCCCGTCTCCCCCGCGCAAAACACGGATCGAAACCCGTACGAGTGCGAAAGATGGGGGGTCGAGAGCATCCGAGGACCTCCGACATCGGAGATCGCTCAAGCTGGAGCTGTCTGCGCGGCGTCAAAGACCGCAACCCGCAGCGTCAAGGCAGGCATCTGCTGTCGCGTGGGCCCCCGAGCTGTACAGGGGCACCGCCACTCCCTCTCGCGGGCGGAGTGGTGTTCTGGACGGAGGGAGATCCTCGGCCCCGCGGAGACGGGGGCAGGAGGAGGAGGAGGGGAAGGCTCCTCAGAAGCACCCTCGCTCCTTAGACGGCGCGGGCCCTGTCTGTAGATGTGAGCCCGGCACCTTCTAGGAAGCAGCCTCCTTCTAAGAAGCCTCCCCCCTCCCTCAACGCCCCCGTGCGCGCCGCGACTCCTCCCCCGATGGATTTTCGGTGTCGTCGCCTCCTTGCTGCGGCGTCGTCCCCGGCGTCGTCGTCGCCGTCGTCTCCCTCCTCCTGGTTGCGTCGTGCAGTCCATGCGCTGAAATAAGGACCGGTTTGAGCTCGGGAGGGGCTCTGGTGTTGGGGTTGCTCCTCAGCTGTATGTCGTGGAGCATGCTTTTGGCCTAGGACCCCCCGTGGCCAGAAAAGCCCCTTCGTTCCTCAATGAGCGTGCCTTTTGGTAACACGATGACCGTAGTCCGTAGTCCCCAGTGTTGCGCAGCCCCCCCCCCCCCCCCGCGGGCATGGACTCCTCGTCGTCGTCCCGGCGCTGCGGCGCCGCGATGCGGCGGTGGAGGTCGGCCACGCGCCAAGGGGGGCAGGGGGAGGGGAGGGGGGAAGGCGTCTCAGAACCACCCTTGCTCCTTAGAAGGAGCGGGCCTTGTCTACAGATGTAGGGCTGGCGCCTTCCCGAGAAGCGGCCTCCTTCTAAGAAGCCTTCCCCCCTCCCACCCACCTGTGCGCGCCGCCAAAGAGGAAGAGGCGGCTTGAATGGACCTGGGCATGCTGTGTTGGCCCTCCAGGCCCCGGAAACGGTTCCCCTTGCATGCGCTGCGGACGTGGTGTTCCGATTCTGAAGGCGCGGCCACGCCTGGGGGGAAACATGTTTTGCTCAGCGTCATGTGACAGCAGGATCGGAGGTTCGAAGATGGGGTCCTGAGGGATGGGGCTGGGCAGAGAGGACATGCTTCTGGGTTGACCTTGCACTGTTCAAGAGGCTTCCTCGCCCTGGGGGGCCTCGTGTCGCAGGGCCCGATGTCTGAAGTGCCGACAGGCCGTGACAAAGCGGGCGGCAGTGGGGGCGCCGTCCGTGGACGCTGGCGCAGCTCAGACGGGCACGTAGGATACCGTGCAACAGCAGCTCACGGGAGCGACATGTAGCCCCGCACGCATCCCCCGAGTAGGTGCTCCGGCGCTCCCCCCTTGTCTCGTCACCCTGAAGAGCAGCACGCACGTGTGCCCTCGCTCGCCATTCAGAGAAGGGGTCCTGAAGCCCGGGGGCCATGCCCCAGCCCCGTTACCCTCAACAAGACGACTCAGCATAAAAAGTCAATCTGATGGAAAGCCCGTGGGTCTCGGACCTGTCAGCCTTGCACGTGTCCCCAAACGAGGCGTTAGCTCGAAGGGCTAGCCTGCTCCCCGACTCCCTGGATGGCTAGCCTTGCACTCCGTTGCTTTGCGGGTCTTGCCTGAAGTGTTTCCTCCTTGGAACGGGTCGGTGTGGCCTGGGGACCCCGGACCAGCAAGTTTGATACACATGGTGTGACCAGCTGGGGCGAGAGCCAGATACTCGGCGGCGCGCCCAGGGGCCCAGGGGGGAAGTGAGAAGGGGTGGGCCTTCTCGGAGGGCTCGGACGTTTCCTGGGACTTCTGAGAAGTTCCCTGACCCTTCCCCGAAGACACAGACAACTGTCCAGTAGGCGCGAGGGTTGCTGAGAAGCCCCGCCCCCCTTAGAGAAGGCCTCCTCCTTCGCGCTTTCCCCCCCCCTCGCTCCGAGATGCCCCTGCGATCGCAGGTCGTTCCGGTGCTCGGACCCCCGCGCGTGGCACCCGCACCTGCCACGCGGGGATCCGGCCACGTGCTGGGCGGCCCCGCGAGGCACAGCACGGGGGCGCCCACCCCAAAGCGGACGAGGACGGACGAGCGAGTGCCGAAAGTTCTTCAAACCTGGGCAGTCCTTTTGTTTTTCGGGGGCAGCGACAGGGAGCGATGGGCATCGGGAGGGGACGCATCGACCCCCATTGGCCCGTGGATCGCTGAGTGAGGGGCCGAGAGCCCCAACCTGCCCAGGACCGTTCCGATTCTCTGATCTAGGAACGTATCGGGGGCATGTCGCCGATCTATCGGCGAAATTTCGCCGATTCCAGGTCGACGTTTCCCCCGCCTATGCCTATTCCCCCCCCTTATCGTTACCCCTCAGACTTGGCCGTGGCCATCGCCGAAGCAATCGTGACAAGCACTGGAGGTCCAGAAGCATGTCGACCCGTCGCCAGAGAAACTTACGTGCGCTTCATGAAGAAGCAGGTGGTACGCTGGAGGGCTGGGCCGGATGAGGCCACGACCGCTCGTCGAGCGCGTTTGGTCTTCAGCGGCGTGCCTCTCGCCGCGTGCGCCGGCCGTCCTCTCCGTGGTGCCCTGGCCGCGTGCGCGGGCCGTCCTCCCGCGGCGCCCGTCCGGGCATCGCTTCTGGCTTCGGGCTCTCTCACCGAGCCTGGGCATCTGGCGGCTCGAAGCAGACGGAACGTTTACACAGCCATGAGGCGGCGGCGGCGGCGGAGAAGGAGGAGGAGGAGGAGGCGGGGGCCAAACGATGAGGGGGCCACAGTGAGCCACCGACTTCTGGGGCCTGGGCTCCTTCACCAGGCATGGCACCCTCATACACAAGCTGCTTCGTGGAAGTGCTCTGTGGTATGAGGTAGCTTCGTGAAAGTGCTCCTGTGGCGTAAGGAACACAAGCCTCCCAGGGAGTTCTCGTTGTCGGGAGGTCCAGGGAGGCCCCCAAGGATGGACGAACAACGTCGTCGGAGTTCTGGCGTCTGGTGGCAGCGTGCTCCAGGGAACGATGAGTTTTTCGCGCAGCCCGAAGAAGGGATAGACTTTCCACCTCTCGAGCTCACTGTTCGGCCAAATCGGCGAGGAGTGGCAGAATCTTGTGTCCCCTGCCTTCTCGCCTCGGGCGGGACGTACCGCCTCCTTTGGAAAATGCCGGCGACGAGCGAGTTTGAGACGTAATTGCGGGTGCATCGTCTTCTAGCACGGGACTATAACATTGCATATTGGCTTCGACGTCGGACGCCCCTTCCCGCTTCGATTTGCTTTCTCCTTCTCCGTAATATTTTCGATGGGATATGTCGCGATTGAGGTCAGGTCGTTGATCGCAGTGCGTTGCAGATTACATGGGTGAGATCCGAGTCCCGAGGCCATCCAAGATGCTTCCGTGTTTTGCGTTTGCCGATGCACATTTGATGGCCGCGGCTGAAGAAAAACGAGTATATCAGGGTATATATATTATATATAATATATATATATATATATATATATATATATGTGTGACACACATATATATATATATATATATCGGAGTAGAGCCCGGGGGCGGCCCGGGGCGCTGCCTGTAATCTCCATGGGGGGTGCAGGGCGCCCCCCGGGAGCGTCCGAAGCGTCCCGGAGGGCCCCTGGGACCGCCAGGAACAGTTCGAGACCGCCCAAGACGGCCCGCGAGCGCTCCAACACGCGCATAGATTGCCTCAGGAATGGCCAGGAAGGCCCGAAGACGTTCCAAGAGAGCTCCATGAGGCCCCGAAGGCATCCTAAGAGGCCTCCCAAGAGAGCCCCGACAAGCCAAAATCGTTGATTTGTATTGCTTTTCCCAACCATCCTGTGGTGTTGGGTCCTCGTTTTGAAGAGACGGCGCCCCGCGTTCCTCACCTCCTCCTCCTCCCCCCCCCTCCCTCCTCCCATCCTCATCATCATCATCATCATCATCATCATCATCATCATCATCATCATCATCATCATCATCATCGGCATCACACGTTTCGTGGCCCCATAGGGAGCATCATCATCACCACCGGTTTCGGCACACCCCTCACACGTTTCGTGGCCCCATAGGGAGCTCCACCGAAGGCCCCAGTGGCAGGGTTCGCATGCCTCCCCACCACCCATTTCGGCACACCCCTCACACGTTTCGTGGCCCCATAGGGAGCTCCACCGAAGGCCCCAGTGGCAGGGTTCGCATGCCTCCCCACCACCCATTTCGGCACACCCCTCACACGTTTCGTGGCCCCATAGGGAGCTCCACCGAAGGCCCCAGTGGCAGGGTTCGCATGCCTCCCCACCACCCATTTCGGCACACCCCTCACACGTTTCGTGGCCCCATAGGGAGCTCCACCGAAGGCCCCAGTGGCAGGGTTCGCATGCCTCCCCACCACCCATTTCGGCACACCCCTCACACGTTTCGTGGCCCCATAGGGAGCTCCACCGAAGGCCCCAGTGGCAGGGTTCGCATGCCTCCCCACCACCCATTCGGCACACCCCTCACACGTTTCGTGGCCCCATAGGGAGCTCCACCGAAGGCCCCAGTGGCAGGGTTCGCATGCCTCCCCACCACCCATTTCGGCACACCCCTCACACGTTTCGTGGCCCCATAGGGAGCTCCACCGAAGGCCCCAGTGGCAGGGTTCGCATGCCTCCCCAC
>CAUYUJ010014904.1:637435-642435 GCA_963575745.1 Prorocentrum cordatum
CGCTCTTCGATAAGTTGCGCGAGAGACGTGCGGAGCTTGTCGCATCGCTCCGCGCGAAGATTGTTCACGCGCTCGCGGTTTCTGGTTGCCTGGGAATGGCGGGCCAGGCCGCGCAGGGGGGGCTGTCTGAACCGCTCGGCCAAGTCGAGGGCGCCGACGGTCGCGATCCCACCTGGTGCGCCAAGATGGCCGCTGCACCGTGCACAACCGTCGCGCGGAGCGGGCACGCACTCGTCGATGCTCGCGTCGAGGACTTCGCTTTCCCCGTGGCAGAGAATGGCCTTGGCGCTGGCCAAGAGGCCCACGCGCGCAGAGCCCTCGCCACCACGACCGAGGAAGGCGCCTCGAAGTCGAGGATCGCGGGCCCAGAGGCGGCGCTTAACAAATTGTTTTTTGGAGAGAGGCCCGCCGAGGTGCCGCGCCCGCCCGCGCAGCGCGAGAGCGCGCGCAACGATTCCGGCGCCGCGCAGGCGGTGCATCTCGAGTTTGCCAGCGCGGTGCCTGACATCGGCATGAAAGGGTTGCCCGCGAAATTTTGGCTCGGGCACCCGAGCGCGCCCGCTCGCGCGACGCAGCTCCGGCGTCGCACCGCGCGCCGTTCACATCGCGCGCGCGAGCCCGTTGCAGAGGCGGCGCAGCTCAAGGAGGTCGGCGTCTCATCGCCGCTTGGGTTCCTTACAGAAATAGCTTCCGTGCTCCGAGCCCTCAAGGAGGTCACTCAAGAAGAGGGCGCAGAGAACGATGTCTCCATGGCTCGCTGTTTTTCTGGGCGAACCCGCGCAGCTCACTGCTATTTCGGCAGGGTCTTCTCCATTTGGCCAATGCCACGAAGGCCGGCGGTCGTGGGGGCGAGCGCAAGACGCCGCTGGATCTGTCGCAGTGGCAAGCAGAAAAGAATTGGCGCAGCGGTCGCGTGAAACCGCGCTGCCACACACTTGCTGTTTCGAGAGAGAACAACCCACCCCGGCACCCGCCAGGCTGATGCATTTGTCCGGAAACCTTGCGGCCTGGGTCGGCGCTTCCCCACGGCGACGATTGCGAATCGCGGCTTTCTTGGTTTCACAAATCGTTTTAAAGCTGTGTTCGCTTGCATTAGACAATTCTTGCGCGTTTCATAAGCGCGTTTCGACGTTCATATAACTGCGCCGTTGCACGCGTGCGATGGCGCGATTCGAGCAGTGACCCAGGCAATTCCGCGCGCTCGTTTAAAACATTGACGAAATGTCGTTGGCGATTATTAACCCCGTCTGTGGCTATAGAATGATGTCTTTCCCAGGCCCTCGGCGGCATCTTTCGCAAGTTGCCGGGGGCATATCTTGGGGCGCGCGCAGCTGGCGACGGTCGCCGGGCCGCGGGCTCGCGTGGGGGGTGGCTTCGATCGCCTTCACGGTTGCGTTTCGCGTTTCGCACGGGCGCGCGTTGGCGGCGGCCGCGACCGGCCAGCTCGGCCCGGGGGCGTCGCGGGCGCGTCGCAGGATCTTGCTCGCGCGCGGCCGCAATGCCCGCTCGCGCAAGCGCCGCGCCCGCCTGGCAGCGCATTGCGACCAGGCCCAGCGCGCCGCGCGCTTGGGATGCGCCGCCGCCCCCGTTCCGCGAAATTGCGCCGCCCGCGCGGGCGGGGGCGGGCGAGCGCGATTCCCGCGCGGAGAAGGCGGCCGCGCAAGTGGGTTCGCGGGCCCCGCGCCAGGCAGGGCGCGGCCGAGCGCGCGGCGCGGGGGCAGTTCGCGAAGCCCCTGCGCCGCGCGGGCCGAAGACGCGCGCGACCGCGACGAGAAGCCCGCCGCGGCCCCAGGCAGCGGCAGCAACGTCGGGGCAAACGGGCTCTGGCGGCAGCGGCAATGCGCGCAGAACGACCGCCGCGGCTCGCTGTCGCGCGTTGACTTGGCACAGGTGGTCTTCGACTGACCGCGGCTCGCGGTCTTCGAGTGGCCGCGCGTCGCGGGCGTCGCGGTCTTTTGGCGGCAGCAGGGCGCGCGCGCCGCCCGGGCCCGGCAGGTCTCCGGGCGACCGCAGGCCGCGCGCGCCGCCCAGGCCCGCCGCCAAGAAGGCCTGCGCTAAGTGACCCTGAGGCTGCGCCGCCCGCGGGTGGAGCGGCGCCCACGCGCGCCCCGCTGCGTGTTTCCGCGTTTATGTTGCATTCGTCCGGCGCGCCCCTAACCAGCGCGGCGAGGCGGCGGCGCTAGGGGGCGCGCGCATTTCGCATGGCGTGGCTCGAATGTTACAATTATCGCGCGACGCGGCCGCCGAGGGGACCTCCGCGGCCGCCGGGGGCCAGGGCGAGGGGGGGGGGCCCGCGGCCGCCGCCGCCGCCCCCCGCGGGCGCGGCCGGGGCCGAGCGCAGTCGCGCGCGCAATTTTGTAAATCATATTAGCTAGGCCGCGGCGCCCGCGCAGCGAGGCGCGACGTTGCGCGCGCGCGTCGCGCGCTGGCGCCGATTCAATCCGCAGCAAATCGCGACGTGCTGGATTTCGCCGCGCGGGCGGTCGGCGACCCCGTTGCATTTCATCAGAAGGAGCGTCGCTTGCGCAGAAGATTTGGCATCCAGCGGCGCGGGCGCGCGTTGGGCGCAATCGGCTGGCCCAGGGGGGCGCGGCCCAGGGTTCGAAGATCTGGCGCGCGTCGAGTTTCCCAGCTGGGGCGTGCCCTCGGCGGGGCCACTGCCCCCGCCTGGCTAAGGCGCGCCTGAGGCACGCGACAAGGCTGCGCCGCTCGTCGATCTTTCGAAACCGGCAGAGGCGACCAATGCGGCAACGTTAGCGTCTGGGCGCTAAGATCAGAGGCATTAATGCTCCGCCATTGCTTCAGGCGAGTTGTGGGCGCCAACAAAAATCACGATGTCCGCCTGGGCCCCTGTCGGGCGAGCGGAGATGCGAGCGCAGTGGCGCGCGCGGTCTCGCGCGACCCGCCGCTGGTAATAACGTGGATGCGCGGGCGTCGCGGCGACGACGACGGCGACGGCGGCGACGATGGCGGCGCCTGCGCCGACGGCGACGACGACGGCGGCAACGGCGACGGCGGCGACGACGAACATCGCGGCGACCTCGGCGACGGGGCCCGGGCCCATGGGCGCGCTTGCGCCCCGCCCGCGCCTTTGGAGCCCCGGGCCAGATTGCATGGGGGAGCGAAATTTCTGCGCGCAGTTTTCCCCCGGCCGTGCCCCCGCTTCACTAAGGCTTTCTTTTCGCTTTGGTGAAACGTCATTTTGTCGGAATGCATCGAGCGGCGCGCCTTTCACGAAAGCCGCCTTTTCGCTTTAGCAAAGCCGTTTCCTCGCTCCTCGCTTTAGTAAAGTCGTTTCTACGCTTAAGTAGAATCCGCGGTCTGCCTTTGATAAAGCTGTGGAGATGCGGCGGCGACGCGGCGCCAGGGCCCGCTCGGAGGGCGGGGGTCACATGTCTTTCCTGCCAGTTCACCCCGCGGTGAATTTGATCGAGTACTTAGGGTGGCGTTATACCGGGTCGCGGTGACCCGTGGACATGATTTCAGCGAGTTGCACATGCTCTTTGACAGAAGATTCAGGGCGCGAGCGCAGGACGTGGCTCGGCAGTTCGGACGCGCCGCCGCGGCTGTCGCGCAACGGAGCATAACCGCTTTAGTAGGAGTCTTGTTTTCTTTAGCAATCAGCTCCTTCAAGTTAATCGCGCGAAATTTTCCGCATCCAATAGGAGACGCGCCTGGGCGAATTGCTTGGCGCATCCGCGCAGGACGTCGCGGCAGAGCGCGCTCGCGATTTGTCCAGATCGTGACATCGATTTAAGCTCCGTGATTCTTCTGCCGCGATTCGGGGCCGAGTAGGTGAGGCCGGGCGGCTGCGTCAGAGCCCGGCCGAGCGTTGATGTGTCGCGGTCAAAGATCAACGGTTGCGCCTGCGTGGCCGAGATGTTCCGCCCTGAAGGCGTCGATTTGCCTTTTCGAAGCCTCCAGGCGCTCGGCGCCGGAGACCGAGGGCCCCATCGCGTTTTTCGAGGCAGACGTGGATCCCGCCTTCAGGCGCGCGCCCTGGCGTCGCATGCGGGCGGCGCGCTGACCGGGGGGCGGCGCGCGCGCGCGCGGCGTTGCGCCATGCCGTTCGGGGCAATTGCTTCCGTTCGCTTATGGGAGCGAGTGGGGGGCGTTAGTCTCGCGAGGGGTTTGCGGGGGCTTGCAAGTGCCCCTGCCGCGGTCTGTCGATGACCTTTTTCGCTGCGACGCGGAGAGGATCGGCGGTGCGCGCCCTGCGCTGCGTAGCACGCCTGGCGCCTTGCATACTTGGGCGCGAGGCCATCGCGCCTGCCAAGATGGGGATTGCAGCCGCACGCGCTCGGGCATGATGCGAGCGCGGGTCGGCAAGGTTTCTCATGTGATTCCGCGAACAAGGCGCAGCGCTTTGAATTGAAAGTTGCCGCGCCCTGGCGACGCATCCAAGCTGGGTGGAACCCTGCGATGGGCTTCGACATATATGTTCCATCGTCTGGGCAGGGGGCAGGGCCGCTATTGTACCCTCGCATCGTCAGGCCCAAAAGAGTTGGGCCAACATGTCCGCGGCACTCTGCGACTTTCTCTGGTGGTGGGACGATGTCCTTGCCCTGGAATTGCACGAAAAGAAATCGTTGACCTGCCCCAACGGTTCCCGGGTGCAGTTGTTCGCGGGTGCCACTCCGCCCAGGGTAGCGGCGGCGTTCTTTCGTGATGGGCAGCTTTGTTTTGTCGACTGGGAGCCGTCTCGCACCTTGGAGCGGGTCCCAGGGTTCCAGCGCAACGTTTTTGTTCATCCCGCAGTCCCCGGGCCCTTCGACCCTTTCCTCGGGGAGGGCGCCCCATCGATCGGCGGCGAGCGATGGGGGGAAGTGAGATGGAGAAGACCTTCTCAAAAGGCGGCGGTACTTCTCAGAAACGCCCTGGCCTTCTGGGAGGTTTCCTGCGTCTTCGGGGAAGGCTTCGACGATTTTTTCAGAAGCTGGGCGACTTCCGCGCCTTCTGAGATGGCCTGCCCCTTCTCATTTCCCCATCTGGGCTCGCCG
>CAUYUJ010014904.1:644935-687435 GCA_963575745.1 Prorocentrum cordatum
CCTCCTCCTCCTCCTCCTCCTCCTCCTCCTCCTCCTCCTCCTCCTCCCTGCTGCCTCACGGGCCGGGCGGCCCAGGGAAGCCTGCACCGGCTCCGTCGAGGCGCGCCCCGCCGCCCTGCCCGCCCTTCGGGAGAGGAGCCTCCGCCGCTCGCCGCGGGGCGTGGCGAGGGGCGGAGGCTCCTCGCCGCGGAGGCTCCTCCGCCCCTCGCCGCCCTGCCGCCCTTCGCCGCGGAGGCTCCTCCGCCCCTCGCCGCGGAGGCTCCTCCGCCCCTCGCCGCCCTGCCGCCCTTCGGGAGAGGACCTCTCCCCCTCTCCCTCACGGTGCTCCTGCGCACGGCCTCCGGGTAGGAAAAGGTACCCATACCATTGGGGGGCGGAAAAGAGGGGGGTGCTGTCTAGGGGGGCGGGTGGACATCATGGCGGGGGCCGTGATACTTTCCCAGATCTTGTGGCGCCTCTTCTTATTTCATTACGTCCCTGGCCCCCCCGCTGGGCCGCGCACATGCCGCCGGTCATGATTTGCACCCCCCCCTCTTGGACACCCCCCTCTTGGCCGCTCCCGAACCACTACCCTTCCGCTACTCTTTTCCATCGTTTCCCCGTTTGTTCCTGACGCAACGTCGTCCGGGAGTACTGCCGCTTGCGGCACGGTGCAGTTCAAAAGCGCTGACAGTACTCTCAGGATTGCTCCACGGTTGTGTATTGTGCGGGTGCCAACAACAACACTTCCCTCGTTTTCCCCTTTGGGGGCCCCCTGGGAGGCCGTCGTCGCCACCGCTGGATTCGCCTCGAGCTCCCGGTCAGAACGCCTCCTGGGAGAGGTCTGGGGAGTAGCGGTAGGGGTACTTACTTCCTTTTTGGGGTTTCCACATGGCCGTCCGCCCTCAGCCGGTGAGCGACGAACCCCGTGAGGAGCACAAGCTCAAGGAGCGGCCCGCGCCGCCGTCTTCGGCATCCGGATGCCGCGTTCGGTCCCCAGGGCCGTCCACAACAAGCCCAGGGTGAAGAACTGGCCCCGAGGGCCCCGGGAGGGGTCCGGGGACCGAAGCCGAGTCCAGAGTCGGCCACATGGCTGCGGTCGTGATCGCTTGTTAGGGGTACCGCCGGGTAGCGGCAACAGGGGTCGGATGGATTCGACGGGGTTGCTTGAGGGAGCCTGCGCACTCGTCCGGAACATCTTCGGGACAGCCTTTGGCCTTCGAGGGCTTCGGCGGACTGCTCTGGAGCGACCTCCTTTTGCCTTTTGCCTTACCCCTTGGGCTTCTCGCCCTCGTCCTCGTCGTCCTCCTCATCCTCGTCCTCCCCCTTGTTCATCCTCCTCTCGGACGGGGCTGGGACGAGGATAAATCCGTTCGAGAGCGTTCCGGAACGCTCTGAGAAGGCCGCGACGTCCAAGGCATCCTGCAGATCTGCTGGATCTCAGATATTATCGTATCATCCTCACCCAAATTTATCTTCGTCCTGGCTTCGCCTCACCGTACGTCATAAGTGGTAAGCGGGATCTCTCGGGCACTGCTCGTGTAGCAGACGAAGAACAGCACAACATGATATCTTCCGCCATGAGGGATGCATGTCCCAGGACCCGGCTGCAAAAGTTGTACCTGTACAGTGGCACCTGGGGGTTGAAATTCCCCAGCTGCCCTGGGACAAGAAAGCATCCCCGATAGTGGAACAGCTTAATTCAGACCGTGCTTCGTCCGCTGGTTCGTGCCGCATATCTGACAAACAGTAGTTTGGATAAGACTGGTTGCACGATAGGGGTGGACTTTGAGGCGCGGTATTTGGACGGACAGAGGAAGCCCCAGGTGTGTCATAGTTCATAGTCGCACCCGAGGCGTCGTCCATGGTTGTTTACAGTTGAAGGCTGATTGAGCCTGGTTGTTGTATCTACTTGGCGATCTCTCATAGATGTCTGTCATATGCAAGTGTGCGTGCACTTTGTTCTTGTCGCTTCCAAATATGAGGCTGATGCCATGCTTGTCGTGAAAGGTATCTGGAGCAATAATTCGAGCAACGCCTCCCATCCTACGTAACTATTAGCGGACATGTGGTTCTTGAACAGTGTTCACGCCGATCGAAGTTACAACGTTCGCCTCTAAGGATATTTGTTTTGCTCCGCACGCAAGTGAGCTCGATGCCCGTCGTTGTGTGGCATGCAGGTCAGTGGGCACCTGAGGTTTGATATGTGCGTCCGCCTGTTGGAGAAGGGGGAGGGAGTTGCAACACGTTTTGAGTATAGTGAGACATGCTGACATCTCTTTGGGGGGGAAAGAGTGAGAAAGAGAGAAGAGCAGAGAGAACGTAATCTTTGTTTAGGTTGGTGCCATGCATACCTACAGCATTGCCACCAGCATTACAGGTCACAGACTGGACGAAGGTCGTGGCGAAGATGGGGGGGCGCTCGTACTTCGGGGACATGTGCAGCCGAAATGGCTTCGACCCTTCAGAGTACGTCGCTGTAAACATCTTGGGGAAGACTATCAGGATGGGATTTGGTTCTTCGCCAGCACGTCGATCATTGTCTCTTCGTGCTCATGGCCCTGTCTCTTCTTGCCAGCCGTGAATTTGTATCCGACTCGTTAAGCTTTTTGATAGTAGTCTCGTCGACCGCCTTCCAGCATACGCATTCGCACCTCCACAAGGACAACGCAGTTTTCTAAGGGAATTTGATCCGGAACGTATGAGGGGTGAGATGTTGCAGCCCGAAAGGACCTACGTCGTATGCGTTGCGTGCCTTGCATGCCCCGTGTGCGTGTGCCATGCTTGAGCCCTCTACACTAGTAGAAAAAAATAAATTATGCGGAGGCCCGAGCGGACCTCTTGTGTCGCCGCTGTAACAGCCTCTCTTGTTGCTATCTGGGAGGTCCAGCGGCGGGGGGTCACAGTTACAGTTGGGAGGGGCGGCATGGCCCACCACGACGGAATGCTTTCGGGTGTGGGTATAGCCATGGGGCCCAGGGCCTCTGGCAACGCGACAGCCCCCGGGTCCCGTTTCAGGGACCCTCGGCTGCCGTGGCTCCATCTGGGACCCAACAAAAAACCGTTCTTGGCTCATGTTCTTGTGGACGGAGAGGGGGATGGGGGGGAGGATCAGGCAGGAGGAGAAGGGAGGAGGAGGGAGGAGGAAGAGGAGGAGGAGGAGGAGCAGGACCAGGAGCAGGAGCAGGAGGGGGCAGCTGGGAGGGCGGGGCAGATGGACCGTGGACCTCTCCGGCGCGGGCTGCGGGTGCAACGGCGCCCTCTACCTGGCCTCCATGCGGCAGAACTCCAACAAGTCCGACTGCGGGGAGCGGGCGGGGGGCGGGGAGGGGAGGCCGGGCGCGGACGCCCGCCCGGTGCCCGCGTGTTTTCGGGCGGGGCCGGGGCGAGGAGCACTCGAGAGCAGGAGGAGCCCTAAGCCGAAGGACACGAGGCATAGGCGTGGCCTCCCTGAGGCCCCCGTCCTCGCAGGAGGGGCTGAGACATCGGGGCGGCGTGGCCTGAGACATCTGCAGAAAAGGACCCACTATGTATCCCTAGTGTTTCAGGCCTTCCTGACTCGGGTCCCCTCCCAAAAGGTTGGGGGTCCTCGTTGGGTTCATCAAAGAACACTCCGTTCCAAAAGGTTCTGGGACGCTCTCGGAGCGTTCCGGAACGCTCTGAGAGGGCCGCGGGGCCCGAGGCATCCTCCAGAGCCGCCAGCTCTCAGACATTCTCGATGTATCCTCACCCGATGTCATTCCTCGTCCTGGCTTCGTCTTGCGTTTTCTTGCTCGCCCTTCGCTTTGTGAAACTCGGGAGCTTGTCATCTCTCGGTCTCTCGCAGGGGGCGCAGTGTCGCGCGTCGCGGCCTCAGGGCAGGAGTGCCGCCGTGCTCCAGGGTGGCGCCGCGAAGACGCAAAGGTAACGGCCGTTCACCGCGGGGCGCGATGTGCACATTTAGGTGGTCTTCCTCCAGAGTATTACCGTCGCAGCGCGGCAGAGGCGGTCCGCACGCGCGTTCTACTGGGCCAGGCGATGGCAAGCACTAATTGGCCAGCTGCAAGAGGAGGGGACACGGGCGGAGCGCGGCCGCGGGGGGGGGGGAAGAGGAGGGGTAATACTCACAGCGCGATGGGCATCGAGGACCCAAAATATTTCAGCGAACACTCACCACACTAATCTGTCAATGTCCCCCCGTTGATCAATGTTGGCGGTGGGTTGAGTGAGTTGCACTTCGACCGCAGCCTTCCCCGCGCGTGCCAACTTGAAATTTGGGGGAGAGGGGACGTGTCTACCCCGCCGAGGCCTGGGACCCCGGGGAGCAGTCTTGCTTAGCGGATCTCGGCTGCGTGCACAGCTGGGGTATGGGAGGAAGGAGGCTGCGTCTTAGAAGGCGAGGGCCGTGTCTATTGATGCAGGGCCCGCGCCTTCTACGAAGCAGCCTTCTTCTTCTAAGAACCCCATTCCTCCTCCCCCTATACCTCCCTCGTGCTTGCCGCCAACCGGAGGCCTGAGACCCCGTGGGCTCGACTTTCTTTGCGGTCGTTCCCCTTTGGGGCCCAGGGCGCCCGACAACGGATCCCAAAGGCGGCCAAAGCCGAACACTGCCCTCGCCGATCAACGATTGAGGCAACTCGATGGTCGGCGGAGGTAGGGTTCGGAATCCGTCGAACATTTGGCGTAATGCGAGCCCTACCCCCGCCTCCCAGCGTTTCAGGAGAATCTTTGGTTGGGGGGGGGGGGGTAGGGCTCTGACGTCGTCACCGATCCTGGAGGCCGAAGTCACGGGAGAAAGTCCCCGTCGGCAGAAACCGCGAGAAAGTCCCCGTCGGGACGCCCGGGGGGTTGGGGAGGAGCATATGGAGACGATACGATACGTATTCCGTTGACGTCATGTTGCTTGTTTGTCACGTGAATGCTAGACTCACGATCTCTTGACAAGCGTGCAGCAGTGTGCCCTGGTCTTCGCAAGACTGGCTGCAGGCTGATGACGTGGTGAACCTCTACTTCCAGAGAAAAGTGTACATGCCATGTTGGAGCAGGAGGAGGAGAGGGAGGAGGAAGAGGAGGAGGAGGAGGAGGAGGAGGAGGAGGAGCGTGGTGTCTCTTCCTGCCCCCCTCGGCTGCCATCCACTTTTGCCACATGGGTCCGATCAGTCGGTCGTCGAGGCTACGCCCCTCGCCTACCCCATCCTCCTCCTCTTCCTCCTCCTCCTCCTCCTCCTCCTCCACTCCCCTCGCCTGCCTCCCCCATACCTCCTCTTCCTCCCACTCCTCCGCCTCCTCCTCCTCCTCCTCCTCCTCCTCCTGCTCCATCCTTGTTCCTAATATAGATAACGTCTCCCAGACATGTCGGTAGGGCGAGCTGGGTGTCTCGCCTGAGAATATGTCATCTTTCCTTCATGGTCCTGGGGCTTGAAATTTGCAACAGCTACAGGGGGGGGGGGCGTTTCCGAAATGGGGATCTCACATCAGCGCTGCGCGCATTCGCGTCACAAGCATGCAACAGTTACACGGATGGGGAGGGCTCGTTTTCAAGGGCCTCTCGCCGTAGCACCGCGCACGCTCGTCTTAAAAGGTTTCACGAACTACAGGGCCAGGGAACGGCTCTGCTTCATCATGTGGTTCTCGCCTCAGCGTTGCGCATTCTCGTTTTTGGAGCATTGCAGCAGTTACAAGAATGAAGAAAGGCTTTGCTTCAACTTGGGAATCCCGTTACAGACCACCGTAAAGCCAAGTGCTGGAGACTTCGACTTACTCAGCCGTTGTTCGGATAGGGGGCGGCATCCTCTAAGAATGGGGCGCTCCCCTGAGACTGCCTCGAAGTTCACGGCCAGAAGCAGAGACATGCGCAACAATTACACGGGTCTGCGATTGTCCTGTTCCAAACGGGGATCTCGTTGGACACCTCGCTGAATTATATGATCATCGCGTTCCCGCTCATGCGCCCGAATGGTGCACGACAGTTCCGTTTCACAACGGGGCTCTCGCCAGAATGGCAGGCCCATAGGGTGTTGGGTTTGGGACGCAGTGTTGTTGCTCTTGCCATCTTGGTGAGACGCGCATGTCCACTTCATTTGCACTTCTGGTGGGAGTTACGCATGTACAGAGTATGTAGCGGCCGAGGGCCCATGCGAAGATACAGCAGCGTCAGTGTAGGACCGTTGCGAACGCCTTGTAACCCATCACTCGACCATATCAACCGCTCATCATTCACCCTTACCAGTGACATTATCTTCTTCATTCGCATTACCATTATCAAAATCAGTGTCGTCATCATCATCATCATCGTCATCATCATCACCATCATCATCACGGCCACCACCATCATCATCATCGTCATCAGCATCAGCATCATCATCACCATCATCATCAGCATGATCATCATCATCATCATCATCATCATCATCATCATCATCATCATCGTCGTCGTCGTCGTCGTCGTCGTCATCGTCATCGTCATCGTCATCGTCATCGTCATCGTCATCGTCATCGTCAGCATCATCACCATCGTCACCATCATCAGCAGCATCATCACCGCCTTGCTCTTCCTCCTGCTCCTGCTGCTCCTCCTCCGTCCTCCCCTTCGCCTCGTCAATATTCTCTCTCCTCTTCCTGCACGGAGACGGAGTCGTTGCTGCTGTCTTGCCCCCCTTCGCCAGGAGTAGCCCACCTTTTGTCCGATCGCGCCCCATCCCTCTGCCTCTGCGCATGTCGCCACGCCGTTTGTTTCGACGCGCGGCCGCACGTCTTCGAGAGGGCGCCTCGGCCACGAGGCCAAAGCCGCTTCGGGCGCGGTGGGCTCGCCGTGAGTGCGGGGCGCAGGGCTTGCCGCGGGTTTGCCGTGGTGTCGGCGTCGTCCACTTGGGCGCTTCGAGAACCAACGGCGCGGCGACACATGCCCCTGCCTCCCCGCCTGCGCCTGCTGCCCCTCTGCGCCACCGGGGCCCAAAGCCGCCCGGGCCCCGCCCCCCCCCGTTCGCGCGCGCGCGCAGCACGCGGCCCCGCCGTGGCGCGCGGGATGCCAGCGGGCGGCGCGCGAGGCCCGCGCAGCCGCAGCCGCAGCCGCCGCAGCGCGCCCGCGCGCCTGGGCCACGCCTGCGACGTCGGCGTCGGCGGCGGCCTCGGCGACGTCGGCGGCGACGTCGGCGCCGTTGGCGGCGGCGGCGGCGGCGGGGCCCTCCGTGGGGCGCCCGGCGGGCCTGCGGAGGGCCGCGCGCTGGGCAGCCGCGTGCCGGCGCGGCTGCTGTCCGGGGAGGACCTCTGCTGCGCGGCCGGCTGGCCGCCTTGCTGCCGCCGGTCCTCCTCCTCCTCCTCCTCCTCCTCCTCCTCCTCCTCCTCCTCCTCCTCCTCCACCTCCTCCTCCTCCTCCTCCTCCTCCTCCTCCTCCTCCTCCTCCAAGTCCTCCTCCTCGGTCGGTCGGTCGTGGCGCAAGAGAGGTCGAAGCGCATGGATAGAGAGCGAGCCCAGTGAGTGAAGAACAAGGGGGCAACAGCAGGGGCAGGAACACAGGGGGCCTGCCAGCTGGAGAGCTGGGTGCTATAGCTGAAGTGAATGGACACTTAAGGGGTGGAAAACGGAAGGAGAGCCGAGGATGGAAAAAGAAAGGAGGCCTTCCCCAGGCTAGAATCGTTACTCCCCTGACGGGGGCAGCCAGACCCTGTGGGCCCCTGGCATCACACTGAGGGTACTGCCTAAGATTGTCGCTACCGCGAGGATCTGGTGATCCTGGCAGCTCATTCCCCCCTGTGCCCCTCACGATTCATCACCTAATGCTGCAAACTCTGCAACTCCAGGCGAAGAAGGAGAAAGAGCAGAGGAGTGCTCACCGTCGTGATTAGCTGTGCGACGCCCGTTCCTGGTCTGGAACATGCAATCCATTGACAATCCCGTCGCAAGGTAAGGTTCCCAGGGGGAGGCACACCGTCGAAATCCGTAGGGCATGTCCCATCCGTCGTCCGTCGGAGCAAGTTGTAGGAGCCTTCTGAGAGCTCGCTAATCACTTCTGGACCAACAGGGACGAGGGCGAACCAAATCCTCAAACTCAATCCGCGGCGGAGGCCAATCAGTCTTGAAGAATGTGTCTCTGTCCCAGGGTCCAGCCCGTAGATTCTCTAGCAAGCTTGCTCGCATCGAGAGGGCCAGGACCCGGACCCTGGAGGAGCAGCAGAGGGCACAGCTCTTGAGGGGCCTGCAGGCACGGTGGCGCTCCGCCTCCTCCCGCCCCTCCCGCCGCGGGTCCCCTCCTGGGCGCTGCACCGGGAGGGGCCCCCTCCCCCCGGTGTGGCGGCCGCATGGAATGACCCATCGGCCCCTGCGCCGCTGGCACCCAGCAGGCAGTCCAATTGTGTGGTTCGGCTCCTGGAGCCCGGTGGCTCGAGGGCTCTTCGATCGCAGCCCTCGCTGTCTCCTCCTTCTCCTCCTGCTCCACCTCCCGTTCCTCCTCCCGCTCCTGCTGCTGCTGCTGCTGCTGCTGCCTGCAGACGCCTAACATGCTGAACTATACGAAGTGTGGCGGCAGAAGGCCCCCAACAGCACGATCCACAAGTGAAGAGAGCATTGCGTTGTGAGGCACATCTTGGAGTCCAGATACGTGAGGCCATGCGAGAGATCATACCGGAGAGAAAACGGGAGGGCATGCGCTTGGCCATGCGGGAGACCACAGGGCAGACCATGGGCCGCCGTCGCCGGATCTGGAAACGCTCACAGCTGCCGGGAGTCATTGCAGACAAGCTGCTGAGGGGAGCAGCAGTGCGGAGGCGTTTCGCCTTTCTCGGCCTTTGGGGGGTCCCCGCCGAGCCAATGACCGTCACACAGTTACTTCGGATGAGCAGCTGGCCCTGGGGACGCAGCCTGGCCTTCGTCAGGCACCAGCTGGCAAGACATCGTATCCCTGGGCTCGCCCCCGTCCTCCAGGACATGCCCGACGCCTCCCTAGGAGGATCCTGCACCTTCTCCTGCCTGTCCTGCGGGGAGCATCCTTCTCCTCCTCCTGCTTCTCCCCCTCCCCCTCCTCGTCCTCCTTCTCCTTCTCCATTCACTTTCCCTGTGAATAATTCCTCCCTGTCGCATCCCGAGGCCGGTCGAAAATGCGGCAGGGCGTTTCGCCTGAGACTGCCTCACCTTCTCCATTTATGGTCCTGAGGCTTCAAATGTGCAGCAGTTTCGCGGATGGAGGGCGGGTCGCTTACAATATGTGGTTCTCGCCTGAGCGCCGCGCAACACTCGTTGCACCACATTGCAGGAGCTTCACGGATGGAGGCCCAGCCGTTCTCAAAATGTGGTTCTCGCCTCAGCGCCGCGCACACTCGGTTTCTCCACGTAATTTGTCCCACGCATGCAACAGCTTCACGGATGGATGGCGGTTCCTTTTCGAAATGCGGTTCTCGCTTGAACGCCGCGCGCACTCGTTTTGGAAAGTTACAACGTTACAACCTTTCAAGGATCCTCATGGCTGACCTCCCCCAAAACGGCATTTTGGCAGGATGCCGGATCATCCGGGCGGCAACAGTTACGTTGATTTGTGGTGTTGAAGCTTCGGGAGTTGCGTTCTGGAGCGATTCAGGACCGTCAAGACGCAATCGTAACGGTGATTCGCGGCGTAGCGGCACAATTCAGGAGTTTCGCATGGTGTTCTTCCAACGAGGCACTTCCTTCAGTGAAAACGAATCCTTGTGAAGGGCTTTGAACATGGAGTTTGGAGAGAGAAAGGGTTCATTGTAATATCGTTGATGAGTCTTGGGTTTGCACTGGTCCTCCTCCGCCTCCTCCTCATCCTCCTCCTCTTCCTCTTCTGGCGGCTCCTCTTGCTTCCCACGTTTAACGATGTTTTCTTCAATCCGTGGCCCCAGCGGTCTCGGCCACGTTGCCAGGGGTATCCATTCGCCCTGGATCCACGGCTGCTGGCCCTGGGGCCCGACCAAACGGCCCCCCTACATGGCGAATTGGAGGAGAGACCCCAACATCTCGACACAGGCGGCCCTTCGGACGTGTGGGCCCTCGCCCTCCAAGCGGACCTGCCCACGTCGCCTCCGCCGGCGCCGCCCCCCCGGAGGAACTGCCGGCAGACCTGGCCGTGGGCGAGACCGCGAGCGCCGCGAGGCAGAAGGCCGCGCGGGCGCTGGGCCCCGCGGTCTGTGCCGCGCGGCTCTCGCTCGTGGCCGGCGGGCGGCCCCTGGAGGCCGCGGAGCGCCTCGCGCCCGAGCTCGCCGCGGAGGGCCTGACGGTGCTGCTGGGCAGCGGCCTGCGGGTGGCGACCGGGTCCTCCGACGGCGTCGTGCGGCTCTTCGACGCCGCGTCGGGGCGCTGCCTGCACCGCCTCCGCGGCCACGGGAAGCAGGTCGGCGGCCTGGCGTTCTCGCGGGCGGGGGACCGGCTGCTGAGCGGGTCCTGGGACGGGAGCGCCCGGCTGTTCGACCTGGCGAGCGGCGCGTGCGAGCTCGTGCTCGCCGGGCACGCCGACGCGGTGTGCTCCGTGGAGTTCTCGGCGGACGGGGCTCGGGCCCTGACCGCTTCGTGGGACGGCACGGCCAGGCTGTTCTGCACCCGCACGGGCGCCTGCGAGCGCGTCTTCGCGGGGCACCCGGACGCACTGTGCGAGGCGTCCTTCGCGGCAGGCGGGGCCCACGTGCTCACGTCGTCTCGCGATTGCAGCACCCGGCTCTTCGACACCGAGACGGGGGCGTGCCTGTCGCGCGCGGTCGGAAGACGATGCGGAGCACGGCCGTCAACGGTCTCGCCGGATGGCCGCCAGGTTTTGCAGACCAGCTGGGACAACATGGCCAGCCTCTATGACGGGGAGTCTGGAGAGCTGCTGATGGAGCTGGGCGGCCACTCGGGCCCCGTGTCTTGGGCGTCCTTCTCCCCCGACGGGCGCCGCATCCTCACCTGCTCCTACGACAGCACGGCTCGCTTGTTCGACGCCGCCACGGGCGAGTGCGAGCAGGTGTTTGGCGGGCACGGGGGGCCTGTCTGCGTTGCGGCGTTCGGGCCCATGTGCCCTGGCGTCGGTTCCTGATCAGCGAGGCCCAGAGGAAGAGCCACATCGCTCGCGATCACTGCAGCGCCAGTCCCCATCCCTCTGAGAACACATCCAGGCCCCCCCCCGCCTCAAGCTCCCCAGAGGTCCACACAGCCCAGACAGCCCAATCGTTCCACGCCCTCAGCGAATCAGAAGATTGGAGTCTCAGATGTGCGTGTGGGTGTCTGTGTATATTGGATTGCGCGTTTGCACATGTCACTGCGATCAGTGAGCGCATGCCCAAGAGAACGCGGTTCGTGGACACATACCTGTATAAACATTTTGACACGTTGGAACGGGGGGGGATCCCCCAACACATGGAGCACCCCTGGAGACCGGGGGGCCCCCCCCCCCCTGGACACCGGCCTCCCTAATCGAGGGGGGTGTCGAACCGGGGGGGGGGCCCCCCGGGGGTTCGAACCGAGGGGGGCGCCCCTCTTCTCAAGGGAGGGGGGGAGGATTCGAACCGGGCAGAGGGCTGGCGTCGCCTTCCTAAGGAAGACGACGGCAGCCCTCCTCCCGACGAAGAGGAAGTCGTCGACGACGACGACGACAAGGACCTTGTCGTCGTCGTCGTCGATGCCCGACGGCGACGGCGCCGGCGCCAGCGCCAAGGGGGTGGAGGGCCGACCCCCCCAGGTTCGGCCCCCCCCCCGCTGCAACTCAGGAGGGGGGGCCCTGTGCGCGTCGTCGTTGCCGTCGCCGTCGTCGCCGCCGCCGCCGCCGTCGCCGTCGCCGTCGCCGTGGCCGTGGCCGTCGCCGTCGCCGTCGCCGTCGCCGTCGCCGTCGCCGTCGCCGTCGTCGTTGCCGTCGATGTCGTCGTCGTCGGCGCCGTCGTCGTTGTCGTCGATGTCGTCGTCGTCGGCGCCGTCGTCGTCGTCGTCGTCGTCGTCGTCGTCGTCGTCGACGTCGTCGTCGTCGTCGTCGTCGTCGTCGTTGCCCGACGGCGACGGCGCCGGCGCCAGCGCTCGCCGTCGTCGGATGCAGGGGGGGTGCCCTTCCGCCGTCGCTTCTCAACGGCGCCAGCGGTGGCGGCTGCGCTCGCCGTCGTCGATTCCAAAGGGGGAGGGCCCTCCCTCTACAATCACACAATCTGAGTACTACGCTCCTCTCTCCCCTGATAACGTCCAGAAGGTATTCGGCCCCCCATCCGCGCACTGTGTTTACACAGGATTCCCAGCAACTGGGTTTTCGCGGGGGTTTATGTCAAGATGTTGTTCCCGCTGAAGCGCTGGCCTCATTTTCGGCCTTCCGCTCGTTCCGAATCGTGCTCCCGCTGCAGCGCTGGCCTCATTGCCGCGCTTGCGCTCGTTTCGAATCGTGTTCCCGCTGCAGCTAGCTTCATGTCTTGATTGTCATATGTGTTTTTGGCACTCCGATTCTTTTCGGTCGTTCAAAATGTTGCTCCCGCTGTAGCGCTGGCACCGTGTCTGCGCCTCTGGTTGTTCCAAAACGTGCTCCCGCTGCAGCACGGGCGCAGTCAGTCCTTCCAAATAGGCCCCAACTTTTGAAACATTACCCCTAGAAAAACAACATCGCAAGTGATGACACATCCGGTGTCTATTCGTTGAGTTTGGGGGGCGGCGGCGTTTGGAGGAAGTATGCAGGAGCCCTGTTTCTGCTATCAGAAGGCGAAGTTGCAAGCAGAGCCAGCGGGTGCTCTCCATCAGGCCCGCCTTGTGGGGAGCTTGTCGCGGAGCCCAGGGAGCTAAACATGCAGCCACAACTCCAGACCGGCCCCGACCCTTCGAAGACTATCCATTTATCCTCCGAGGAGCCCGGTGCACTGCCATGGCATACTGTGCGGTGTTCTGTTCTGTGCCGCTGTGCGATGCCATGCTTGGCGTTGCAATGCTTTGGTGATGCAGTGCCTCACTACGCAATGCCACGCCATGCTATGACATTATACGAGCTGCCGTGCACTTCTACGCCATGCCATGCCGCGCTCTACGATGCATTGCGCACCCTCTCGCGAGCACTGCATTGCTCGACATCCGACAATACGAATAGAGAGGAAATCTACGCCATGGTAAGGAATAGGAGGGAGGGGTAGGACGTCAGATATGACGCGAGCGCACCTAGCTTGTCGAACCCCCTCTCTTGCAATTCAAGGGTGGGGGGCCCGGGTTCGAACTCTCCCCCCTGCAACTCGAGGGGGGCTGGGGGGGGGCTCCCCGGCTCGAACCCCGCCCCCCTTAGAGGGGTGTTCCCTTTCCCGGTTCGAAACCTCCTCCTCCCCCTTGGGGGGGGAGGATGGGGGACCCCCCTGGTTCGGCCCCCCCCCCCCCCTTGCATCTCAGCGTTGTTGGACCCCTCCCTTGCGCAGCGTCCACAGCATGCGCTCTTTCACATGTCCGCGCGCGTAGACTGCACAGCCGGGGGACGCCAACTTACTACGCAACCGATCTTGGCCGGGCGCATCCTGGGCCCAGGATGGGTGCACGCGCCTCCCTGGCCAAGCCAGGAGGCGAACACACCGATCCTGGGTCCGGCCAGGATCCGTGAGGTGGCCAGGTGGCGCCCCCCAAAGAAACCCCACCGAGTGGGTCACGCAATGAAGATGTGAGTCGTGCTGCGGCGAGGAGGCACGCGAGAGGATGAGGCGGGAAACGGGAGGACTACTACTGTGACGCCGCCAGCGTGTGCGGCGTGAGTTGCTTCGAGATCGACCTCATGGAGGCGAACCAGGAGCCTCGACCCCGCCCCGCCCCAGCAGCGCTCCATTTCCTAGTGGGCAGCCGTCCAAACTCGTGTAAGGTGTGATGTCTTCTCTGCGAGCGCATCCTCACCAGCATCGACTCCCGAGGCGGGCGCCGCAATCAGATCAAGGAGCTCCGAACAATCCCAGAGAATGGCGTCCAGGGAGGGGCTCCGCCCCGAACGCACTGGTGCTGTTCCCCCCAGAGCCTTCAGGGGCACTCAGTGTTGGTGCGTGCCGTTTCGAGCACCCTCACGCTGTCGAGCTTGCCGCTCGATGCTTCACGTGACCCGCCTCGAGCGGCGTGGCGGACGAGGAGGGCCCAGGCTGAATTGACGTTCCAGCGTCCTGCGAGGATCAGTTTTCGCGGGCGCCTTTTTTCCTGCATAAAAGGCGGGTTCAGCTCACTGGCGCACTTACTGCTGCACGGAGCCGCGCTCCGCATATCTTCACAGATGGGTTTATCGTGTGTTGGAGCCACGAGCCCGGTGGTCTCGAACGTGGAAAGGTGGGGCACCCAGACCAGATCTCCAGACAGGACTTGGTCTGTCTTACCAGAGCGTCGGTTTGAAGCTTATGGCCGATTGCCCGCAGCTGGCCGCGCTTGCCGGCAGGAGCAGGAAGAGGAGCAGGAGGAAGAGGAGGAGGAGGAGGAGGAGAAAAGGACGTGGATTCAACAGGATTCAGCAGGCCAGACCTCCAGAATTTCGAAGCGCGAAGCACGCATAACGGCGGCGCCAAAGACCGCCCGTACCTCCAGGCCTGTCATGGGGCGACCAGGCCTGATCTTCAGACTTATGGCTGGTGGCGCGCAGCCCAGCTTTGTTTTTCCCCATGGCGTTTTCTCTCACGTGGCGACGAGGACCTCGCCGTGGTGGCGAAGAGCGACGGGGGGGGCACCCCCAGGTGCTGGCCCATCTGTCGAGCCACGTCCTTCGGCAGCGTGACCACCTGCGGCTGCGGCGGCCTGGGAAAGCTTGCCATTTCGTACGAGTTGGCTCCAGCATTGTAGCTGATGGCGTTTGCCACGTGCAGTTCCTTCTGCAGGTAGTGCCAACCCCGCTGCCAGAACTTGCTCCTCTCGCCTTGCACGCTCCCGCTGCCGCTGCTTGTCTGCGCGCGCGAGCTGTTCCCGGCACGGGCTGACGCCGGTAGGTTCGTGTCGTGTCGACTGGCGGCGGCCCAGAATCGGTCGATATTGAACGATCGGACTGTGCGCAAGAGGCCGATAGTTCAAGGTTCTGCTCGAACGACATGGGCACGGAAAGAATGGGTACAATGCCCAACAGCGGATCTTGTTCATTTTGAACAGGACTCGCTGTCCACGCCGCCGCGGCCTGTGTCCATTCGAGACAGAAGGCCGCTTGCCCAACAGCGGCCGCTGTTGGTTTGGGACAACGTTGTTGGGCATTGTACCCATTCTTTCCGTACCCATGTCGGGCGTCCAAAAAGGTTGAACGATCCCCGCGGTGTCAGGAATCAGCGCCCGGGTCGACACGACACGAACGTGCCGTAGCTGATGTGGTGTTCTTGCTGCGCTGGCGGGCGCCGACCACTGCTTCTGCCACCGGCTGCCTTCTCGCACCGGCCGGAACTGCTTCCTTTGCCTGCCTTCTCGTACTGCCAGTCCTTGCTGCCACTGCCTTCGTTCTCCTTCTCGCACGAGCTGGCCCCCGTTGCAGTGTAGCTGAACATTTTGCTTCTGCGTGGCCCATTGGCGCCGACAGCCGCTGCTGCCACTGTCTGCCTTCTCGCACCGACACGGCGTGCTGCCAATGCCTAACTCCTCGTACGATCTGACCCCCGCTGCAATGCAGCTGAAAATGGTTATTCCCTACCTAGGCTCTGCCCAGCAGGGTTCTTACCGTCTGTGCTTACAGGGGCCGGGCAGTGGATATCGCCCCTGGTGGTTCCCCCGGCATCCGCCCCGCGGTTCCCCCAGCTACGTCCCCTTAACTTAGCGTTGCTTATCTCATCTTAGCTTAGCTTATTTCATATTAGCTTAGCTTAGCTTCATCTTAGCTCAGGTTTATCTTCGCTTAGCTTACCTTCATCTTGGCTTCGCCGAGCTTTAGCATAGCAGAGCACAGCATCGCATAGCAGAGCCTAGCATGGCATAGCGCAGCACATCCTATCATAGCATAGTCCAGCATAGCATAGCATATCGCAGCATAGCATAGCGTAGCATAGCATAGCGCAGCACAGCACAGCACAGCGCAGCGCAGCATAGCATAGCAGAACAGAGCAGAGCAGAGCATAGCATAGCGCAGCTTAGCATGTCATAGCATAGCATAGCATAGCTTCGCATAGCACAGCGCAACATGACATAGCAAGGCTCAGCTTAGCATAGCATAGCGTATCATAGCATAGCGCAGCATATCATAGCATAGCATAGCATAGCATATCATAGCATAGCGCAGCATGGCATGACATAGCATAGCATAGCATAGCAAAGCAACTAATGCTGCTTTCCTAGGGGGTCCAACTTCTAGGTAGGGTCGCACAGGGGTAATTTCCCGTGGCCTGGCAACGACAGGTGCTGCTGTCACTGCCTGCTTCCTCGCACTCTCGCATTGGCAGTCCCTGCTGCCACTGCCTGCTCCTTCGCAGGAGCCATTCCCAGCTTTGGTTACGATGACACAGCTGATCTTCGCTGGCTCTTGCCCGCCCGCTTGCACGCACCAGCCGCTCCCAGCACTGTAGTTGATGACGCCGCTGTTCTTGGCTGGCCCATGACCACCCGCTCTTCGTTGCAGCATTCCCAACCCCAACATTGTAGCTGATCATGTCCGTAGCTATTCTGGCTCAAGCTGGGCGTCGCCCCCATCGAATCTCCGCCCCCGCCGCCGCCACAGCTACACAATGGCGGCCGCCCCGCCCCTGGTGCGGAGCCCGACCGCTGACGTTGACGACGCTGCCTCTCCAGAGGGCGGCAAACATGACGTGTGGGCCGCCATCGAGAAGCAGCTCGAGGACGAGCTCCACGAGGCCCACGCCACCATGGAGCACGTGGAGCTCTTGGCCATGGCCGAGGCCGACGAGCTGCGCCGGCGCTCCGGGCGCGCCGGCGGGCGCGGGCTCGCCTCGTGCGGTCCAGGGCAGCGCCACCTATGCCTGCACTTCCTGAGCGGGATGGCGCGGTTGGGCCAGAGCTCGCCGCAGTGCTTCTTCTGGGCGATGGGCATGTTCGACGGCAGCTTCGCGGCGATGGCGGGCGAGGGGCCTTTCGAGGAGAACCGCCGCGTCCTCGCAAGCGCCGCGGCGGCGTGGCTCGTGGCCGCGAAGTGCGAAGGGCACGCGGCCCAGGGCCCGCCGACGGCGCTGCAGATAGCCACGCTGCACGCCTCGCAGCTCTCCGAGGCAACGGGCGGCCCCCCCATCCTCGCCGACGACGTCCGGCGGGAGGAGCTGGGGCTGCTGAAGGCCAGCCTGCCGAACCTGTATGCGCCGACGATGCTGCAGTGGATCGACCTGGTGCGCGCGCGCTTCGACGCCGTCTCCCGGCGCCGCGCCGTGGGCGTATTCAAGGCCACGGCGCCATGGATGCACGCCGTTGCCGCCCTGGCGTTGCGGGCGAGCCCGCCGAGTGAGCAGTTCCCGCCGCGCGCGATGGTGGCGGCCACGTCCGGCCTGGCCCTCGTCGCGGCCGGCCTGCTCCGCGCGGACGCGTTGCTTCCAGCCTACATGACTGACGCGCGCTGGCAAGACGCCCTCGACAGGGTCCTGCAGGAACCGGAGGAGCGCCTCAGGGACGTCGATCCCCGTAGTTTGGAGCCGACGGTGGCACGTGCCGCTCTGGAGTTCGCGACGGGCCTTACGATCGAGGAGGTGCGAAACTACGTGCCGTGCGTGGTGATGTTGGCCATCGGGGCGCGCAACATTCAGCAGCAGGAGCAGCACACGGCGGCGAAGCAGGAGGCGCGTGCCCCTGGCAGCAGGGCTCCTCTCACCGCCCTGCTCGTCGTCGAACTCCGAGTTCAAGACGGACTAGACAGCTGCCTGAACGAATAATCCGAGCCGCAGTGGTCCTCCTCCACCCCATGATCTCATCCCCTCCGCCGCCGCCCGATGACCTCACCTGGATCCAATCGGTGCAGGACGTCTCCAACTTCTGAACTGCACATAGGTTTATCGTTTAGGTGTCGGGTCTGGAACCTTTGGGGGATTGCCCAAGCGACGATTTGTTGACGCAAATAGGTCTGTCGATTTTTTTCCGCAGCACGAGCAGACGCAGCATCCAGCGTGCCTGACCAGTCATGCGCAGTTGGGCGACCAATGCATCCTCGTACAGAGGGGTCATTCTGTAATGTCTGAAGCAGTTCAGGTGGCCCAGAGGAAAACTTTAGAGTCTCTCCCTCCCTTGCTGCGCGGACCAGGGCGGCCATGAGTGTGTACTCCCCCTCCTTCTCCTCCTCCTCCTCCTCTTCCTCCTCCTCCTCCTCCTCCCAGCCCCACTCCCCCGTCTCATACCACACTGCTTGCACTGTCCTTAGCTGTGCGGCTGCTGGCCCAGTCGGCTCGCTTGCGTGAGTTGGCGGCTCGGGGACCCCGCACTCCTCGTCCTCCTTCGCGTCCTCCGAGTGCTGCTGCTGCTGCTGCTGCTGCTGCCTCTTCCTCTTCCTCTGGGGCCCCCCCAGCCGTTTCGTTTGGGTGAGAAGCAGGTCCTGGAAGCAATCCCTGGAGATTGCCGCAGGTTTACTCCCCAGGGACGGCGTTTTTCAGAACCAGAACCGCGGGTGAAGCCTCGGGGACATAGTTCTGTTGTTTTTTAAGAGCCTCGATCTTGCTTGGCCATCGGTCTGCAGATTTTAAGCCGTGCCGCCGCCCCCCTCGAACGCGTTGATGCCCGCGTCTCGGGGCGGATTGGGGCCCGAGCACTCGCCCCGTGCCTGCAGAGGCTGAATGCCCTGCAAAGCTGCCTGCGCAGGCCACTCGGGGACCCACTTTTTAATTCGAGCTGCGCTGACTTGGCGATCGCGATTGGTCCCCCAGAGTAGTTCGAGTTCGAGTTCTGGTCCTCCTCCTCCTCCTCCTCCTGCCCCTCGACCGGACAGTAGCACCTATCCGGGGGGGGGGGCATCGTTTCCAACCCATGTATGGTATCACGACAGCAGCTCAGCACGCTGCGCGGCTATTCCGAACATACCGCGCAACGAACTCAGTAGTTTCGAGTGCGGTCTCCCTTGCTCGGGCACCGGCCAGGCGCGAGGGCCATCCATCGCAACCGGCCCGCATGCGATACCGACGGTTGCGCACGTGAGTTGTGAGCCGTGCGTTCTCCCAGCGCTGAGGTGATGTGGCCGTCCCTCCCCGCGCCATGATATCGAGTCCTTGAGTAATGCATCTGGACTCGAGCCAAACTGGTCACAGACTCCTGCTCCTCCTCCTCTCCCTCCTTCGTCGCAGTGCCCACCTCTCCTTGCCCCTCCCCACGTCTGCTGTACGATAGCTACTGCGCACGAGCCAGCACGAGGCCCGGGCCCTTTGAAGCCTGCCCCAAATCTTGGCGGAAGTGCGCTTCAAAGCGCTTGGGCAATTGATGCCGGTGCCTGCCTTTTTTGCCTTACGGTGCGGCTCTATGTTTATGTTCTGCCCGTGGAACTCGAGGCGGCTGATTTGTTCTGGCAGTGCTGCAAGCAAGAAACAACATTGTAGCTGATAATGTGTTGCTGCAGCTTCCTCATGCTTGCTTCGCTTTGGGCAGCAAAGTCGCAGTTGGCGCCGCTGCGCGCCAATAGGTGGAAGAGGGCGGGAGGAGGGGAGACACAACGAGAAAACGGGGGGCGACGTCTCCGGGCGGGTGCGCGCGCGCCTGATCTCAGCACTGTAGTTGACGACGCGGGGCGCCACGTTTTTTGATGACGGCCGTCGCGAGCAGGACCATTCCGAAAATTGCCCGCGAAACAGATGTTGCCTCTCGCCGCAATTGGTGCCAAGGGAAGAAAAGCCACCCCGACCGCGATAAATGGGCCCCTTCTCTGGGTGCGTTTACTAAACGCCTTTGCTTGTCGGGGTGTTTCTTTTGAGGATGGTATTTCTGAGCGGTTTTCTGGTCCATATGGTGTCCCATCTTTGCACTCTGGCTTTCGGTCTGACGCCGCGGGGGCGCCCGACAGCACGCCGAAGCAAAACAGATGGGGCAATGGAAAGCGGGCCTTGCGCCTTCCCCTTGTGGTCGTGCGGGCCGCAGGCGTTCGACTGGCCGGCCAGCTGGGCGGGAGGGAAGGGCAGAGGCAGTGCCGTCCACGAAATCTTGGGGTGAGCGTTTTTGCTGTTCCTCCCCAGGGTAACGCTCGTTACCTGGGCCCTGCCCCCTCACGCGTGACGCTAACGATCGTACTGGGGGGGTGGCCTGGACCCCCCCCCCTACATCCTGTGGGGTACACAGGCGATTGATGCGCCAGTGGCGCGGACGCACCCTGGCAGGTACACGCCGCGGCTGGCGTTACCGTTACCCTCCCGCCCGAAACCCCCCCTGGCTAACGATGGCTACCCAGAAGTGCAACAATTGCCCGACGAAGCACCCAACCAAATGCCGTTGTGAGTACCGTCGTTGTGAGTACCGGTTTCGGAAGATCTCCTGATGGGGCCCGAAGCGCGTCGAGGGTGTGTCGACACGTGGCGGTGCCACCATGCGGGCGCTGCCACTGGGGCCTTCGAGTATCGCGGGGAGAATGAAATGGAGGCGGGGGGCCAGCAACAGGGGCCACTGGGGCCTTCGGTGGAGCACCCTATGGGGCCACGAACCGTGTCCGAGCTGTGTCGAAATGGCTGCTGGGACCGCATGCGGGCTTTGCCACGGGAGCCTTAGGTGGGGCTCCCTATGGCACATGGGGCCACAGAACGTGTGAGCGGGTCGCCGAAATGATAGGTAGAACCGCATGCGGGCGTCGCCATTGGGGCTTTCGGTGGAGCCCCTTATGGGGTTATGAAGCGTGTGAGGGGTGCACCGGAATAGGTATGGAACCGCATGCGAGCGCTGCCACTGGGGCCTTCGGCGGAGCTCCATATGGGACCACGAAACGTGTGAGGGTGCACCGAAATGGAAGGCGGAACCGCATGTGGACGCTGCCACTGGGACATTCGGTGGAGCTCCCTATGGGGCCAAGAACCGTGTGAGAGTGCACAGAAATCGCGGGTGGAGCCGCATGCGGACGGTGCTACTGGGGCTTTTGGTGGAGCTCTCTATGGGGCCACGGTACATGTGAGGGTGCACCGAAATGGGGGTGGAATTGCATGCGGGCGCTGTCACTGGGGCCTTAGGTGGAGCCCCCTATAGGGCTACCAAACGTGTGAGGGGTGTGCCGAAATGGAGGGTGGAACCGCATGCGGGCGCTGCCACTGTGCCTTCGATGGGGCTCCCGATGGGCCCACGAAACGTGTGAGGGACGTACCGAAACGGAGGGTGGAACCGCATGCTGGCGCTGCCACTGGGGCCTTCGGCGGAGCTCTCTATTGGGCTGCCCAACGTGTGAGGGGTGTGCCAAAATTGAGGTGAAACCGCATGCGGGCGCTGCCTCTGGGGCCCTCGGTGAGGCTCCCCATGGGGCTATGAAACGTGTGAGTGGTGCACCGGGATGCGGGTGGAAACGCATGCGGGCGCTGCCATTGGGGCCTTCGGTGGAGCTTCGAGGCGTGTGAGGGCTGCACCGAAATAGGGGCGGAACCGCATGCGGGCGCTGCCACAGGGGCATCTGGTGGAGCTCCCTATGGGTCGCGAAACGTGTGAGAGGTGCGCCGAAATGGTTGACTGGCTCGGAGGGCAGAAACAGGGATGGGAGGAGGGAGGAGGGGGGAGGAGGAGGCAGGAGGGAGGGACGCGGGGCGCTTTTTCTTCACAGTGAGGACCCAGCAACAAGTTGGTTGGGAAAAAATCGGTCACTTGGGTGGGTGGGTGCTCAGAGGATGTTTTTCGAGGCCCACCTCAGACGGCAGGCCTGACGCAGAGCGCAGGTCACTTGGCCATAGCTGGGGCCTGACCGCCAATAGGGCGGCGATGCCTTGCAATGCCGAGGGCTCCGACGGCCCTCACATACACTGGAGGGAGGCGGGCCTCCCACCCGAGGTCCTCCTCCTCCTCCTCCTCCTCCTCCTCCTCCTCCTCCTCCTCCGGCGGCGGAGCGTTTCCGCAGAGGGCGCACCGACCTGCCGATGGAGCTTGCCCGGGGCAGGCTTCGCCCGGGAAGCGGCTCGGGGCGGACGGCGGGCGAGGGCGCCGCGCACCCTCCGCGTACACCGCGCGGGCGGCCCTTGGGGGCGCCCACGCTCCGTGGGCGGCGTGCCACGCCCCCGAAAGGCGCCTCGCTGACGTACCCAGCGGCGCCCCTGACCTGTGCACAGCGCCCGGACCCCCTCGAGGAAGGAAGGCATCACGACGGGAAGTGTTCCGTCCTGTTCGGCCGCTGGGGGCCCTTCCCGGGCCTCGGGGCCGTCGAAAAGCCACTCGGGACGAAGAGCGGGTCCTGGGGAAGGGGTCGAGGCCTCTGGGGGTCGACTTTATGAAAAAATCGTGACGTCGGGGGTCTAGGTAAAGAGTCCTCGAGGGCGGAATAGCAGCAGGCGCACGAAGAGGAGCGGCAGCCGGAGGAGAGCGAGGCCGCCTCCGTCGGCCCGCGCGTCTCGGCTTGGGGCCGCCCGCAGTTCTCCTTCCGCTCCACGCTGCACCTCGACAGCGACCCCGAGGGCATCTCGATGGGCCTCGGCGCCTGCGGGGGGGGGGGGGGGGCGTTGCCTGCTGGCTCCTCCTGGCGCCGCTGGCGCTGCGGGCAGTTTCGCTCCATGGCCGCTCTCTCCTCACCCTCCTCCTCCTCCTCCTCCTCCTCCTCCTCCTCCTCCTCCTCCTCCTCCTCCTCCTCCTCCTCCTCCACCTTCTAGCGCCAGCTCGGCACAGGCAGGGCCTGGTTGCCAGCCCGCGCCATTGGCGCCTCCCGCGCCGCCCTCCCCCCCCCCTCTCCCTGCCCCTGCCTCCCGCCTTCACCAGCAGCGCCATGGAGGGGCATCCTGATGCCGACGCTGCGCCGAAGCGCCGCCGCCCCAACGGGTCGGCGGCGGCCAGGCGGGCGCAGTACTTGCGCGCTGAGGCCCGGGTCACGGCGCACTTGCTGCGCGCCTTGGACGCCCTGTCTGCGCACCGCGGCGTGCAGCCTTCGCGCCTCGCAGGGGCGCTGGCTGCCGCGCTGCGGCCGCATGCCGCTGCGCCCGCCGAGGTACACCATGCTGCCGAGGGCGGCGCTCCTGATGCTGCTGGCGACGGTGGCCCTCCAGTTGCTCCTCGGGCTCCTGCGTGTGAAGTTCCTGCTCATTCGGATATTCCGGCATCTCGTTCCTTGCAGGTCACAGGCACGGACGACGATACGGACATGAGCAAAGGCAAGAACAGTAACAGTGATATGGCTGTGCGTGCCGGTACTCGCCCTGATCCATGGGTTGCTGGCGCCGACCCGTGGTCTCTTCCCCCCCTCGAGGGCAAGGACAACTACAAGGGCAAGGGTAAAGGCAAGGACTGGATTGACGGCGGAGTCGTCGTTGACTGCCGCGCCTGCGCGCGCATGCGCAGGTTCGCCATCCAGGGCGGGGCGGCCCGGTGCAGGGAATGCCAGGCCGGGCTGAACAATTGCAGGGGCAAGGGCGAGGGGAAGGGCAAGGTCGAGGTGAGGCGGCAGCGCTTCGCCTTTTAGGCGTCTTTCCCCTTTATTCCCCTCCCCTTCGGACCATCTTCCCCCCCCTCCTTCGCCCCTCCGCCCCTCCGCTCGAAGGCACTTGGGTGGTGGAGGCCAGGAGGACGAGAGGTGGATGACGATGATGATGTGGAGCAGTCGCTTGTGTAGCTTACTGTTCGTGTCGAGGCAACGGCCTCGAGCTTGCCGTCTCCTGGGCGTCTCCTGGGCGTTGTGCTGAGACCACGCGCGGCGCCCCTTGGCTCGGAGGTTGCGGTTTCTGGCGTGTTGGTTGGAGGAGGGCCCTGTGCCGCGGAGCGGTGCAGGGTATCCCTCTAACCTTCGTTGCTGGAAGGCTCAGCCTTGCCCCCCCGAAGTGTCCAATCCAATCCTCCTCCACCTTCTCGTCCTCCTCATCCTCCTCCTCATCCTCCTCTTGTCGTCGCATTGATTTATGCTTCGCCCTTTCTCGTCATCCTGGTTTGCTGGCCTGTTTTGTTTTTGCTCCCCGGCCCTGTGGTTTGACCGCCTCAGGCATGCAAGTGCACAGTGGCTGGTTGTGTCCGTGGTGAGGTGGATGCATGCCTCGGCGCCTCCGTGCGAGGAGCGCTTCAGCGATATGGGACAGTGCCAGGGTACCGTCGACTGCAGAGGCCCAGCCCTGAGATCCGACGTCATGGAAAAGCGCCACATCGCGAAACACTCATGAGCAGAGCTCTCGACCCCAATCGTTCGAGCCTGGTCGATCCGAAGAGGGCCCAGAGTCTCAGGGCGGAAGAGCAGCAGGGCTGGGGGAACGGGGGGTGGGGGGTAATCTGCTGCACGCAGCTGGTTTCGGCCCCCGCCGCCGGGCACTCCACTCGATGCTGGCCGCCTCCGGCGCCGTGGGGCGCTGGAAAAGAACCGGTCGCGTGCAGCTGGTTTCCCGTCCCCCCTTCTGCTCTTCCCCCGTCCCCGGAGATTTTATGCCCCGAATTGTTCAGTGCGTCGTCCCTGGAAGTCCCGACCCTGTCCCCAAGGCCAGTCGACCGCACGCGGTGGTTATCGGACGCCCCATGGAACCTTCAACTGCCTATGTGGAGCCCGAAGGTCCGCCAGAAGCCGTCGATCGCGATTCTTTCACGACGGGCCTTTTTTCCCACCGCCACCACCATAAGTTGGAAGGGGAAGGACGGGGAGGAGGAGGAGGAGGAGGAGGAGGAGGAGGAGGAGGAAGAGGAGGAGGAAGAGCTCCCAAAGAGGAGGGCGATTCTTTCACGACGAGATGAGGTGGGGGGGTCCTCCGCCCTGGCAGTCCGAGGCCGAGGCACGAGACGCCCCGCTGCCGTCGGTTCGCAGCCCCCCGGGGCGTCGGGGGGCTCTCCGCGCCCTCGTGCGCCCTCTGGCGGGCCACCGCTCCTCCTCCTCCTCCTCCTCCTCCTCCTCCTCCTCCTCCTCCTCCTCTTTTTCCTCCTCCTCCTCCTCGTCCTCCTCCTCTTCCGTAGCCATTTTGGTTCAAGGCTTGGAGTTCCCCAGTGGAACAAGTGGATACCGCTAGTCCGCGGCAGTACCAGAGCGCTTGCGCTCGACAGTTTTTTCGTTCAGCCAGTACCGCAGGGGTTATCTGGCGGCCCAACTCGCAGCAAAGACGTTGCCATGGTGCCAGCGCCGTGGACATGGAGTGGTGAGCAGCAGCAGGAGTCCAAGCAAGATTGGATGTGCAAGTTTTGCACGTTTCGTCGTACTGGGGCTCCTCTCATCAACTATGGGATCCATGAGAAGTGCTACAAGTGCAAGTTGCACAAGGGGGTGGCATTCAAGTGCGTCGTTCCCTCGGACTCTCCCAGCAGGACCAAGCGCAAGGCCGACGGCACCAATGTTGCAGCGGCTGCATCGTATGCCAAGTTGGAGAAGCGTCTGCACCAGCTGGAGGCCGAGAGTGCAAAGCTGCGTGCTTCGCCTGACTTGGGCGGAGGCGACGCGGCAGAGGAGCACAATGAGTCGGAAGAGCTACGTGATGAGATCGACGGTCTCAGCAAGCATGTGCAGTGGCTGGAGTCGGTCCGCTCCCCTTGGGCGGAGCTACCTCTAAAGGCTGCTCGCGAGCAGCTGGAGGGAGCTCGTCGCAGGCTGTATGAGAACAAGCCCTTGCCCGCGAAGCTCACGGCCTTGTCGCGCCGAGTTGAGCAGGCCCGCATCCGCTACCAGAAGGCGGAGCAGGACAAAGTGGCAGCGGACCAGAATCTGCTCAAGGCGCAGGAGGAGGCCAAAGCAGCTGCGCATGTGGTCCTGGAGCGCCAGAAGGTCTGCCTGCAGCTGGAGGAGGAGGTGCGTGCTCTCGCATCTTCGCAGCCAGCTGATGAGCCAGGTCAGCATCAGGCCATGGACCTCACGGGCCCTGAGATCAAGTTGGACGAGGCCAAGTTGCTTTCAGCGCTTGGTGCGATGGAGGGCGTCGAGGACGCCAGCAAGCTGGCCCCGAAGCTGGCTGAGGTGCTCAAGTCCTGGGCGGCTGAGCTGCTGGAGGAGCAGCCCGACAAGCGAGCCCGCGGGGCAGCGAGCGGAGGTCAACCAGCGGCGCCGCCCCCAGCAGCATGGGACATCGACACGATCGAGGTGGAGCTGCTGCGCGAGGATGTCGGCACCTTGGCTGACGAAGGTGAAGACGAGGAGGAGCTTCGAGCCAAATCTCGTCTTTTGGCAGCAGGAGGCTTCAAGCCTGAGCGGCTACACAATCCTAACTATTGAGTGCCCCCTCGTGTCCTCGGATGCGGTCAAAGGGGGCGAAGTGGAAGACAATCGTTTAAGGCCAGTAACCTACGGAGGCCTGCGGCTCCCTGACTACAGCTGCCTGGACCTGTGCGAGTATTTGAATGGAGAAGAGGCATCAAGCGATGCGGTGCCTCTCTCTGCTGGGCAACTTGCAGGGCAACACGCTGATCCACCTGGCCCTGGCGTACCACATGGGCCCTTTCCTGTTCATGTGTTGGAGTTGCTCGGTCGGGGTTCAACTTACACAGCGCTACGCAAGCTTCAGGTGGCTGGTGACAAGCAGCCGATACAATCGTTCGGGGTTAGCACGGAGTTCACGGTGGTATGCTACAACTGCAATTCCTGGGCCACGGCTCAGAGTTTCATGGAGTGGTGCGTGCTGGACCAGTTGCTACAGGCGGACATTTTCGTGTTGCAGGAGCTCCGCCTCGCAGCAGGTGAGCAGACCCGACGCGGTCAAGCTTGGGCTCGTTCTCGAGGCTATCGGCTGGAGGCGTCACCGTGCGCGATCACTGGCAATTCGGCTTTGTCGGCGTCCTGCGGGGTAGGCCTGTGCACGCGTGCTCACATTCCTGCTGCAGTGTATTTGCCAGCATGTGCACACCCCAGGAGCAGGCTAAAGTTCCAGCGCACTGTTTTAGGCGATATGCAGATTCTCTTCGTTTCGGTATATGGAGAGGTGGGGGTGGGCCTAAAGGGCAACGTGGAGCTCTTGGGAGCCCTCATTGAGGCCATTCGGGCCTCGTGCCTGCCCGTCTGCATTGCTGGTGACTGGAACGTCGAAGCTGAGCTTTTTGGGGCCGACAGTTTTCTTCGGCACGGTTTCCTGAACGTGCTACACGCGGAGGTTGTGCGCGTTGAACAGCCCACGTGTAATGACAGTTGCATAGACTTTTTTCGTGATGGGTGATGTGCTAGTGCCCCTCGTCCGTAGCATATGCCTTCGGCAGGGCACTCCCGTGGGGCCCCACAAAGCGGCTGCCCTCGTGATGTCGGGGGTAGGAAGCCACAATTTCATTTACAGGCGGATCCAGCCCGAGGCGTTCAGGCTCACAAAAAAAGATGGAGCCAATTGTTCCAGGAGACACCTCGGGCTGGCCAGGTTTCGAATTTGTTGCTGGGGAGTCCGTGGACAGTCTTGCGCGCAGGTGGCTCTCTTCCGCTGAGCTGCATCTGCGCATGCACGCGGGGCTGCCCGAGTTTGACCGGCCCCGTTATTCTGGACTTGTTGCTGGGTGCCGTCTGGAACAAGTGCCCTTGTCTTGCGCTTGGGGAAGAAGTGTCCGAAGAAAGGCCAGTGCGTTAACTCAGAAGTGGCTAACGCTTCGCAGAGTGACGATGCAATGGCTCCGCGCGCAAGACTCCACGGCCCCAGATAGGAATGCTGCGATCAGCAGCGCTGTTGCACGTATGGAGGAGGTTGGTGCCGTTTGGATGGGTTCGGGGGAGGTGGAGGCTGCGTCGACTCAGGAGGCTGTGTCACCAAGCTCGCATGCCGCCTTCCTTGCTCGTCTCGAGGTCCCGACTCTCGTGTTGAGGTGCGTGACTTGCTCCAGCGTCGCGTGCAGCAGAAGACGAGCAAGGGTGCGTCGGCGGCGCGGCAGTCTTGAAAGGAATGTTCAGAGCTCGCGTTCCAGAGAGGAGGGGGCCTTGCGCATAAGTATTATTGGGGCCCTCAGGGCAATTCCCAACCGGTGCTTGCTGACTCGGTGCCCGTCGTGGGCCATGAGGCCTTGAAGGCCATGCTGGGGACTTGGGTCTCGCTCGGGAAGCTTCCGTCCAGGGACCTGGAGCCCCGCCCCCTCACCTGGGATGTTTCAGGCGCGACTCCCCTTCCCGAGATTGGGCCAGCAGCGCTGCGGGCAGCCCCTGGGTCGATCAGGCCCAACACTGGTCTAGGCTGGGATCCCTTTCACACGAGGTGGATTGAAAAGTTGCCTGAGCTTCTCATAGAGGCATTGCTCGTGATTTTACATCGGTGGGAAGCTGAACCAGAGCTCACCGACACATGGCTCACTCTCATCGTTTTTCTCCCCACGCCACAAGGGGGGGAAAGACCCATGGGCCTGATGCCCTTGTTTGCTAGAATATGGCCCAGATAGACACAAGCAGGTCTCCAAGTGGGAATCCAAGTTGCCCGATCGGTTTTTCTGGGGGGCCTCTAGTGAGACCTCATGTGACAAGTCCGCCTGGATACACAACACCCTGGCGGCTGTGGCTCCCCAGTTAGGCTTTGTCAGTTTCAGCGCGTTTGTGGGCCTCCGCAAGTTTTATGAAATGGTCAGCCACCAGGAACTGTTGTGTGCTGCCAGGGATACTGATTTTCCCTTGGCTCTTCTGAGGCCCTTGTGCGCCTTGTGCAGAGGCCCGAGGAGGGCCGTCTACCAGCAATCGGTTTCGGAGCTCATTAACGCGAACGGGTCCATTATTGCAGGTTGCTCATGCGCAACCGGGTTGGCTAAGCTGATGGCGATCACAACGCTCAGGAGCATATGGGGCTAAGTGTAACCTCATCAGAAGCAAGAACTTGATCGATGATATCAGCTTACATGTGATAGGAGGGCCCGCTCAGGTTGCAGATCAGGCTATTACTGGTCTCACGATGCTGTTAAGAGGCATGGGGGGCCGCAGGCTCCCGGTTTCGTGGGGCAAGTGCGGTCTGTTGTGCAGTGATGATGAAGTTTTCCGCAAAGTAAGAGCGCGCGTGCGAGATCTTTGGCCAGGGGATGTTCCTTGCCCTGGACGCGACGCCTTTCATAGAGATCTAGGGGGAGACGCCATTGACGGAAGGATGAGGAGGATCATCACTCAGGTTTCGAGGATCTCAGAGGCCATGCAGCGAGGCGCGCGTATCAAAGCTCTCCAGGGACTGGGTCGTCAAAAACCAGCTGTGCATCGAGCAGGGGTCGTGGCCAAATCTCTGCGGGGCTCCAGTATCCATGGTGCGGCAAGTTCGAGGATCCAGTCCCTGCGCATGTCGTACTTGAACGTTGGCAAGTACAAGCCATGTGCATCTGTGGGTCTTTCACTGCTGACGGCAAAGTGCGGCTGGCAGCAGGGCCCATTGGTTATTGCGACGGTGGACGCTGTCCACACCTTTGCTGTCGTCATGAATTCACAGGCCGTCACATGGGCGGTCGTGGGCAGGTTGCTCAAAGAAGCGAGGCCGCTGCTACTGGACCCGCAACGCTGGGCCAAGTGCAAAAACCCGATTTCCGCGCTTCTCCTCTCGCTCCACAGGATTGGGTGGTCTTGGGAGGACGTCCGCGCCATCAGAGATGACGACGAGCAGCTTTGGGACGTCAGAACCACTCCGCCCGCCCTCCTGAGCTCGATGGTCAAGCACGGGGTTTGGAGGCGCATCGATAGGGAAGCTCTCCACAGGCTCGCTGATGGTGGCTCACGGGTCCCTCAAGGCCCTTTATCGTGGACACCCGTGAACGAGGTCTTACACTCAAAGCGCAGTAAGTTACCGCCAAGGGAAAAGAGGGCTCCCAGGGGCCTGTGCTCGGGGGCCCACTGTTGCCAGTACAGGGTCTCGAAGTCCTTCAACGGGGGGCCCTCGGTATGCTTGAGGTGCCAAGGCTGCCCAGGCACGTTCTATCATAGGTTCTTTGAGTGCGACGCGTACCACTACTTCAGGCAGGAGAGGCTCCCGAAGGAGCTCCACAGCGCAGTCAAGCGTATGAAGCAGGCCCCTTGAGGCCCTACAGATTCTCTTCTGCCGTGGCGTTCTTCCTGACCCTGCTCAAGCGTTCGCTTGTCCGAGCAGGAACCCAGTACACCACTTTTATGACATGGAACGTAAAGGAGTTGTTCATGTTGAAGGAGGCTTTGTTTTCACTGGCGGAAGTGGGTTCTACACTGACATACCGTATATGAGAAGCGCTGGATGGTCAGTTGTAGTATACGACCAGGAGCGCAGGAGGGTGGCCAGATACTACGGAGCAGTGCCAAAAGACTTGTGTCCCCTACAAGTGGCAAAGTGCGGAGAGGATTATGCGATGTTGATGGTCAGCAGGCACGTTCTTGGATCATACACTGTGCTCTCAGACTGCAAGGGCACGCTGGCGTACTGTCGTTCCCCTAACCTGGCAGTGGGAGCAGGCAGTCCAAGAGCCAATGTGTGGAAGATGATTGCTCAGAATGAGGAGTTCCATCGGCAGGCGTTCAAGTATGCGAAGGGCCATGCAACACCGACGGATGTGATTGAAGGTGTGTTGTCTGATGTTGGGTTGACGGGCAACTCCACAGCGGATGCTTTGGCGAAGCGAGGGGCTGCATGTAATATGCCAGATGATGAGCATGTGGATTTCGTGCGTGGCTGCAGGAAGTTGCACAAAATGCTGTTGCAGTACCTTGGGAGTTTTCAAGCATGGCTGTATGACTGCAACGCTGAGGGCCTGGACTACCATTTCCCGCTGAAGGAAGATGGGGAGCACCAGGCCCATGTACAGCCTCCCCTGCCCGCCATGTTGGGCAATGAGCCTTTCTGTGAATTGATCCTGGAAGACGAGCTCGATGGTTTTCTGGAGCCATGGAAGGTGGCAGGCCACAGCCTAGTGGAATATCCGATGGTGGATTCGCCGCATTTTATTTTGTTTTGTTCTACGTGCTGTCAGTATTTCCGTTCTGATTCCAAGGATCATCGAGGGCTGGCTCAGAAGTGTAAAGGCAAGCATGGAGGTGGTCGCGAGGTGGAGAACCGACGGCACTTCGATAATCTCTCAGGCATCCACAGGCGATACGAGCTCATGTTAGGCTCGAGTCTCCGAGATCGCCATCTGGGCCAGCACGAAACATGGTTAGCGTGACCAAGAAGGGGGAGTTGGAGTTGAGCAGCCGCTCCGTTCCGACCCCAATGAAGAAGCAGAGGCCCCTGGACACATCACGTATTCTCCTGGCGCACGGGCTCGAGTATTTCGAGGCCGTGGAGCTGGGCCACTTTCCCGGAGATGATGTTGACGACCAAGAGTCGGAGTGAGTGTGCAGCCTTGGCTGCATGCAGTGTTGGAGCCGCGATGTGGTGTTTGATCCCCGGTGGCTTTGACATTTTGTTTCGTTTTCAAATCTTGCGCCCTCGGGGCGGCAGGTTCGTTCGTCGCCAGGAGGGTGACTCCCGTCCGAGCTTCTTGCGGTTCCAGCTTTGCTGGCTCTCGAATGCTCTACGCGGCGGGAGCGCCTGTCCGCTTTGCCGCGGTTCGATCGAGCTGCTGTGTTTCAGCGTCCCCGTCGATTGCCACGTCGGCGGCGTTTTTCACGAGGGCTTGCCGTTCGCTGTCCTGGCGCTGTACTGGGCGTGGTGGTTGCATCAGCTCATGGCGCTGGGAGCCCTCGTGGTGCTCTTCGTCGCCCTGGAGGGCCTCGTGCGGGTGAGCACGGGCCTGCCGCGGGCCCCGTGCTCCGTGGCCGCCCGCGGCCGCGTTGAGGTAGGCACGTCCCCCACGCCCCGTCCTGGCGCTTGCAAGGTGGTCCTGGCCATCGGGCTCCACCGTGTAGGTGCTGGGTGGGGGTTGTGAGGGCTGTACCTCCCTCCCCGTCTCTGGATCCAACTGCCCCTCGGCTTCCGCTCGCTCGCTCGCTCCTCCTCCTCCTCCTCCGCCTCCTCCTCCTCCCTCCTCCCTCCCTCCCCCCCTCCCTCCCTCCCTCCCTCCCTCCCTCCCTCCTTCCCTCCTCCTCCTCCGAGATCGGAAGTTTAGGATATGCGTCCCAGTCTCACTCTCTCTCTCTCTCTCTCTATTTCTCTCTCTCTCTCTCTCTGTCTCTCTTCTCGGTTTTATCTACCATCGTCCCCTCTGTGCCTGCCTACCTGAAATTGTGCAGCCAGTATTTACAAGGGACACAGCCTTCTGGAGGTGATCGGTATGCGTCCCAGCCTCTTCCCTTCCGCTCGTTGCTGCCATCCTTTTGAGGCTGGAGGTTGGAGATGTGCGGTCCAGTCCCAGTTTTCCTTCTCGGGTTTATCTTTATTTGGTTTCCATCCCTTCCTCCCCCCTCCCGCTGCCGAGTGGCCAAGAGCCACGACGCGGTCGTCGCTTCTTTGTTCGACCCGATGCAGGCCACTTGATTTGAGAGAGGAGTGATTCGGGGGGGACGCTGACGGGATGGGACTAAGGGTGAGTTTAGGTCTGTTGGTGGGGACGAGGGCTGCACTGCGGCGTTGGTGCAGGCACGGGCCGCAGGTCGAGCGTGCGAATATCGTGCGTTCCCGCAGGCCCCGGCCTTGCGCCAGCCCATTGAGCTGACTTCCGGCCCTTCGCAGGCCATCTCACCTGCACCCCTCCTTGATATGCCACCTCTTGCCTCCCCCTCCTCATGCGGCGTTGTGATGCGCCCTGAGCGCCTTCAGACGATAAAGGGGGGGGTGGTAGGTCAGGACGGGGGCTGAGAGATTCACCAAACTTTGGTGCCCGTGCTGCATGCACGCACTGTTGCAGCAGCTAACGAATGCCGCAATAAGCTGACCGTCTCCTCGGCGACTCAGAGCGCAATCCAAATCCTCCTCCTCCTCCTCCTCCTCCTCCTCCTCCTCCCTTCCTCCCTTCCTCCTCCTCCTCCTCCTCCTCCTCCTCCTCCTCCTCCTCCTCCTCCTCCCCCTCCTTCTCCACTCCATATTCCTCCTCCTCTTCCTCCCCATCCTCAGGCCAGCAGGGATGGGCCGAGAGAGACTTGTGGATGGGCGCACGAAGACATGGGCGTCGATGCTTGACTGGATGTGGAGCGGATGGATGGGAGAAGCGGGCAGAGCGGCAGGGAGGCGCGACGAGACGGAGAGGGAGAGGCGAGGCAGGAAGGTGGACGGGGCGGCGACCGAAAGGGCAACCAGTGAGTTCCTCCTCCGTCCAGATCCACGGCAATGCGCAACCTCGTGCTGAATTAGTACCTTTACTTAGAGGGCAAGCCTACTGCCACGTTTGCTCTTCACGGGGCGTGCCACAAGGCGGCGCTGAATCGCCTCAGCGCACACGACTGAGTCGGCGCCCCGCGGCCTCGTGGTCGCCCCCTACCGACCAGCCGTTTTTTGGGTACTGGCGCTCTGGCTCGAGTGGGCCATCCATCCTGCCTGACGCAACGTAGTTCCGGAGCTCAGTCCTCTGTGATCTGGCGCATACGGGCCACAGGATGCATCAACCGCTTTTGGCTGTGGGAAACAATGCAAACAGTGAGCTGCTTCTCTTTTGGCATGTGGTGGGAAGGTGGGGAGGGGGCGGGCAATTAACAGGGCTGGGGAGGCAATGGTTACGCCGATTGGAACGCCTCCGACTATGCTCCGGGCTCCGATTGCATCGACACGAACAGGCCGTTCCAGGTCTCTTGCCGCACTTGGCGCGCCTCCTGCACGGCGGTGCCTTTTGCTGCCTCTTGTCGGGCGGGCATCCCCTGGCGTCCACCCCGCGATCCGACGTCGTGAAAACAGACGCAGCGTCGAGAAATTGAGATGAAGGTGTTCGGCCCCATCTTCACCAGGCTTTTCTCGAGTAGGATCGGTTCGTGATGTGGGGCCCGAAAGGGGGTGAAAACAATCCGCCCCGTGTTCCCCCCCCCACGAAGTTCAGACCTGAGGGAGGTGGCCCACAAGTTCGCAGCGATCCTGCCCGATCAGGATCACGCGCGGGAGTCCCCAGAGATTCGTCAAGGTTCTTGGGTGTCCCTGGAGGCTTCGAGACATCCCCAGACGTTTCACGAGGGCATCGGCTTCTAGCCAAGACTGGGACTTATGCGTGCGTGGAGCTCTGCTTGCGGGCGCAGTCACACAATCAGAATATGATTGGCAAGCCGTGAACAGGAAAAGAGGAGGTGGAGCGGGAGCGCGACTTCTTGGGCCTACTTCGAGGGAGCTGTGGCGCAAGCGCCATGGTCAATCTCGGATGTTTCCCTGGCGCTAATGACATCGAGAGATCATAGTTCTGGCTCGCGCTTCAGGCGTGTACGAAATCGGGAAGGGGCGGCTCTGAAGCAGAAGGAGGTAGAGGGAAAGGAGACGCATTGGGGCGAACGCGCGAATGCGAGATCACTAGTCTGAATTACAACTGTGGCTGGCACCGAGGCGAGCTTTTTCCAATCCGGACCAGGTACTGGCAGGCGCTGAGGAGAAAACGCAAGTTGAACACTGAGTTCTGGATCCCAGCAGTAATGAGCCTGCGCCAGCGCGAGGGGACGGGTCAGGATCCTCAGCGCAGGAAGGCGCCCAGCGCGAAGGCGAGGGAGCGACTTTGGAGCGGCGCTGCGGTAAGTGCACGAGCGAGAGGCGAGAGTCGATCTCGAACGCAGGACTGCAGGACTGCAGGAGCACCGCGCGAATGCGTTCACGGTCCTCCCTGTTGGGTCGATGCTCCAAGCCTTGGGCAAGTCCCCCCCCCTCCCCCCTCCTGTCGTTGCCCCTGCGAGATGTTGTGACCATCTATTCGGTAGTCGCCCTGCTCGGAACCCTGGGGTCTTTGGAGGCCCCTCTGGTCCAAGAGGCCCCGAGACCACTGCGAGACGCCTCCAACCCCTTGGGTCCTCACCCTCCTTGCCACGTGCCCCACTTTCCGCTGGCCTCCTTGTCCTCTGAGCCCGCAAGAGCGCGACTGCACAACGATTGAGGCCAAGTGCTTGGGCGAGGGACCGACCGTTCGCCCTTGTCGCGGCACAGGCCGTTCGCGGCGGGCGTGCGGAGAGGGAGGGACAGAGGTGACGGTCGCCACCCAGGACGGATGGGAAGTTTATTTTGTGTCGGTATGTCGGCTTGCGCCCGCCTAGGGGGTGCGCACGAGACAGGAGAGCGAGAGAGAGAGAGAGAGGGAGCGGGAGGCACATCGGGGTGGGGGGCCCCCGCGGGGGCGCAGAGAGGGCATCCGGGTCGGCCCCCGCCCGGACATGCTCCAGGGGCGCGTCGTGCAAGCTCTACCCGTCACCAGACCCCTCACAGCGGAGTGCCGTTGGGAAGCGGTCGCTTCTGATCTGCCTTCCCACGCATCGGCAGCAGGCAGTCGGCATTTCACCCAGACCAGACGTCTTTCGGCTTCCCATGCCAGTGCAGGAGTTGACTATCCCCCGTCTCCAGAGGGCGCACTTGCAATGATCCGCTCCGTTTGACGGGAGGAAGGAACACCAGATCCGAGAGATTCTGAGTTTTGGGAGGGGAGATGAAGGGGAAACGGGAGGGAACGCAATTTGGTCGGAAGCGGGAGAGGGAACCTATACTTTCACGTCAGATTTCGCTGCTGGAGTGTTGACCGCTTCTTGAGAGCTCATCAGGTGAAGCTCCGAGAGACTGGGCGTGCTATCAGCTCATGCGGTGAAGTTCTGAGAGACTGGACGTGCTATCAGAGATGGTTGGTTGCCCTTACCCCACTGTGTCTCTTTTCGTAGCCTCGTACGTTCGCCCTGTTGGTAGAGCTGCACTGGCCGTCGGGGTGACCGTCGAGGCTTCGTCTTCGAAGCTTCCCGGCTTCGCCTTGCCCTCTCCGCCTGTCCAGGCCTCCCTAATGAAGCCGGAGTCCGGAGCACATCGGGTCGGACGATCGCGCCGCATCCCCGATGCATAGGCGATGCGGCGCGGTCCTCGGACCCCATCTACTCCGAACCCTTTGAGCGACGCAGAGAAACGGGGCCGTCTTCACCGCTAGTGGCGCGCAAGCTGCGCGCCCTCTTCTCCGCGCGGTGTGCCGCGCTGACGGCCCGCTTATAAGCCACGGCGTACGGTCGGCATGCCATCTCGAGTAAGAGCCGTTGCTTTTCGTCGCCCATTTGGGCGGCCTCTAGCTCGTCCCCGCTTCGTTCGCCACGCCCGCGCGGGGCGCACCCACCTTCCAGGTCGCGTTCTCGCTACCCCTGCACAGCGACGGCGGCCTGGCTGCGGTGCAGGCGCGCCCACGCCCGAAGTCGCCACGCTGCCCCCCCCCCTCCCCAGGCGCCTCCACGTCGGATCAAGCAGGCGATTCGGTGACGAACGTTTCTGCCTATGGTGCGCTCCAGGAAGGGCCGCATCTTCGAAGATCGAAGGGGCTGCCATTTCTTTCTCGGCGGAAGGCGGCGGAAGTGAAACGGAGCCACCTCTGCATGCGGAAGTAGGCGGAAAGTCGACCAAAGTTGGCAGAAGTACAAGTTGCAGGCCCAAGAGATGGCAATGTCTGAGGGTTCAGGGCTTACGGGACCCGCCATATGGCATGCACATCTCGTTCGCAGTGGATTCTCCCAGTCTCAAGAGGCGCCAATACGCATCAGCAAGTTCACGAGAGGCCTCAACAGAGCTTCGAAGAGGCCCCGATAGACGCGCGGCCGTGTTAGTTCGAGTTCCGTTCCAATGTCGAGTTGAAAGCACTCTTACGCCTGACATCGTACCGAGCCGATCGAAATGCGGCGCATGGTTAGCCCGCTGACCGCCTCCGCCGCATTCCTTGCGGATGTGTCCGCCTTGAAGTTGGAGGTGTTTGCAGGTGTACTTGACGCGCATCGCGGTCGTGCCCTGACGCCGCATACTCTTGCTTACACTCTGGAAAGACATGAGAACTGTTATGTGGCAGTTGCTAGTCATCTATCTGCGCATGACTGGAATGTGCGCTGTGGAAGAGTGCAACGCAGTTTGCAGTTCCTATGCTGATTCCGACTGTGAAGGCGTTATGGTCGCCAACAGTGGGACAGTGCCAAAGTGTTGGTTGTTTTTGGATCATCAGGTGAACCAATGTCCAGTCAGCACTTTGTCTAACGAGTACGCTCGCTCGCAATATCCCGTGGGCATTGAGAACATAACCGTTCGGAGCACCATTGTGATGCAAGTAATGCCTTGGTTCGGTCTCGAATCGAATGGCCCATGGCAGTCTCACTTGACGATGGATATGTCCGAGGCTCATTTGCGACAAGCTGGTCGCGTCGCCGCACATCTCACGCCCCTGTTTGGTCCGTATATCAGTTCCAACTCGCACGTCGTTCAGTGGCAGTTCACGTTGATGAAAGTAGTAAGTATCGACGGTGTGGCCATCAATTGGTACGGCACCTGGGACACAGGGAATTCCCATTCAATTTGCTGGGTGCAGACGGAATCGCCAGACAAGCCTCAGCTATGGACATTAAGTTTGCCATATGCTACGAGGATTGGACTGCAGTTGCCGACATGGGAGTGGCATGGGTCGACGATCCCACTGGTTCTGTCAGGACTGCTGACTTGGACCAAATGGAGGCAGATCTTGAGCACGTCGAGAGTACGTGTAGATCTCAGCCCTGCTCTTTTCTGGGTAGCACGGGCGCGCCAGTGGTGTTAAGTTTCGGCCCGCGTAATTTCCAACGTATACCAGATTGATAGCCCATTTGATGGCCCCAAGACGGTCGCAAGGGCTCCCGAGAAGCTTTGAGGAGTCTCCAGGAGCCGAGCGCAATCCCGTAATCTTCCATGCAGTCAATTGTGGAGTCTTTTTTTGTTCATCTCCCTTTCCTGAAGAGCGTCCACGACGGCCCAGAGTCCTCCGAGATCGTGGCCCAGAAGGGCCCACGAGGGCCTCCAGCGGGACCAAGAGACCAAGAGAGCCCCAAGAGGGCCCCAAAACGGCACCGAGAGAGAGTTGCGGGGCGGCTGCCACATCCCCAAGATGCCTCCACAACGGCCAAGGTAGCCCCAAGATAGCCCAAGGCGGCCCCGAGAGGGTCGAAGAGCCCCCTGAGAGGCCCTAAGAAGGCTGCAGGAATGCTCCCAGGCAGCCAAATTCATGGATTATCTTAGGTTGTTGAATGATGGTGGACTGATCGCCCCTGCAATTCTCGAGAGTATCTACGGCGGGCCCCAAAGCCTCACACATTCATTCCAAGGTGCCCCCCCCCAAGGGCATCCAGCGGGTCCAGGCGGGATTCGAGCACAAACAAGGACGAGCGAACATAAAGGGCTCCGAGCTCAGCTCTAGACCACGGCTGCGCGATAACATACATTCTCGGCATCGCGAACATTCGGAAGGGGGCGGAAGTGGTGAACACGAGTGTCTGCGGCTCTTCTGGGCCTTAGACTTTGATCCAAGTTGGCGCGCCTCTCGCACCAAGCGCCGACCACGGCGTCCCCGGCGCGGGGGAGCTCGACCGACGTTTCAGACAGCGCCCTGTGTTTTTGGTGGCTCCGCGCCTGCGGGGTTTTTGAGAAGCTTGAGAGGGGGCCCTCACACGGAGACCTCCCAGACAATCCGACGCGCCCCTGGGACTGCTCGGCCCCTTTCCGCGGGGGCAGGTCGTCGTCCTGCATTGTTCCTGGGGACAGCCGTGGTGGTCTGAGGCCAGCAGCCTCCAGAGGCACCAGGGTCAAGCCCACGCGCCCGAAGGCGAGCCCACTGGGGTCGCAGGCGGTGGCAGTCGGCAACGTGCCATACGCGCGCGCACGCTGCGATCGTTGAGAACACCATGTGCGTCTGCTTCACAGTCGTGCTGCGCTCGTGGCACCAACCTCGTGAAGCGATGCATCCCTCATGCCCTGCAACATTTGCCGCCACTCTGTCTCCGAGCCGCGAGATGCCAGTGCCGCCGAAGCCTCGGCGAGGGGAGGCTCTCCCGCTCTCCCGCGCTTGCGCGCGCGGAGGCGGCATGGAATTGCTGAAATCAGAAGGTCGCCATGCTGGCCCGGGAGATCCGAGCGGACCCTCAGCGCGCACCGCTCGGATCGACTACACGTAAGAGTGGCCCTTCGCCGGAGTGAGGTGCGGTCCCTCTGGGGTCCCCCGATCGCCAACCGCGGTGCGGTAGGAGCGTCCTGCGCGCTTGTGTTTGGTCCCCCCGCGGCCCCCAAGGAGCCGCCCACCAAAGGTCTCTCTTGCCCCCGGGGTCGCTCTTGCGTGTAGTCGATCGGATCCCCAGCTCGGCACGCCGCTCCCGCGCGCAGGCCGCGCGGCCCAGCCTCGCGAAGCGCCCGCGCGCACGCCCCAGCAGGTGGAGCTCTCCCAGGACGGTGGCCCCTGCCGCCCGACGGCGAGCATCGGGAGGTACACGGTCGGCAAGGCGGGCCCCCGGCACGGGGGTGGAAGAGGCGTAGGACGAGGGCGGTTCGGCGCGAAGGAACGGTGTCCTGAAGGAAACATGGCCTAGATCTTGGGGCTTTCCCCAGGGTCAGCTCTTTGTCCCGTGTCGTGTGTTGACGACCTTTCAAGCAGGACCCCCCCCTCCTTGGAGCCAAAGGGCAGGGTTCAGTGTTCAGGATGTCCAGACGGTTTTCGTATTTTTGTTGGCCTCTGCGGGATTTTTCGTCGCCACGGATGGATTTCCCATCGGAGCTCCGGCCAACGCGAACCCCAGGACAGGTCTGGGGGTCGATTTGGAGGGAGGCGGGCCCAGCCTTCCGACGTGGTGATGTTGCCCCGTGACGCCGCGGTGTTCTCGACATCGGCCTCCTCCAGGGGTCCATTTCCTGGCCCCCATGGGCCATGGGCGTGGGGAAAGTTGGGCTCTATATCTATAGTGCTTCCTGGGCAGCGGAGCTGGGGAAGGGTCCTAACATGTCTCGCACTGGGGTTGCATTTAATCTCGACCCCTTCTTCTTCAGAGCCCAGATTTGCCGGGACTTCGGGTGGTACACTACCCCAGGGCGCTCTCGAGGGCGAGAAGTTATTCGCGCTTCGCTGTTCGGCTCCGATTCCTACTCGTCCTCCCCTTCTCCCCTGGGGGGCGGCGCGAGAGCGCGAAGTCCTTCCCGCTTGGCGCAGCGCGAAGCGCGAAGTTAGGCGCCCTTGACTATCTCGACCCCCTTGTAAGAAAAGGACTCGGTCCGAGGCGGGAATTTATACATGGTCCAGGGTTTGGGCCCCCCCCCCCCCCCAAATGCTGATGCCATTGGGCCCCCCCCCCCCCGCGCGATGGTCCCCCCCGCCCCCCCCTGTGGGCGTGGCGTGGTGCTGCGCTGCGGTTCCCCCCCCCCCCCTGTGGATGTGGTGTGGTGCTGTGGTGGTTCAGAGGTGGGCGTGGCGTGGTGTTGCACTGCGGTGCCCCCCTCCCCCCCCCTGTGGATGTGGTGTGGTGCTGTGGTGGTTCAGAGGTCGTCGTCGTCGTCGTCGTCGTCGTCGTCGTCTCGTCGTCCTCGTCGTCCTCGTCGTCCTCGTCGTCCTCGTCGTCCTCGTCGTCGTCGTCGTCATCGTCGTCGTCGTCATCGTCGTCGTCGTCGTCATCGTCGTCGTCGCCGTCGTCATCGTCGTCATCGTCGTCGTCGCCGCCGCCGCCGGCGTCGTCGCCGCCGCAGCCGTCGTTGTCGTCGTCGTGGTCGTCGTCGTCGTCGTCGTCGTCCGTCGTCGCCGTCGTCGCCGTCGTCGCCGTCGTCGTCGTCGTCGTCGTCGTCGTCGTCGTCTCTGGGACTATACCATCTGGGTGGGACCATACCATCTGGGGGGGGGTGGGGGGGGGCCCGTGGGCCCTCGACCCTGGATCATACATGACCACCGCCTGGAGGGTCAGTTTTCGGAGCCTCGGCAGGCGGGTGATATGGACGTATTCGGGCCCCCGGGGGGCGAAATATATCCATATCCACTGCCCGCTGGTGCACCAGGACGTCGGTCCCCAGGCGGTGGGTATTGATAAATCCCCGTCTGCACTCGGGACGGAGACGGGGTCGAGAGCCCGAGGGCCCACGTATCAGCAGAGGTCGATCCGCCAGAGGTCTGGGCTCGTGGGGGCGCCTCTGCGCAGGGAGCTTTGCAGCGCAGGGCGCCGCCGCGAGCTCGGCAGCGCGGCCATCTCCCCATGTCCTCCAGGCTCAGTGCAGACGAGAGGAACGAGTGGAGAGGAGGAGAACAACAAAGAAGGAGGAGAAGGAAGAGGAGGAGGAGGAGGAGGAAAAGGAGAAGGAGCAGGAGGAGAGAGAGGAGGAGGGGGAAGAGGAGGAGGAGTAGGAGGAGGAGGAGGAGCAGCAGGAGGAGCAGGAGGAGGAGGAGAGAGAAGTGTGTGTGTGTGTGTGTGTCTGTGTGTGTGTGTGTCTGTGCGTCTGTGTGTCTCTGTGTCTGTGTGTCTGTGTGGCTGTGTGTCTGTGTGTCTGTGTGTCTGTGTGTCTGTGTGTCTGTGTGTCTGTGTGTCTGTGTGTCTGTGTGTGTGTCGTGTCTGTCTGTGTGTGTGTCGTGTCTGTCTGTGTGTGACTGTGTGTGTGTGTCTGTCTGTGTGTGTGCGTGCGTGCGTGCGTGCGTGCGTGCGTATGGTTCCGGCGGTTCGTGGCAATTCTTTACACCAACAATTTTTGCCAGCTCTCCCTCTGTGGGTTTACAGACGCCGGCTTTGGCATTACCGCGGGGGTTCGACAGGGCTGCCCTCTATCTCCCCTGCTGTTCGCCATCATCTCGGACGTGGTGTTGCGACGGATTCGCCGCCTCTGCCCAGACGTGGTCCTTCGCGCGTACGCGGACGACATTGCCCTTGTCCTCCACCGGGGCCCCGCAGACTGCGAACTGCTAGAGCCGATCTTCTACGAATACGGGCTTGTCTCTGGCCTTCGTCTACACAGTGGCAAATCCATCATTGTGCCGCTCTCCCTGCACACGCGCGAGCGGGTACGTGCTGCTGTCGCCGAAGCGGCGACCCGGTGGGGCGCCTTCACCATCTCGAGCCACGCGAAGTACCTTGGCTATTGGCTGGGCCCCACCCGTGGGGCCCGCCTCTGGGATGAGGTGTTCAAGAAGATGCAGGACCGCGCGTGGACGTGGAACAAGATCGGCGGGGGCTTGCTCGTGACGCTGGCAGCGTACCGAATGTACATCCTGCCTCTCGCGGGCTTTGCAGCGCAGCTGGACCAGTTACCCCCGCACTGGCCGCGAACAGAGCAACGGCTCCTCACGACTCTCTTCCCTGGAGCCCGGGGCTGGGCCACCCCATGTCTTCTCCAGCACCTCCGGAGTTTGGGATTCGCTTCTGAGCTCCCCAGTGTGGAGGCCATGGCGCAGGGAGCCAAATGTCGTGTATTTCGCTGGGAAGACATCGCGCATGGCGGCCTGCGACTTACCCGTCGTGCTCGGCGTCTGCAGCGTGCCCGCTCCTCATCGGACCACTTGCAACGCCTCGCCACCTGGGCCCATTGGTTCGACGGCAACTTCATCAGCACGGTCCTCGAGGCGCAGCTCCGGCTCGAGACGGCTGCGACGACCCAGGGGCTCTCCGTGGCATTGCTGCTGCAGGGTTCTGCCACCACCCCCACACCGAAGCAGCGATGGCAGCGCCGATGTGGAGAAATACTCGGCGCTCGTGACACAGTGGGTCTCTTCCGGCACCTGCGCCGCAGACTGGACCGGCTGCCCTTGCTCACTCTGCCGGGGCGCCGGGTGCAGCGCTTCGAAGCTACACTTTGACGCCTGGGGCCAATGGTGCCGCCCTGCGTTTGGGCTGCTGTGCTCAAAGCGCTCTTGGTTGGTTGGACAACCAAGCCAGCGTCGCCATGCCTCTTCGGCTGTCAGCATGGGCATGACGACCTCCGACACTACGCCTACTGTCCCGT